>JANKOD010000192.1:29549914-29569213 GCA_026284645.1 Erythroxylum acuminatum
TATTTATATGCATAAGTAATTTTTATTACAAAATAAAATATAGTTAAAATTAAAAGTACATTTTATTTTTATGTTGCTAAACAGTCTATTGCATGAAGTTCTTTCAAAAAAATACTTTTTTAAATAACAGTTAAACAGTCAACTGACTACCTAAAAAAGCTCTTTTTAGATAGGCTTATATTAATAAAATATAGTTAAAATTAAAAGTACATTTTATTTTTATGTTGCTAAACAGTCTATTGCATGAAGTTTTTTCAAAAAAAATATTTTTTTAAATAACAGTTAAACAGACTACCTAAAAAAGCTCTTTTAAAAAAAATCTACTGAAAAAAAACTTTATTAATATAAGACTATCTAAAAAGACACTATGAAAATATATCTGCCTTTCTCCTTTTTATCTACCATTTCTATCACAAAGGAGACCAATCTAGATACGCCATCTCTAATTCAGGCACTGATAGTGGGGTTCCATTCACCACTCATGATCCCTCCCTCCCACCATCAAATATGATATTATATCATACCCAACATCAAAAAATGGTGGAAGCAGGGCACCACCTCTGTTTCGACCACCTTTTTATCATTAGAATCAACCAGTAATCTTCGTGCTCTTGCTCTTTCTAGGCCCATTGTGGGTGTCACTATGCTCCCATCCCCATTTTAGTCTCCTAGTCTCAGCTTCTTCAACGGTGGGTGATGGCTAGGAGTGCCTGGTATCTGACACATTGTGACTGGAGCCGAGCAGAGCAGAACTGAGTCTGAGCCAATAATGGGATGTCAGTGTCACCAAATCGGATCTGAGGGAGGCGAGGAGTGTAGTCATGATGATGAGATTTATTAGGCAGCAGCATGTGTTTGCTTACAAATTCTGACATGTTTTTTGTGCTATGCACAAAATTCAACGACAAAGCTTTAGAATCACAATCTCGGACTTCCATTTTTGCAGTTGCCACCACTTCTTTTGGTAAGCCAACCGCTACTCTTCTCTTAGGTTTATAGTCTACGGCTCACATTAAATGCTGCTAGGTAATGAACATTTATTTTTAGAAGTATCAAATCTTTCTGTTTCACTTATAATCTTTTTATCATATTATATTAAATTTTATTCTCGTTACAATATTTTTACCATATTCTATTAAATTTTATCCACACATTTATATAAATCTAATGTAATTATATGAATGAGATTTAATATAATAGAGTAATTGAAACATAAGATTTGATGTAGATCTGCAGTACATATTACTTTAATTTTAGATTCTAAGGTTTTTGCATAATTAAAAAATATAATGATATTATAAAGAATAAAAGAGACAAATACTCTTTACAATTTCATAAATTTTATAAATAGTTAATTTCTGATGAAAATTTACATGTTTTGTGAAAAGTTTAAATTCAGTCTTATTATTTTTATTAACTTTAGCATATTTGGTGTTTATGAAACATATGACAAAACCACATAAACAAAGGG
Source organism: Erythroxylum acuminatum (assembly GCA_026284645.1). Lineage (NCBI taxonomy): Eukaryota > Viridiplantae > Streptophyta > Magnoliopsida > Malpighiales > Erythroxylaceae > Erythroxylum > Erythroxylum acuminatum. The sequence continues at coordinate 29,551,386 of JANKOD010000192.1, forward strand.
GATACTCGAGTTGTTAATAAATTTTGAACCGTCCAACTTTTTGATTTGATTTATTTTAATAACTTTTGTTGTTAAAAATTTACTCAATTTATTAATTAATCAGATAATTTTAAATTATTAAATTCTTATAAACTAAAATTAATTAATTAATTATTATTTAAAATTTTCTTTTTAATTAAACTTCAAATTTTTCGATAGATAAAGACAATCTTTTTCAGTCATATTTTAAATTCTTTAATTTTATTTAATCTTTAGTCAGTTTTATGACGGTTTAATACCGATTGAACCTTTTATATTGTAAAGCTCTTATCTTATAGGTTTAACTTTCAGTTCAGTTTTTAAAACATTTCATAGAACTAGGTCAACCAATTGAATTAAGGGTAATTATATTTATAATAAGTTGAAACTTTAAGAATTTTAATTAATATTTTGTATAGTTTAAAGTAGCAGTATAACATCAAATCAAATTAAATTTTAAATAGTAAATATAATTTATCTATTCTTAGTACGAGTGTTTTGTTATTGGTGTCCTAAGGAGTGATCAAGTTGGTAGAGTGGGAGGCATAGGGCCAAAAGGTCATGTGTTTGAATCTCCCTACTTACATTCTCTCGATCGAGCCTGTCGTACAGGACTTGCTTAGTGTGAAGTATCCAATTGATATGATTTGTAGGCTATTGCATCAATCCAGAGATTTATCCAGTACGCATCAGTAGAAAATTAGGAATTTAAATTTTAGTTTTTATTTACCTTCAATGACAACAAAAGTGTACAATGAAAAACTTATCCTTAATCCCCAAGCTTTGCGCGTTGTGCCCAATTCTTCCTTGGCTTAGTTGAAAGTCTTTTTGGCCACACGTCTTCTTTATACTTTCTAGCCATGTCCACCGTCTCCTTCTCAATTAAAAGATGAAAGCATTGTACAATCACTATGTATAAAAAAAGGTTCATGCCACAAATGGTACCAAATCACTATGTATAAAAAAAGGTTCATGCCACAAATGGTACCAAATCAATTCATCATTCCCCTATTTTATTGTTATGTTCCACTTTATTGAAATCTAACTCTCCAAATTTGTAAGACAGCTAATAAACAATTTCTGATGACATCTAGGCCTAAACCCGATATGACCGAAAGTTTTAAGTATCGCTTTCTAAATTTTAAATTTAAAAAAAGAAAATAATTAAGTTGAGCTCAAATCTAATTGGGCTTCAGGTCATCCAAGTCTGATTGTGCTCATGCTGCAACCGTGTGTCTCAGGCTCGATCAGGCTATCCCTATTTATTAGGTGTTCAACTAAAGGTCTTAATAGTTAAAAAGATTAATAGTTAATGAAACAAAGTACAATTTTCATTTAAATAAAAGTTGAATTATTTGACTTAATAACATATAAAATTAACTATTTAGAATGTTGCTAATCATATTATATTAAAAATTTCAAAATAAGTTTAATATCTATTATTTATTATTGATATCACTTTATAATTAGTTCATTCCTTATAAAATTATAGTTTAATCTTTGTTTCAATAGACAATTAAGAAATTGTTAAATTTTTAATGGTATATTAAATAACTATAAACGTTGTGTACTTGTGACCTATATTTGAACAAAGGCCTTGTGGGCTAAGGTTGGCATTTGTATATGCAATGTCGATGAATGGGCCTGGCGTATACAACTAAGCTAAGGTTGCCCTTCCGCCTTCATGGAGCAAAAACCGAGAAATGGATGTTGAATGAAGGGAGATTAGTTGTTTTTAACATTTTTGTGTGTCTCTCTCTCTTTCAGTGTTATGAGCCTGGTGTTACGGTGAAATCTGAGTTATTTCTGTAGCTTAAATGGTTACCAGGATAGGCATGATTGTGGAATGTTGATCAGCTTCGCCTCACAAAGATGGAAGGACTCCTTAAGAGTTGGATCATGGTTTGTTCCGTCAAAAGAAGTTAGACAAGCCCTGAACCATACAGAACTCGTTACATAATCTCAGTGTTACAATTTATAATAAAAGGAATTAAGAACGAGCAGAGCAGGGTGCGCATTTGCAATTTGACTAAATTAAAAGCAGATTTAGATAAGTACCCCAGCCAGTGAAGAACAAATGTTCGAGTTATTCTACTAAGTTTTAATTTAATGGCTATTTTTTCAATTCCCGTTACCTCTTAATTTGATTATGCATGCCTCTTGTTTTTACAAGAGAGTCCCAGAAAAATCCTACAGCTTTTTATCAAGAAAGGCGAAACTTTTGTTTAACAACCCAAGGAAGAAGCTGCCCAGATGAGGAGCGAAAATGAAGCATGAGGAGCATGAGCTATACATGCCGGTGAGTGAAAAGTAAAACCCTTTACCCTTTTGTTTGTAGATTCTTTTTTTATTCAACCATTATAGACAGTCTCTGTTGGTGCTCAGGTTGTTACCAACCTGCAATGAAACGAAAGTTTCCAAGTTCCTACATTTGATCCAAAGCAGTCGCCAGTTGTTTTCAACAGCTGCAAATTCTCTGCAATTTGATTCATGGGAACTCAGGGACGAGGAAAAGGATGTTGATTTTAATCTTCTGTTTCGGTCCTGCACTAAACTCCATCATGTTAAGAGACTTCAAGCTCGTCTTTTGGTTTCTGGGAGAGCTGAAAGTTTCTTTCTTTCGAGGCTTGTTAATCTATATGCACATTTCGATGATGTCTCCTTCGCAGAGAAAGCTTTTAATCATATACCCAACAAAGATATCTATGCCTGGAATTCTATGGTGTCGGCCTATGTTGGCAATGGCCGTTTTTGCAAAACTGTTGCTTTTTTCTATGAACTTTTGTATGCATCTGGGCTTCGCCCTGATTTTTACACTATTCCTCCGGTGCTTAAAGCTTGTAAAGATATAGTAGATGGGAAGAAGGTGCATTGCTTAATTTTAAAGATGGGATTTGAATGGGATGTTTATGTGGGTGCTTCGTTGATTAATATGTATTCGCGTTTTGGGTCTTTAGAAGCTGCTCGGATGTTGTTTGATCATATGCCAGTCCGAGATAGGGCTTCGTGGAATGCAATGATTTCTGCGTATTGTCAGAATAGGAACGGTGCAGAGGCGTTGAGAGTTGTGGAAATTATGAGAGCGGAAGGGATCCGCATGGATGCTGTTACCATTGCCAGTGTCCTTCCTATTTGTGCACAATTGGATGATATTGTGACTGGGAAGCTAATGCATTTGTATGCTATAAAGTATGGATTGGAATTTGGACTGTTTGTGTCCAATGCATTAATTGACATGTATGCAAAACTTAGTACCTTGGAGCATGCTAGGAGAGTTTTTGATCAAATGATGGAAAGGGATATTGTGTCGTGGAATTCAATTATTTCTGCATATGAGCAAAATGAGGATCCAATTACTGCACGTTCTTTTTTTGACAAGATGCAACAAGCTGGAATTGGTCCTGATTTCTATACACTCATCAGTTTGTCATCTATCGTGGCCAAGTTCTATGATTACAGACATGCAAGGTCGCTTCATGGGTTTATCAAGAGGAGGAGTTGGTGTGCAGAAGAGGTTGTCATTGGGAATGCCATTGTAGATATGTATGCCAAAATAGGAGATTTAGATTCTGCTCGTGCAGCTTTTGAAGGGCTACACATTAAAGATGTGGTTTCATGGAATACCATGGTCAGCGGTTACGCTCAGAATGGTCTTGCAAGTGAGGCAATTGAATTGTATCGCGCGATGGAAGATTGCAAAGAGATGATTCCAAACCAGGGAACTTGGGTCAGCATTCTACCAGCTTATTCTCATGTGGGTGCCTTGCAACAAGGGATGAGAACTCATGGGACGGTTTTGAAAAATGGCCTTTACTTGGATGTCTACATAGGCACCTGCCTGGTTGATTTGTATGGAAAATGTGGTAAATTAGATGATGCTCTCTCACTCTTCCATGAAGTGCCTAGAGAAAGCTCCATCCCTTGGAATGCCATGATATCCTGTCTTGGAGTTCACGGGGATGGTGAGAAAGCTCTTAAGCTCTTCAGAGAAATGTTAGCCGAGGGAGTGCAGCCAGATCGTGTTACTTTTGTATCCTTATTGTCAGCCTGTAGCCATTCAGGTCTGGTGAGTGATGGTCAATGGTGCTTTGAGACAATGCAAGAAAAGTATGGTATTAAACCTAATATGCAGCACTATAGCTGTATGGTAGATTTACTTGGTAGAGCTGGGCATTTGGATAAGGCATACAGGTTGATAAAGAGTATGCCATTGCAGCCTGATGCTGCTGTATGGGGTGCTCTTCTTGCTGCTTGCAGATTACACGGGAACAGCGAGTTAGGTAAATATGCTTCAGATCACCTATTCGAGGTAGAGTCTGAGAATGTTGGTTATTATGTGTTGCTGTCAAATATTTATGCTCACGTTGGGAATAGGGATGGAGTGACTAAGGTGAGAACTTCTGTTAGAGATAAAGGGTTGAAGAAGACACCTGGTTGGAGTTCAATTGAAGTGAACAACAATGTCGATGTCTTCTACAGTGGCAATCAAACTCATCCAAAAAGCAATGAGATATACGAAGAGTTGAGGTCTTTGACCGAAAAGATAAAAACCCTTGGTTATGTTACTGACTTTAGTTATGTTTTGCAAGACGTTGAGGAGGATGAGAAGGAGCACATTCTCATGGGTCACAGTGAAAGATTGGCAATTGCGTATGGAATCATTAGCACCCCTCCCGGGACTCCTATTCGGATATTCAAGAACTTGAGAGTCTGTGGAGATTGCCATAATGCAACTAAGTTTATATCTAAACTTACAGAGAGGGAGATTACAGTCAGGGATTCCAACCGATTTCATCACTTCAAAGATGGAATTTGCTCTTGTGGGGATTATTGGTGAAGTCATAAAATTGATTTTGTAACTGATCCACCATATGCATTGCTAGATGTTACATCCAGTTACGCTGGAGCTAGAACTGCAGATGGAAACCAAAAGATCCAACCTTTTGGAGAAGTGACTCGGAGCTGGAGCCAACTTGAATTGCATTGAGTAAGCCTGTGCACCAAGCCTTCATTAGTCACCTGAATTGTTCCTCCCTAAGCCAAAATCCAAGTGCTAGGTTTGTTTTCACAGTATTGGTGCCATCTTCCTGAGCTGCGGTTAGGGGGTTAAGGTTGGTCAACTAGAAAAAGCAGCCGTCAGGCACATGTCAAGCCAACGTGGTTTCCAGAAAGTTGGAATACAAAAATGTCGGCAGAATCTCAGTCCTCGTCAGTCTCTCCTGACTCCACCCTGTCTCTCAGACAGGTCATGAGCTTAGCTGGACGCGTCTTACTAACGAAATGCACATCCCTTGTGGCCCAAGGTAATCAGGGTTTCCTTATGCACGTCATTTTGCGTCAACTCTCATGTCTTGATGACGAAGAAAACTCTTATTCAGATAAAAAGAATTTATCGATATCTTGCATAGTTATATATGTTAGATTCTAGAAGCTATGCAATAATGCATCTAACTTGTTTTTTTTTTTAAACGTAGAAATCAGCGGTCGCTATCTTTTAAATATGCGCAGAATAAATCTTTGAATTGATATAATAATCTGCAAATTATGCTAGCCGAATATTCCGCACTAAACAAATCTTGTACGGCAAGCTTGATAAAAAAAGCGTAAGTAGGAGAATTTAAACACAAGACCTTTTGGTCTCATGCTCCCTATTTTACTAAATCGATTACTTCCTAAAAGGTGCATCAACTTGATTGCTTTAAGATTTACTCCTAAGTTAGAATCAATGATTAAAAAGTTCAAGTAATTGAGTTGATTTAGTCGTAAAAATTTTAAAATTTTTAGTCTAATTTTTAACATTTTAAAATGAATCAATTTATTAATTACTTGGTCATTTTTATTAATTAATAAGTTATTATAAACTAAAACAAATAAAATAATTTTCATTTACTAATCTTTTTTTTTTTGGTCTTAGACCAGGGTATTCACCGGTGGACCCAGAGACTAATCCCCTGGCTAATTTGTAGGCACCTCACAGGGTGTGACAGCTGACCCAAGAATTTAAGGCTACTCCATACCCAAAGTCAAGGATCGAACTCCTGACCTTTGGTTAAGAACGGATAAGTGCCTGCCACTCAACCACACCCCTTGGGTTACTAATCTTTTTTTAATTAAACTTTAAATCCTTTCATAGTTAAGAAAATATCTTTTAATCATATTTCAAATTCTTTAATTTTATTCCATCTTTGGTTGGTTTTATGACGGTCTAATATTGATTGAATCTTTAAACCTTAAATATCTTATCTTTAAAAAAATCAAATAAATTAAATTTGATCCTAAATTAAAATCAAGAAACGGCTAAAATTAAATATAACATGGCGTGTAACATTCTAATGGGTAACCAAATCATAAGCAAATTTTATTTCCCAATCCACTGGCTACCAATAATTGAAAAGAAGAGGTGGACCCCACATTACCTTAGAAACACACAAAACCCGAAAAGTCTTGTAGCTTCGAGACCTTTAAAACACGAATTCAAACTAAACGTAACATTCCTCTGCCAGCTTTTCTCCAGGACAAAGAGTTGCTCCGTGTCCGGGAAGGGTGTAACGGAGCGGATGTCGAAGTCGGGTCATCCTCCAAGGCCTCTCTACAAGCAGCTTTCATGGTCTCCCGACACGGAGCGGGAGGAGACCTGGCTCCGGCTGAAAGGGAACAGCAAGACTCGGCGTCTCCGCCGCGTCAAGAGTGTCACCGACGAGGATTTGGAGGAGTTGAAAGCCTGCATTGAATTGGGTTTCGGGTTCGAGCCGGAGTCTCCGGATCTCGACCCGAAGTTGTCTGATACGTTGCCTGGGCTAGGGTTTTACTGCGCTGTTAATAAGCAGTACAGTAACAGTTTGTCGCGGTCGTCTTCGGCGTCTTCCTTTAGCTCCGACGGAACCGCTTCTTGCTCTATAGTTGATCCTGGTGAGTCGTGGTTTTGAGAACAATGCGTCGATTGTTTTTAGCCGTTGGATTGATATCAATCTAATGGTTGTTATTTGATTGTAGGTGATGCGCCAGAGATGGTTAAGACTAAGCTGAGACAGTGGGCTCAGGTGGTTGCTTGTTCGGTCCGACAAGGCTCAGTGGATCACACATGACATGACTTGTTTGGCCCATGTTAATGTCCAAGTTCTTTTCATTCCAAAGAATGTTCATCCAAATACAGAATCATATATTCTTTTTTCTTGATTATTATTGTTTTTCCATTTCATATCAATTCTAGAATCTAGGGATTTTCTCTAATTTAATATTTTATTGTAAATGATAAATTAATTGATTTAGTAATAGATTTATATGGATTTTACTTGATTATTAGCTTTTTTTAAAAAGAAGTTGAATGATGGGAAATTTAATTGATTGATGATTATGCACAATATTTTAAAATTTTGACCAATAAGATAAGATGTTTAAGATTTAAAAGATTTAAGATCCTAAAATTAACTAAAAATTAAATGAAATTTAAAATATAAAAATATGATTAAAAGGGACTGTTCTTACTAATTGAAGAAATTGAAGTTTAATTAAAAAATAGATTATTAAATAAAAATTAATTGAGTTATTTTATTTTATAAGAATTTATTAATTTTGTATTGATTGATTAATAAATAAATTAATTTTTAATAACAAGAATTATTAAAGTAAATCAAATCAAAAAATTAGGCGGTTCAAAATTTTTGTGATTTAATTGGCCGAATCGATTGAATTTTTTAATCAATAAAAATGTTACATAAAAAATTAGGTAATTATTCTTATTTAAATGGAATAATAGATTATGTAGATATTCTTTCTTTTTAGTTAATCTAAAATAAAATTTCAATTTTCTTTTGGTAATTAATTGAAAAATTTTAAATGAAATTATGTTTTTTCTTTAAATATTCTTATTCTTTCTGCCCCTTAAGGGGTGGTCGAATTGGTGGAATGAAAGAGCATGGAGCTAAAAGGACCTGTGTTCAATTTTCCCTACCTACGTTCTCTTAATCTAACCTTTCGTACAGAATTTACCTAATACGAAGTATTTGATTAACGTAATTTACAGATTATTGCGTTAATCTAGAAATTTAATCAGTACGTATCTAAAAGACAACAGTTGCGATTCCGTCGTTTAAAAAAAAACTTATTCTTTCTATTTGAGTAGGAATAAACAATAATTGAAAAAAATGCAAATTGGTAAAAAAAAATTAAAGAAAATATCTGGCTACCATTGGCCAGAGATGTTATCGGGCTGTGCTGACGTGGCATTCATAGAAACAACGGACACGTGTAAAGCGTCTTCCATGTGGAGCCTTTTATTGGTTCCCCAACCCCAAAACACTCTCCGTTTACTTTCTCAGATTTTCTCTGCAACAAACAAGCCCACCCGATTTCCACGTGGCAGGTCTCCGATCGGGAGAGAATCCACGGCGGATTATGACGGACCTGGCCATGGATCTCCTGAAAGTGGCCGTTTCGGGGTGCCAGAGCCGGTTGGATGCTTCGAGCTCAGACTCGTCTGCCATTAGTGTGGGTTGTCCCAAGACTTTCTCGCTTCGGAAAGCGAATGCGGTAATCTAGTAACTGTCTCTCTCTCTCTGTTTCTTTAACAACATTTGCGGTTTTTTTTCAAGAATTTCTCCCTTTTTTGGTGGAAGTTTATGGCCTTTTTTGGTTCTGTGCAGTGAATTGTGAAATTGATTGTTTGGTTAGCTTGATATATTGAGATTGGACGTGTTCGTTGCAATTGTAATGTGTATGTGTATGAATGATCCAAAGATTTAAGTTTGTTCATGAGTATGACTGTATGGTTGCATAGGAATTGTAGGATTATCTTTTAAAAGCTGGTTTTTATCGGAAGTTCTTAATTGAGCGAAGTTCTGCAAATGAGATTTTTGTGGGGGATGGGGGAGAGTGAAAGAAGGAGATGATCTATGAAGAAAATTAGTTCAGGTGTTGATATTTACGCTACTTAGTATTTACCTTCGCTGGCTTGTTTTGAGCCATTGAATTATGATATTGGACATTAATTGAAGTGCAAAAGAGCTGCTTAGAGGGATTGCATTCTAGTCTTGTTTTCAAAAGAACGAAACTTCAACTTTGTTGAGGACTGCATGGATTAGACTCGATTTTTAACTCAAAACCTTGAGCTATTAAATTATGCACCATTTCTTATAGTTATCCATTTATCATATGAAGCTTATTTAGCCTTTTAAGAAAACTCCCCTGTAAAAACTGTTACAAGTGTTCTGTAATTTGTTGGAACTCAGAAGTTATCTCAAGATTTATGGGAAAGCATTAAGTCATGTATGTTTTATGGAAGATGCATTTTCTAAAGTTAAATAATCCGATGTAAAAGGACTAACATATTTATTTGAGCTCTAATGAGTAGTTGATCTGATTTTCCATTCATGGGGCCATTTGATTACAGGGACCATCTACACTGTGGACAGATGAGAAGCATAATCTGTATCTTAATTCATTGGAAGAATCTTTTGTTAAAGAGTTGCAGCAATCCATTGCTTTTCGTGTTTGCCCGCATGAGATAATGAGGGGAGCACGTTCATATCAGCAGCTGCCATCAGAAGACTGTACTTGTTCACCACAGGTTAGGGATTTACTCTCTGTATATGGAGATTAATATATGCCTGGCACCAAAGATCTGATTCCACATCCCTCCACCCCCTTCCTTGCCATAAATCAGAAGTAGAAGAAGATCTCGAGGACTTAAAGGAATACAAGAAACACCATCAACTTGTCTCACCTTTTTTTTAATCATTTTACTCATGTTCATCTTATTATTTTTCAGTTGGGTTTACGACATGGTCACTGCACGAAAGACAAAAATGAGCCTTTGTTGGAAAGCACAGCTGATTCTAATATTCTTCAGAGAAACACGAGAATATGTTGTTTTACGTCTGCTTGCAAATGGCATAATGCAGCATCTCATGTTGCCGAACGAAAATCTAGTTGTTGTAGGAAGGTATGTCATGAAGCAGGGACTTCTGGTGTTGCTCATGGATTCGCAAGAAGCTCAGAATTGCAGCCCACATGTTGTCTATGCAATATTGTTGTTGGTGGCATCATAGGTAACATTAACTCTATATCTCCTCTCCACCAATTCAACCTTTTCTTTGTTGCTTTGTTTCTCAGTGAGAGCTTTGTAGTACTGACTTCTGGAAGCTGTGTTGGCAAAGTGAATACCGATTGTCAGTGTTCTACCTTTTTCTCTTGTATATGCACTTTCACTCATGTGTAGACAAATTATAGTATAAAGGCTCTACTGGAAGTTAATCCTGGTGGAAGAGGAAGTTTTAACCTTCTCAATCGCTGACTAACAAGGCTCAGTGGTTGACAGGGTAAAACAGTTGCAAATAAGCTGTTTTTTTTCTTGCTTTTAAACTGGACGCATGGGTAGTTTTTCTCTTTTGCGAAAAGGTCTGCAATTAGGTCTTTTATCCATTTATTAATCTCACTTGTATTTTCTTTCAGAGGTTTCAGATCAGAATTTTGTGGATGAAGGAAACGGAGAGATGTTGTGTTCTGTGTCCACGCCCAAAAGGTTAAAAACTGTTGAAGCTGATGCTTTAAGTGATGATCAAAATATATGCAATGTGAGTTCTGTATTAGCCTCTTCTATTTCGACATACAAGTAGATCATACAAAACTCTGTGTTGGGATATTCTGTCAATTGTTTACATCAATTCTATTTAGTTCCTTCAGGTTATGCTGTTTGGAAAATCTACCACAATTAGTGTTTCAACTGTCAGTGGAGCTTTCTCTGACAGATAAATTAGCTGCCTCCAGAATTGCCGAGCGACCCTGATAGCTTGGTTAGCTCAAAATGTAATCCGCAATGTTACTTAAGGGAGAAGCAAGTTTCAGTTGGAATTGCAACTTGAAAGCCGACGCTTGACTCTAGTTCAGGAAAACATTGGCTAAGGGTTTATCCATTCCCTATATGAAGAATTATACTGAGCTGAACAACATTTAAAGACCATAAGTTGCTTGTGCAGATGGATATTTGACGGAAAACTATTCTGGAAGACAATACCCACAGCTCAGAAAAACGAATTTACTATTGATGTACATTCTATGCATTATAGTAAGAAGCATGCTAGGTTACCATGTAAGTTATACTTTTATTTTCTTTTTGATTTATACAATTTTGTTTTTAATAATTTAGAAGATAGAGAAGAATGCACCCCATTATTTACTCTGCTGTGGATCCACATTCAACCCTGGGCTAAATCTAATATGATCTAGCTCTTTTATCTTTACTGGGTTGAACTCCTATTTGTTAGGACATGTTATGGCTCAAAGACCACATAGTTTGACCATCAAAGGATGTCTCTGTTCGAGAATTCCCAAAGTGTGAGTATGTATAACCTTGTTTTGACTAACGTGAGGCCATGACTTATTTTGTTGAGTAATCAAAGGAGATGAGATGTATGAGTTGATTCAGATAGTGACAAACATGAATAAAGAGGACTATTTTGCCTTGGGTGGTAGAAGAACACATAGTGTATGTATCGATTTCCCTGCTCCAATATGATTAATCGTCTACTATTTATCTGCTTTCTGAATTGAAGTTTGGCATGAAGAAATCTCTAGGGCAAGTCTTGTCTCTGCCACATGCCACTGTTTCTGCAACATTATTTGAAGTTGAACAGCATACTGTGTGTTTGCAACATTGTATGGAGTTGAATAAGAATATGCTCTTAGGCATATCAAACACTAGATTCATCACGATGTTACTCTTTACTAAATTTGGGTTGAAATACTAATCGTAGGTTAGATGATTTCTTGAGTCGAAATCATTGTTGGTCTGATAAACTGAATCCTCCATCCAAAACATCTCTTTTGACAAGCCAGATGAATCTACTACAAAAGGGAAATACAGTGACATATAAACTGTTCAAGAAAAGAGATGAGATCCAACATTCACATTCTTAAGAATTTATGAATATTATAATTCATATCTTAATGAAAGTTTAATCATTTTAGACCAAATTGCATAGTCATATATCTCTGTTAGGCATAGATATCTGCCTTGGATTGACCCCTGACAGAGACACAGACGTCTTTAAAACGTCTTCCCAACCAATCTGAAAGACAAACATCAAAGGTTTAATGCATCAAGAAAGCCCAAAACGTTATCTGTTCTTCCAAATTTAAGACCTCAACAATTTATAGCCTCGTTTAATAACAGCTTCTTTCTACCTTAAAAAGATCATCTTTAAACATCAGTTTGGCACTTCCACATCTCCATTTAGTTCTCCCTCACCTGATGTGTCTCTTTCTAGAGAAAGAGAGGGAAAAGGTTTTATATGTAGAGGGGGTTTAACGAAAAATTCGAAAGCGCGAAGAAAGACTGTTACTTGATGGGTGTTTTCTAAAATTCAAGAGGGTCACGAGCTGTTGCAAGAGGGAAAAGGTTTTATATGTAGAGGGGGTTTAACGAAAAATTCGAAAGCGGGAAGAAAGACTGTTACTTGATGGGTGTTTTCTCAAATTCAAGAGGGTCACGAGCTGTTGCAAATACAGAAAGTTTGCCCTTATCAGATGGGTTGTCTCCGCCTTCGTTGGTTTCTGTTCCTAAGCGGAAGTGGTCGAATGTTTTGCCCCTTTTTGTCGCTCTTGTGGTTTTAGCAGAGATAGCATTTCTGGGTCGTCTTGACATGGCAAAAAATGCAGCTTTGGTTGATTCATGGGCTGATAGTTGGTTTGATAGGTCGCATCCGTCTCGTGATTTGGGTGTGAAAAGGGACGATTTGGGAGTTGGACTCGAACGTATTCGCCACAAAGAGAAACATCTGGAAACAGAGAGCTGCGAGGACTGGTTAGAGAGAGAGGACGCTGTTGTTTATTCCAGGGACTTTGATAAATATCCTATCTTGGTTATTGGCGGCGAGAAGGTTTGTTCTGTTCATCTTCTTTTTTTATGATTATCAGTTAGTTTGTCTTTAATCCGTTATTTTTTTTTGGCTTGGCTACTTTGTTTCCAGCATGTTTTTGTTTGAATTCTCGTAAAAAACCATTGCTCTTTGTCCACTTCTCGGAGGTTAAATTGCAATCTTGATTTATGGGATACTGCGTACACAGCATGGCTTAGTTATTGTTCCATTCCTCATCTAAGTTGACCAGCGTTACCAGTTTTGGGGGAGAAAGGTTTACTATTGCTTGAATTTATCATTTATGACTCTGAAAGTACCATACAGAAACGTAGTATTACATGGATTGATTTCTTAGTTGTGAGTAAGCTTTATGAATTGATTCATGGGTGAGATTTTAACCTGGTTTAGAATTTATGGCATTTAACTAGTTATGATGGCGTGTTTTATTTAGCTAACTGAAAATTTCTTCAGTCAGCTCTTTTATAGCCCTTTTTCCTCAACTTGTGAAGTAATTTTTCTCCAAGAATAACAAACAAAAACTAAATGGTATCTACTATCAATTTTGAAATGAAGGGATTGGGGGATTTATGTATATTAATCTTGCTTATACAGAGAAAAAAGGCTTTTTGGGCTTCAGGTTGAGTAATCTTACTCGTCTTGGACAATATTGGTTTATCGTGTAATTCTTGAAAATCAATGCCTGAAAGTGCAATGCAAACGCATGTTTATATTGCTTAGCTTGTGTGGACCTGCTGCCAGCTTTTGTATTTCTAAGATATTTTTCTTTTCCCAGTTTAGGGGTTCCTAAACGTCATTGTCCAGATTCTGAATTTAAATATCAATATTTTGATGTTTTCACTTCATTACAGGAGTGGAAGACTTGCAATGTGGGATGCGAATTTGGGTTTAATCGCAGTAGGAATCCTGATGCTGCATTTGGGTTACCTCTGCAATATGGAACTATGACTGTGCACCGATCAATGGAATCAGCTCAGTACTATCAAGAGAACAATATTGACACGGCACGACGGTGGGTAAGCACAATCTTGAATAAATACAATCCATTGTAAAAAATACTAGTTAAAAACTCTCAATGAATAATAATCAGTTAAGACGATTCAAGTTGTTCTCGACTTTCTTATGTTGTTGCTTCTGATGTTTTTCCTACTCCATTTAGGTGAATCATCTATATTGAACTTTCATTTCCTTATAGTGTATAAGTTCTGACTTCAATGGAGCAGTATCTTAAGTAGAAAAGAGCTCTATAGTTTATATTTTTAAATAAGCTTACTTTTATTTGTTAATCAAACAGAGAGCTTGGTTTTACTGATATAGTTGAGGAATGTTAGAGATTGGATTTGAACTATCTATGCAATAAAACCAAAATTGATAACTTGAATATGAAGGTTAACAATTAAGTTGGTGTTTACTGTAATCAATTGTTAGTCTCATCCAGTAATTGGAAAAGGTCCTAGTCTGGTCAATTGCCAATTGTTTTGCAATTTCTGACTCAAGAAAGAATTGAAAGAACTTATTTCATCTGTACCAAATTTGAGTATGATGTCCGGTGGATTTGAATTATTCACATTTATTGCGATCTCCTAAAATTGCATGTCTTACAATTTGAGATACCTATGGAGCTAAATCTTTCTGTTATTTTATCTATTAGCTTCCTCAAAATCTAGAGAAAGACTGATCTATGGTGTTCTTTTGTAAGTAGGAGGGGTTATGATGTCGTAATGACAACTAGTCTCTCATCAGATGTTCCAGTAGGATACTTTTCATGGGCTGAGTATGATATGATGGCACCGGTACAACCCAAGACTGAGAAAGCTCTTGCAGCTGCTTTCATTTCCAACTGTGGTGCTCGTAACTTCCGCCTGCAGGTTCTTGATGCACTTGAAAGGTTGAAAGTCAAGATTGATTCTTTTGGCGCTTGCCACCATAACCGTGATGGAAGAGGTGAAAATGCTGATACCATTTTGACATGCAGCATGTGCAAACTTATTTTGCCTTTTCCATTAAATGTTCCTTCAAAGTTCATTGATATGGATTTGTATGCCCATGAGGCTATAAAGTTGTCTTATTAGCCATTAATCTGTGAAAATCTGTGCATTCTTAACCTATAAACATGTTAGAGAAAGTATTGTTGCAACCTTTGATCATGCTAATTCTGCTGATTTTGGATAGTTGGGAAATGATTGTTGTGTCTGCATTTGTACTCACATCTTGCATGACCATTGAAGTTGTTAAGATTGCAATTGAAATTCAAATGCAACTAAAGATATTAACCACTTTGGATGAGTCTTAAGGTATAAAAGAACTTTTATACAGGCTGGTGAAGTTTCCAGGTGAATTACGTGTGAGCCTCTGTTTCATAATAGCTTAATGAATGTTTTCACCTTTCTAGGATTAAAGAACTAGAGATTGCTTTGTGCTGTAACCAAGAAAAGAAAGAAAAGAGGTGGAAGATGCTGTGAGATTCAGGGATCATTTGATTTAGGTACTTTAGGATCTCTGTTCAATCAGTTATCTATGTGATCAACTAAATTTATTAATGTGTTTCTGTTTTGATCGTGTTAGCTTGTGTCACTAGTCTTTGATTTACTAGTAACTTGTGGTCTGACAAATCTTTTGCAGTCGACAAACTTGAAACCCTGAAGCACTATAAATTTAGTTTGGCTTTTGAGAATTCGAATGAAGAGGACTATGTCACTGAAAGTTCTTCCAATCTCTTGTTGCTGGTATGAGATTTATATTCTCTCTCTCAGTCACATTTCTTTCTTACATATGGCAATCATGTTCTGTGGTTGGTAAATGAAGCAGTTGCATTTTCTTTTGAGCTTATGCACCCTAATGCTTGATTACTCGGTAATTTACTGGCATAAGTAGATAAAAGGAAGGGTCATAAATACTTATAAGGTTAGTTTAGATATTGGGAAACCTTTTCAAGTGATGCATTTTTTACGTTGTCTTGAACGTTCTTTTTGTAGGAACCATTCCCGTGGTCGTTGGAGCTCCTAATATTCAAGAGTTTGCTCCTGCCCCTGGATCAATTTTGCATATTAAAGAGTTAGAAGATGTTAAGTCAGTTGCAAAGACCATGAATTACCTTGCAGGAAATCCTGAGGCCTACAATCAGTCTTTGAAGTAAAATTCTGTCTCTTCCCTTAAAATTATGCTCATGTGCACGTGGTTTACTCTTTGTTTCTGATTGTTGATAGTTCCCTTATGTTTATTACTTAGATGGAAGTATGAGGGTCCATCTGATTCTTTCAAGGCACTCTTGGATATGGCAGCAGTACATTCATCATGTCGGCTTTGCATTCACCTGGCGACTATTATTCGACAAAAAGAGGAAAGTAACCCAGGTTTTAAGAAACGCCCATGCAAGTGCACCAGAGGCTTGGAGACTGTGTTTCATTTATACGTAAGGGAAAGAGGGAGGTTCGAGATGGAGTCCATATTTTTGAGGTATTTAATTGGCTTTACGAATGCTCCTCTGGCATATTATTGAGGTTGCTGAATTTTAGATATTGAGTTTCATAAATGAATCAAAAACTTCTCTATTCGTTAGGAGTAAGATTACGTACTACTGGCCTTTTTCAGACTCCTTGTAGGACTTTCACTGGGTGGTTGTTAAGTTTCATAAACGACAAATACATATTCTTTACAAACAAACTTATAAAAAACAAATCAAGTTTATATTATATTTAACTTTTTCCACGACTTACATTGCAAATCCCAGAATATTTAGGTATGACATATTCCTGGCTAATTTGGTTGGAATATTAATTCTTCCCTTTTCCCTCGTTTTCTTATGCTTCAAACTGGTTTAGTCCTCTCTTATTCTGTTTCAATTAGGTTTTCTGGTAATGGAGCTATGGTTAATGATCTTGTGTGGCTTGTGGGTAGATAGTCAATACTTGAATGCTTCTTCCAACCTGTTTGATAGAAATATCCGTTAAATTGTCAAGTGCAGGTCCGGAGATCTTACCATCAAGGCCCTAGAGCGTGAGGTGCTTAAGAAGTTCAAGTCTGTGAAACACATACCTATCTGGAAGGAGGAAAGACCTGAAAGCATAAGAGGAGGAGATGAACTTAAAGTGTACAGGATATACCCCATAGGCATGACACAGAGGCAAGCATTATATACTTTCAATTTTACTGATGCTCATTTGAACAATCATGTGGAAATCAACCCGTGCGCGAAGTTAGAAGTGATATTTGTGTAAAGTCACGTCGCGATGGGATTGTCATTTTCAACATCTCTTGCTAAAAAAAGGTCAAGGAAGATGACTACTCAGTTCAATCTTGTCTGGCCGTTCTACATTTGGTTACATTGGTCTTAGGGAAAGAAATAGGTTAAGCAAGTTGATATTGCTTTCTCATTGATTCATGGAGGAATAGGGTTTAAGCTCATTGTTTTCTTAAACCTGAAGTATGAGTCTATCAGCTAATTTGGGAAGCAGGGTATATAGACAAGAATTCAACCATGTAAATTGACTCATTTCTAAGTTTCAACTAATAAAGTTGCTCTTTTGTGACGGGAAGGTTATGAGCAGAATTATGGATATTGTTTCGTATGTACTAGACCAAAATCGGTACGAGATGTAGGGTTGGTTGTACCGGGTATAAGTAATAGTCGGTACTGGCCGGTTTCGAATCAAAATACCGGTTAGTACAGGCTGGAATTCAAAATACTGGTCAAATATCGGCTGGTACCGGAAATTTTTTAAAAAATTTACTCTCCCTCCCTCCCGTCTCTCCTCTTTTTTTAAAATGTTTTTAAATTAGTTATTTTATTTACTTCAATTTTATAATTATTTTGAATTTTGAATTTTTGTTTTTAAAATAAAATAATTTTTTTTAATAATAATAATAATAAATTAAATAAATTATTTTATTTAAATACTTTATATAATATTTATTAATAAAGTATTAATCAAAATATTT
>JANKOD010000192.1:29586375-29609460 GCA_026284645.1 Erythroxylum acuminatum
ATAATCCAAAAAATTATGTATTTAAATAATTCAAGGGTAAATTTGTCCAAAAATACCCAATTGGGTATCTTTAATGAGAATACAAAACACAAGGGCTAAGGTTAACGAATCAAAAACACAAAGATTAAGATGAATAATCAAATATATTACAGGGGCTCTTTTATGTGATTTGCCAATTTTTTTATACTTGACTGAGTCTCTTGCTGAATTTTCAAATTATTAGTAGCTAAGTTTTTAAACTATTTCTTTCAGAGACATGCATGAATTTGAAGCTTGAACCGGATGTGATTGTTGTCTTAGCTTGTTAGACTGAAAACAAGGTCTACATGTCTAATTATATGCAGTTGATTGGTTTGATTGTCTATCTCCTTATCTCAAGTTTAGATGGTTTCTCATATATCTTTGCTACTTCCATTTTTCCTACTACCAAATTCAACGTACGAGTGCAAATGATTCCAATTACAAGAAGATTCTGCAGACATTCCACGAAATTCACTAGTGATAAAATCTGGTGAACACACTATGAGCAAAGCCAACAAAAAGATTGACACTACGTACTAAGTATAAAGAAGACCACTTAGAAGATTTCACGTTACACTCAAGTAGAAACAAGACCAACTGAAAAAAGATTCATGTGAACAAATGGAATTGAAATATGAAACTCTCAAGATAGCGGTTGTTTCACTGGCTCATCCTTGTGATCTCTTGCCAGAGAGGCTGATAGAGCTGACTTTCATTGGAGTAGCGACCACCAGTGGAGCTTCTGGAGAGTCACTGACGGCATAGTTGTCATGCATGAAACGACTTTCTATAATGGACTCATCCTTCAACACAATCTTGTAGCAATAACAGCTCTTAAGACCCTGCTGATTCCGATAGCACTCATGGGCAGTGTTCTTCACCTGCTGGAAGTCCCATATCACACTGAACTTTCCAACTGTTGCTACAAGATGGCGTTCTTGTTTCCCATTCTCAGTAACCTGAAGAAAGAAGCAAAACAGATCACCTAACCAAGTTCTTTCATTCATAGCAATCTGCATCTCAGCATTTTGATTAAGCAAGCTAAATGAGAATCATACACAGTTAGGCAATCATGTTAGACAAATTCTTTTGTTGGGTTCAGGCCATCAAGCTGCAATACTTTGATGTGATAAAAACTCGTGGGATGATCAACTTGAGATGTATGCTATACGAGGGATTTGAAAGCAAGAACAAGAGAAATTACCCATGAGAAATGGCCTCCATGAAACTTGTTATTTGCACCAGCCCAATGCGAGTCCACTGGAGTTAGCTTCAACAATCTTGGGGCCGGTATTTTATTTCCCATACGTCCACCAAAACCGGTCTTGGTCTTACCATCTTTATCAGTAAACAGTGTGCAAATAAGGATCAAATACGTATCTGTTGTCCCCAAGACCCACTTGCCATCATATGAAACATCCACATGAGTTATAGGCGAACCGAGCCCTGGAAAAGCTGTCTTGGCCTGCCTCATTGATGTCCTCGAGTACAACCTAATCTTACCATCAAGTGACCCAACAACAATTGAACCATCGCCTGTCGTTGCAAAGCACTGAAAGTTAGTCCCTTTAGAGAACTGATGCCCCTGATTCCATTGCAGAACAGGGGAATCAACTCCCTTAGCAATATTCTGCACAATCCCTCTCTTGTCCCTCATGTCCCATTGACACAACCTATTATCATCCAAACCCAAAAACGTACTCTCCGACGGATCCAATTGTGACCCTTTAGTATCATTCGTTATATCTCTCATTGTAATCTCAGTTCCATCTTTCTCAAACTTCCATTCACTCACAATCTTTCCTGTTTCAATGTCAAGCTGATTAATCCCTGTTGTATGTGGCTTCCCTTCCTTCAATGGACACATTAGCATCATATTCGTCTCACCCCTCATTAACATGGCCTTCTTCGGTGTAAATTGCGCGCCACTAGACCCACCAGGACTCCCAAACTTAACAGAGGCACCCTTCCAATGAATACCCTTATCATAATTCCTATAAACTTGAACACCCAAATCATTAACCAAGAAACTATTATCCAAAGCACCAAGACTCAAGCTTTGAACGCCACCTTTCGCTGCTTCCTCAAACTCCTCCATCAAATCCTGGTTAATACGCACAGGCGTACTCTGACTACCGTCCTCTGCATCTTCCCACATGGTATCATCAGCTACTTCGGGTTTGATCCAACCGATGAAGTCTTTTCCATAAATTTTAACCTTATTTTCGTCGTTAGCTTCAAGCCCATAAGCGTTCTCAAACAAACAATCCTGAAATTGCGTCACGAACTTCCTATACTCCTCATCCGTGTAAAATTTCAACGCCCAAACACCGTCGGCCACGAAATCAACCCTTCGTTGATCGCCAAACATCTTCAATTGCATTTCCGTGGAAACCCTCACCCTCACTTTCGAACCCACCTTCAAAACCCACACAGAAGTTCCTCCACCGTCCGATTCTTGACTATCATCGTCATCATCTTTGATCTTGGAGGTCTTGATGAAATCATAAGAGGCAAGCTTATCAGCAACGACCCATTTGGCGTTTGGGGTATTACCGCCGATGTGGAGGTACAGCTTGACGGGCCGGGTCGGGAGAGCATTATTAGCAACTGGGTATTTGAGCTTAAGGGATTTAAGCTTGGTATCAATCTCATCGAGAGTCCTCTGTGATGCGGAGGAGCTTTGAGGAGTCTCCTGGCGCTCAACAGCGTCGTAGTGAACATCCTCATCCTCATCTTCTTCTTCTTCTGATCCTGAATCGTACTCTGCGTCAGAGTCTGTTAGTTCATGACCTTCCCGACTTTGAGAGGTCCCCATTTTAGAGATCCGAGAAATGTTCGAGTGACGATTGGGGAATTTTTCGGAAACAGTGTTTGTTGCGTCTCTGATTTCTAGGAGTTGGCCGTATGTGACCTTTATATTGACGTATTGGGCCGACTAGCAGACCCAATTTGTCATGCTACTTCCTAACAGAAAGAAGCTAATTTTATGCAACATGAAAAGTTCATGAACAAACAAAGATTGGGTTCATCGCCAAACCATAGAACAACTAATTAGCAACTCTTTGCATTAGGCTCCATATTGTATGGGTCAATCACTACAGTTTGGTGCAAAAGAAAAGGAGTAATTAGAAATGAACTCAACAAGAATTGGAGCAAGCATTCTAATGAGAATGGTTCAAATAATAATCTGTAGCAGTTTCTGTGAATTCAATGACTTGAAAATATTGTACATACACATGAATGATAACATTCGATCTTCTCACAAGGCATCACGTACAGCTATCCGGCATGTGATGGCATCAGCAAGAGAGGATAGTCCTACTTCCAGCCCAGAAATTTTGTAATGCTGAACAAATAATTGAAGGAATATCAGAAGCTTGGAGATGCATCCAAGAAAGAGATAATGTTATGCTACACACCTTTTGTATTTGAGCTTCATTTGCTCTTGCACCCAACTCTTCTAAATCAATCTCTTTTCCATTTATAAGTTTCTCTACAGCTTTCATCTAAGAGAGAAAAGAAACATAACTTAAGCAATACAGAGTGTAATTCAGCAAAATTTTTGACAAAGCCTCACCTCATCAAGAGATGCATTAAAACGAGCTGCCAGTATGTAAGTAGAGCTGTCAGAAATTCCGAATCTTTTGAAAGATTCTGTGATCTATAAAAAAATTCAATAATACGAAGTTAAATCTAAATCTACACGGTAGCAAAAGAAAAAAAAAAGTAAGAAATTGACACGTTATCATGATTCTGGAAAGTGATTACATGCTTGGATCCTGAGTAGTTATACACAAGCTCAGAATGAAGTGTGCGAGTTGTCAATGCATCCCGAGACTTGGCTACAAGAGTCTTATGTGCAGCAACTAGAATAGGAAAAACATCTGCTATCTGCCATAGATATTAGCAGAGACAAATATATTATCTTTCTGATCAAAAACATAAGATGAAAGATAAATATAGCTAAAAGAGTGGGCTGTAGCAAATAGCTAAAAGTGTAGCAAAAGCTGTTAATACGGAACAAACGACTAAAGTTAACCATCAGAGATTATCTAATGACAAACGTACAAGTGAGGCATTGAGGAGGGCAACTTCTGGTTCCAGAGTTCCAGCTTGGATGGAATCTAAAAGCACCCTGCAAGGTAATTACATATGATTAGCTTAAGTGCAAACTCTGGATTATTTATTTCCTACTAAGTCTTCGATGTAGACACTCTCCTGATCAATATCCTGCAAGCAAAGCACATTTATCCTTAAAAAACTTGGAAGCTACCCCTAGAACTGCAGCAAAAACAGAAAGTACATATAACAAAATATGGTTTTCCTCGCACACCCTATTCCAGGTATGAACTTATACAACATAGAGTGCAAGATATTCTGGAGAAATAGATACACTAAAGTGGTAATATCCATATACAACTCAGTTAATATAAAGAAAGACGATAAGTTTGGCCAAGTAGAACAATGTACAGGATGTCAGGGTCTACCCTGTTTTTATCAGTGAAAGTTGGAAGCTTTTACATGTCAACACTAACAAAATTTACAACTTTATCGTCCAAATCTAACCTAAAGATTGAAGCTTTGCGGGTATTAACAACTCCGAAAGAGGACCAATCAATCCAGTAAAAGAAAAACAGTATTAGATGAAGAAGTTCACCACCACATTCTACCAATCAGTGTAAACAACTGATGCAGTAACACCATTCCACACAAATATATTGTGCAAAAAACAACCTAGGTAGATTTGAGTTTGCTACAATAAAAAGAAAAATCAAATAGCTTTCACAAATTAAGCCTAGGCGTTTTTCAAAGTATAAGTGAAGTATCTTACTGAACAATCTAAGAAGCATCAAAACTGTAACTTGAAGTCGTAAGAAATGATAACATAGGTCAATCATTCTTGTCTTGAATAGAAAATAATTCTAGGTTCACCAAATAAACTACTAACATATCGAAAAGGAAGAACATTAGTGATAGAGTTAGAGAGAGAGAGAGAGAGAGAGAGAGAGAGAGAGAGAGGATGACCCACTTGGAGTTAGTGACATCAGTGAAGAGGGAGAGAGAAAGGGTGTTTCCACCATAGATGTCGAACACCTTCATGCTTGCTTTTGCTGCTCAGAAGGTGAGGTGCTTAGCAAATTCCACAAAGTACGCGGTTTGTTCTTGTTTAGGGTTTAAGGTCCACAGAAAACGGAAAACAAAAAGTTAAAAGCTGATAAACATCGCGCCAGGTAGGGGTCGAACCTACGACTTTCTGCTTAGGAAACAGACGCTCTATCCACTGAGCTACAGGCGCTCTTATTAGTTGTCCACGTGAACTTAATAAATGAAGGAAAAATAAACCCGAACGATATCATTAAATATTGAATAAAATGAAAATTTTAAGATATGTTGGAAAGAATTTGTTCTTAGCCATGAATAATTTGAAGTTTAATTCAAAAAATAAATTATTAAATAAAAATTAATCTTCATCCTTGCTTTTCAGCTGATCAATTGGACAAAAACAGAAGCTGCATACTCTTTTTGTGTGTTGCCTGGGTCTAGGAATTATTCTTTACTCAGTTGTATGTAAGATCATTCATACTTGTTACAAACTGATGCTACTTTCTGTATTTTTCAAAGGCATTTGTATGACAAGAAGCAGGAAGGATCAATTCCTCAATCTTTCGGACCACTTAAAGTCTATTAAAGAGATCAAAGATCGTTTTGGTTGCAGAAGAAATTCCCTGAAACTTGGTTCCACTTCCTAGTTTCTGAGATCAAAGATCGTTTTGATTGCAGAAGAAATTCCCTGAAACTTGGTTCCACTTCCTAGTTTCTGACTTGCATTAATTATCAGATTCCTTCAAAACATTAACCTGAATGGCAAAACAAAAATGAGCATTTATATGGTGAAGATGGCATCTGATACCAGTGAACTGGAAAAGAAGTTTTCTTTTCATCTGTCGTGCCACTTACGTTATTTCAAATCTCTTCAGGTCAGCTTCCCATGTATAGATTGTGGTAACATGCCCCGAAAAATATTGCAAATCAGCTTCTGTTGGCTTTGCTACTATTGGCAGATCCTGTATGAAATCCCCACGTCAAAGATAAGTTTCCCATTTGCAGGGGGCATCTCTTATCAGAGCAGAGTCCAGATAACGAAGCTCACAAATCTGAGTAACAACTAGTCTAGAAAGAAACTAACACAAACTGAGTCTTCATTGCTGATCATGTGACCATTTTACTAATACAGAACTCATTTTACTTTCTGTTGCTCTTTTATTTAACTTTCTCCTCATGGATTTCGTCTTTTTTTCAACTGATTTTCGATTTATTAATCATTCTTCTATACTTTTAATCTGATACGAACATTTGGCATACTGAAGTGAATATTAACAAGCGAAAGAAATATCCGATTGAAAAGTTTCCATTCAGAAATTATTCCTATCAGAAACCCTTACAGCAATGTTTGGGAAAGTTTGAAGTCTATGCAGCACCTGAAGTTCTCTTTTGCTCTTCCTTTTTCTCATGCAGCTTGCACATGTTTGTAGGCTTGGCTCGCCTCTTATGATATGTTGTTCTCCTGTCAATGGTATATAGGATTGCCTCTTCCGATATTCTTGTGAAGGATAAATGAAGAAGATAAAAGTCAGGTAGGACATTGACATGACGAGGATTTGTAACCCTGACTCAGGAAAATGTTTTACCTAATTGTATTATACTTGCTGAGGACTTTGATCAGCTGTAGCTTTCACGCAATCTTTGAATATTTGCTTGTGGAAACAAGCCTCGTCGTTTATAGATGCAGAGCATCTTCAAAAGGAGAATTTGGATGAGAGAAGCAAGAGAATTAATTAGACATTTGGGAAGAATGTATTCTTTTACATTGTTCTCTTATGTTTGGCAACCACAAGCATCTACCTTATCCTGATTGGAGAATCTTTTGTTGCGTATGACATTTTTCCGTCAATTAAGGAATAAAGTGCAAACTTTTGCTTTCTTTACAGTTATTCCAACTTCGGATTCGCCATTATCATCCCTGTAAGGAAAGGAGATATAAAATTGAAAGACAAGGTGACATGCCTTACATTCTGTTATTGAAGTCGAAGAAACAACGTCTCAAAAGTTTTTCCCCGAGGAGAGAATGTCAAGCGTTAGCTTTTTAGAGTTCCAATACAAACTTTCAAGAAACAAGTACTTGAGAAAACCATCCCGACTGTTATCATCGAGGGACAGACAAAGCTCTGGTTTTTCGCCCACTTTCCAGCCAGATTTGAAAGAGATGAAGCAAGTTTTTGATAAGTTTGATTGCAACAAGGATGGCAAGATATCTCCGGAGGAGTACAAGGCTACACTTCGGGCGCTGGGACAGCATAACACGACAACAGATGTCATGAAGATTTTCCAGGTAGTTGATTCGGATGGAGATGGTTATATTGATTTTGACGAGTTTGTTGAATCACAGAAGAAGGGAGGGGGTGTTAGGACAACGGACATACAGAGTGCTTTCCAAACATTTGATGCAAATGGAGATGGGAAGATAACTGCAGAAGAAGTTATGGAGGTCCTAAGGCGGCTTGGTGAGAGCTGTAGCCTGGCGGATTGCAGGAGAATGGTAAAGGCAGTGGATGTTGACGGTGATGGTATGGTAAACATGGATGAGTTTATGACCATGATGACTAAGTCTCTGACGCGTAACGAGGGGTAATGTTTGGGTGAAACCAAGTTTCTTGTTGGGTGTCCTGAACAATGTTTACAACATCTATAATATGATGCAACACATGTAAACACTTATTGTATGTAATGCCACCAATAAAGTTCTCTCTTGTCCACTATTATGATGTCAGACGCATCTAGTATAACATGTATGATCAGGTCACGGCGTAACTAAAAACCATAAAATTCTAACACAAAATTCTTATTAGCCTAGGTCAACAAGAGATCCTTGAAATAGGAAGTTCCATTTTCAGCAGGACTTTTGTGCATTACTTCCAAGAACCACATTATCTTCAATTCAAATATCACCTTTTCTCCGATCAGACTAGAGAAATTGTAAATCAGTAGAAAAACTTAAAAAGGAAAGGAAAAGACACGCAGGACATACTGACAGAGATCTAATTAAGTTAAAAAATATATATCATCAAGGGTTGGATAAAAGCAGTAAACAGATCAAGAATCAGCGATCTCTGTCTCATAACACTTTACACATCATATCTCTAAGCAAGATGCTAACCTCCATTAATACATGTAGAAGTCCACACCAATGCAGACTTCACCAGTAATCACCACAAGAGCACTTGCCATCCTTGAAATGATGAAACCTTTTGTTATCTCTAACAATCAACTCCCTTCCAACAATCCTGGACATGATTTTAATGGCATTGTGACAGTCACCGCACACTCGGAGGTTCTTGATGATCCGCAGGGGTGTCCTAGCTGGAGTACTAATAAGACCATATGCAATTGCCAACCGTTCACTATGGTATAGCAAGGCTTGCTCTTTGGCTTCTTGATCAATGTCATGAAGAACATATCTTGTATCTGGTACATAGGTCTGGGTATTTTTCAATGCCTTCAGTTTCTCATCATCCTTGTAAAGTGTGGGGTTCCGAAATTCAGCTATCCTATTCTTTCCCTCAAGCATGCTGATCAGCGAATGTTTCTTACGTGGTGGTGTAGTGATCTTTTTAACAACAGATTTAGAAGGATCAAGAGCCACCATCAATTCCTCAGCTCGGTCTTCAAGGTCAACATCTCCTTGGATCCGAGCACAATTTCTCAAGGCATCCCAAATTTCCACCGTAGGCTCAAACGGCAATCTCTGAATATATTCCTCAGCTTCATGAAGATATCCACATTTTCCAAGAACCTCCACAATGCTGACATAATGCTCTATCCCCGGATTAATTCCAAACTCATCCTTCATGGACTCAAAATGTATAAACCCCTCTTCCACAGCATCTGCACTTGCACAAGCTGACAAAACCATCAAAAATGTTTCCCCGGTTGGTTTCAACCCCAGTTTACACATCTGTTCAAATAACTGCAATCCCTCATCTCCCAAATTGTTATCTGCATACCCCTTTATCATTAAATGCCAAGAATCCATGCTCCTATCCGGCATGTGATCAAAAACTCTCCTTGCATCAGTCATACTCTCACATTTCCCATACATTTGAATCACCTTATTATTCAACATAAGATCACCCCTAAATGGAGACTGCAAAAAGTAATCATGTACCTTTTTAGCATCCTCAAGTTTCCCACACAACTCGAACAAAGCGTTGAAGCAACCAGCATCTGCTTTTACCCCTTTATCCAAAAATTCAATAGCTTCCTTAACCTTTCCCTCCTGGCAAGCACGTACCAAATCCACAATAGTCGGTCCAGGAGTAGCAACACTGACAGCCAGTGCTTGAGTCTCAGGAGCAGCACCACCTTGATTAGGGTCTTGCACTGGTTGGTGCCACTGATTAGGGTTTCTCGATTGTGGGTACCCCTGATTTTGGTTGCTGTTCCATGCATTGGGGTTTCTCGGTCGCCCATAATCCTGGAAATTAGGGTTTCCTTGACTAGGGTTTTGGTATTGGGGATAGTTCTGATTCCACTGATTAGGATTTTGTGGATGCTGTTGTCCATATCCGGGACCAGAATAACCCTGTCTCTGATTAGGGTATCCTCTATCTGCATAACTTTGGTTCTGGTTCTGGTTTTGATAGTTGTTTTGGGGATTACTATGAGGAGGGTATTGTTGATTGGTAGTCTGTAAGTTCCACTGATTAGGACGGTTTCCATTTGGCAACCATTGATTAGAACTTTTCAAATCGTTACTCGGGTTTTGATAAACCCTTGGATCAGAGGGTTGATGGTCACTGGGAACAGCAGACGTGCTTAGGGTTTTGCAGAAAATGAAGCGAGAAAAATGTTCAAAAGACCGTACCTTGACTAGAACCGAGAGCTGTTGCGGGCTCCGCGAGCGACGTATCGCCATTAGAGACGCCATTTCTTAGCTCAAACGAAGAAGCAACTAAACCCCCAGGAATAAAACCCTCACCTTAAGTCGGGTTGCCTGGTCGGGTCGGAAACATGTTGGGTTGGCCCAGCCCAAGTGACGATCAATTCAGAATGCATATGGCTGTGGCTTTCCCATTATCCATTGCAAGTCATATTTGGCAACATCCGATATAACCTAGAACCTTGGATTATATTAAATATATAATACAAATGTGTCATGTAAGATAAGCAAAAGATTATGTTAATGGGCCGGCTTGTAAGTATGTCTTGGGCGTTCGTTGCAATGTTAGGGATCAAATATTCTGTTTCGACTAATAACCTTATGTTATTAAATCTCATTCACACATTTATATAAAGTTCACATAAATATGTAGACAAGAATAAGTAGTACAGGGTTGAAATATCCTAAAAAGAAGGGGGTGTTCCAACCCCAATGTTAGGGTCACGTAAGTCAAAAGTAAAGATTTTTAAGAGCTAAAAAATGCCAAAAGATAATATTGTAAGAAAATAGATAAAAGATATGGGATTTTCGTGTGATATAATTGATCCTTTAAATTTTAATTATATTTTTTAATTTCTAAATCTAAATTTTTATTAAAATATTCTACTTAATTTTTATTAAAAATAATAACAAAAATGTGAAAATAAATACTACACGTAAACTAATAAAATATTGTTAACACAAAGAGTTAACTCAATTTTTAAATATGACCTGAATTAATTACTTATTATAATTATTTTAAATTATAGTTTTGAATTGAGTTTAATCATTTTAGTTCAAATTTAATAATTATGTTAAATAGTCGTGCCAATAATATTTAATTATTTTATGTTTATTGATTATGTCGCGCGTATTTCATTGTTATTTTTAGAAGTTTAAGATAGTTTTTTTAAAATTTAAAACTCACACGTATATTTTTAAATTTGTTATGTATATAATCAAAATTTGGCATCATGATCTAAGAACTTGGAACAAATGGTCAAAAACATAATGATGATTTTTAATTAGATGATAACAATGATTAAAAAACTTAAACAATATTATTAGTTTAATTGTAAAAATCTTAAATCGTTTAATTTTTAAGTTCAGTTTTCAACTTTTCTATTCGATTTACTCTATTAATTTTTATTATTAAAGACTGATTAATTTATTAATTAATTTATAAATTTTTATAAATTAATAAGTTCTTATAAACTCAAATAAATCAATTAATTTTTATTTAACAATTTATTTTTTCAATTAAATTTTAAATTCTTTGATAGGATAATCTCTTTTAATAATATTTTGAAAATTTTAATTTTGATAGAATAATCTCTTTTAATAATATTTTGAAATTTTTAATTTTATTAAATCTACCGATTAAATTTTTTAAACCTTAAAATTTACGTTATTCGGATTGTCTAATACATTGTACAATAATAGTACTAAATAAAGGATAATCATTTCCTACAAAATTTCCACGTCACCGCAAGGTCCACATCGCGCATAAAAATCCTCGATAAAATTGTACGAAACGGCCCGCGTGTGCTTGACGTCAATACGGAAACGACAAACATAGTGCCGTATTGAAATGTGATAATGTTCGTTATATAATATATTAGCCGGCTTTGGGTTTGGACTCCTTTTGTACAGTTTTACACACCATCTTCAACGAAGCACAGACTTGAAGTTTGTAGAGGACTATTGACTATTGAGACATGAAGATCGAACCTGGACTATCGGCCCTTGTCACCGGCGGCGCCTCCGGAATTGGTACTTCCCAAACTGGTTCTTTTTTTTTTCTTTCATTTGGTTTCACATTTACATATCCGTTTTGGCACTCCTTAAATTTTAAATCCGTACTTCAGAAAGATCAAGCTTGGAAGTGTTTCATATAACGTGAATACAGGTGTGATTTGTATTTTTTTGGTTTTGATGTTGTGCAGGGAAAGCTCTTTCTGTGGCTCTTGCAGAGAAGGGAGTGTTTGTTACAGTAGTGGATTTATCTGAAGAAAAAGGAAAAGAAGTTGCATCACTTGTTGAGAGCAAGAATGCAAAGTTCCATCCTAAGTTGGGTTCTCCAACGGCTCTGTTTATAAGATGTGATGTGTCAAATTCAAGTAAGTGTGTATGTGTATATTAGTATATAAACATCTTTTTTTTGTTGGTTAATCTTCTTTCGTTTACTCTGAGTATCTCTTCCAGAAAGCACCTTTTATGGCCGTACAAACAAATATTCTTTTGCTGAGTGAATGAGACGAGAAATGAACAACATATACATATTGAGGAATTGTGGACTTGCTCACATAAAATGGACTCTTTTGTAAAAGTAAACGTTGAACTTCTTCCAACAAAGAAGAGTCTATAACTTTTGTTCAAGCTGTTTTTTGCAATTCATCTGCCAACAGATGATTTGACTCACCCTGCTCTTGCTTGGCTTTGGCTTTGCCATGTGTGCCATTAGTTCGAATTGTGGCATTGAGGGATGGGAAAGTAGATACCTTGCCTCACTCTTTCTAATGTTTCTTCAAATGAGCAGGAGATTTAGCTTCTGCTTTTGAGAAGCATGTGGCAACTTTTGGAGGTCTTGATATTTGTATCAACAGTGCTGGAATTGGTAGTTTTACAAGATTTTATGAAGATCAAGCTGATGCGTGGAAGAATACTGTCAATGTGAACCTGGTTGCAGTGATTGATTCTACACGTCTTGCGGTATGCTTTAAAATTTCTTGGTTTGCTCAATGAGAACATGTTTGTAATCAATACTATGTTGTTGCAAACTCCTTCAATATTTTGGTTTTGAACTTGTGTCGTAATTGACTTGCATTCAAATTCAATACTTTTCATTTCCTTCTACATATTAACTTTCAATACTAATTGAAACAGGGAATAATGTTAGTGATGTTAGGAATTTGTTCGTTGTACCAATGCTTTTTTTGTTAATTGCTACCAGACTGAATAATTGCAAAAATATTTTAACAGATAAAAACTATGCTAGATGCAAAAAATCCAGGAGTCATCATAAACATGGGGTCTGCCTCTGGTCTTTACCCTGCGTACTTCGACCCTATCTACAGTAGCACTAAAGGCATGTTGTGCTTTTCTCTATCAGTTTCTTACCTTATCCTTAAATGATCGTTTCTGTAGAAGGCACTTCTAAGAGTTTGAACCAAATCTCTTTGAATTTTAATTCTCACATGCTTTCTTTTCTTAGGTGGTGTTGTAATGTTCACGAGATCGCTAACTCTACTCAAACGTCAAGGTATTAGAGTAAATGTTCTTTGCCCTGAGGTGAGACAGTATGAAAAACATATTTCCACTATTCTAAATTGCTTTTTTGATGGATACCTAAACATGCACACACACGGATAATCTTGCAATCAAAGTCCATCTTATGGTTCTATCTAATTGTAACTGGTTTGGAGTGTAAACATTTCCTCTAGCTTCAGATGGTTCACCATGTTCCATTGTATTTGCTAATGTCTGGATGTGTAAAATTTATTTGCATATACTATTGGGTGCAGATTGTAGAAACTGACATGGGAGCAAAAGTGGCTTCTAAACTTGTTGATTTGCTTGGAGGTTTTGTTCCCATGGAAGAAGTGGTTAAAGGTACAGTTTTTATCAACTTACTCCCACAATGATTGAATAGGGGGTCTAAAAGACAATTAAAATGTTGAACTTTTTCTGAATATCTATGCATTAGTCCTCAAATTTCTTCAGAAGTTTGCTGGGTCATAACAACATTCTGAATAGTCCAGAATTATGCCATTCACAGTATTAAATTTCTGTTATAAAGATGCAGGGTAAAAATCTCTCAGTATTTTCAATAATTGCTAGTGCTATTAATACTGGACTGTTTCAACATTGGTATCTTGTCAGGTGCTTTTGAGCTTATTAGTGATGAGCGTAAAGCTGGTGCTTGCTTATGGATAACAAATCGCAGAGGTTCAGAGTATTGGCCCACTCCAGCAGAAGAAGCTAAATACTTGATTGATTCGTCAAAATTTAGAAAAAAATTGTCAGTTAATGCCCCAATTAACATCCAACTCCCTCAAAGTTACGAGAAGATGTGAGTGAAATTTTTTGAATTTTTAACTTCTTTCCAAAAGTAATTGTTTTTTCTCTGGACTTATAAATAAGCTCAATCAACTTCAGTTGGATTTAGAATCTGATTTTTCAAGATGGTAACAGCATCCATCCATAAAAGAATTACTTTGTTTATCATGGTATTCTGTTTTAAATACTTTGTTATATTTAACTTAGTAGGTATTCGAATCTTCCAATATTTCTTGTTTATCATACATTGCCAACATTCCAGGCTTTACCTGATGACGCATCATGCTTGCTGGCTAATATATATTGTTTTGTTCTCTTCAGAATTGTTCATACTTTAAGCCACAACTTCCGACATGCTACACGCATAATACGTGCACCATTGCCATTGCCCCTTGGACCACATCAAGTTCTTTTGAAAGTCATTTATGCTGGTGTAAATGCTAGTGATGTAAGTTTACAATAGAAATTGAAGTTAGCTTCTTGTTTAATTTGTTTTCTTTATTCAAGTCTCAGCGATATACTTCCTGATCCTGGCCAAACTTGGTGGCATATTCAAACATTTTTCTATTTGTTTTTCTTCAATAGGGTTTCCTTATTAGCTTTGCATAATCTCCAAGCATTAAACCTTTTCCTTTTTAAGTATGACATTATATCTTGCAGACACACATCCCCATTATGTCTGTGCTTGTACTTGTATTTGTGGGTCCATATAAGGGAATTAGAGGAGGTGTATCTATTGACCGGGCTTTTATCAATTGCAAACAGGTGAATTTCAGCTCAGGACGTTATTTCTCTGGCAACAGCACTGACCTTGCGTCTCGTCTTCCATTTGATGCTGGTTTTGAGGTGCTTAAAATACATTGGTGAAACTTGATTATGTCCCATACCCTATTTTCAATCACGAATTATAGAAACAATCTTTGCAAAACTTCATCCGCTTTTATCCATAATTCTTTTGATAGGCTGTAGGAATAATAGCAGCAGTTGGCGAATCTGTACATCACTTGAGAATTGGCACTCCTGCTGCAATTATGACTTATGGCAGTTATGCTGAATTCACAGTGGTATACTATCCTACAAAGTGTTTTTTACTCTGCACAGCAATAATTACCTTATTGTCTGTAGCATGAAACTCTTTACTTCCTTTCATAAACGCTCAACTTGTACGGATCATCAGACCTCACATTTGTACACAACTTAGGTTTCTTCAAAGCATATTCTCCCTGTGCCAAGACCAGATCCTGAAGTTGTTGCCATGCTGACTTCAGGTTTAACAGCGTCAATTGCTCTAGAAAAGGTGTGGCTATGTTTCGTTTAACTTGTCTTTAATTGGATGTCATTGGTGAACTTGTACTAATCATCCCTTTTAAATTTCGTCTCAACTTTTTACTCAGAGACTGACTGTCTTGTGACTATGTTTATCTGTCATGTAACTTCCAGGCAAGACAAATAGAATCTGGAAAAGTAGTTCTTGTCACTGCCGCTGCTGGAGGAACCGGTCAATTTGCTGTCCAGGTTTATTTTCAGGATGGGCATATAGCCTTGTTTTGTTTGTTTTTTCAAAATGCATTAGTTTCTTTCCTATTGTAATTCTGGTCTTGGCTTGCTGTTTTTCCTGTAGTTTTGTTCAGGAACTTTATCCTCATTATCCCAACTGGCATCCTTGAAAAATATACTACTAGTTTCCAAATCATCAACATGTTACCTTCTAGTTGAGAAACACTAAAGGAAGGATATAATTGGAATTGGAGGAAAGCTTTTGTTTTCAATAACAGTGGTTTGGATATGTGTCTGTTGATATTAATCTTTTTTGTGGAATGAGGCATATAACTGCCTGATGAAGCCACATAAGCAACTTATCTGTAAAACTTTAAACTCTCAAATTGCTTACCAAACTCACCACTCTAAAAAATTCATAAATGAAATTGAATCGGACTGGGATTGGAGCAGCTTTTTCTTACTTTTTGGAGTCTTCTTGTGTGTGGCCATTGAAGTTGATTGGTCTTTGCATATGCTGTAACGTTTAATTATGTTGGCATGTAATGTCATTGTTTTTTAATCTCCTACATCACCCAAAACTACCATACTGATGTTCATGACTTGTCGTGGAGGTTATGTCAAAACATTCAGACAGTGATTAATAATTCTCTCTGTAACATTTTCACGTTGCTTTTTTTTTAATTCTTAAGTCTCATGTCTCCGATGTTTGCTATTGATCTATCCTGATATTGACCTGCATGAGTTTGGCTCTCCTCTGTTCTCAGCATACAAAAATTATCAATCATCATTTGAACATTCATTTTTACACTGAAACTCATACATTTGGACGGTTTAACTTGCAGCTTGCCAAGTTAGCAGGAAGTAAGGTAGTTGCAACCTGTGGTGGAAAGGAAAAGGCTATGCTTTTGAAAGAATTGGGAGTCGACCGAGTCATAGATTACAGAGTTGAAGATATTAAAACTGTATTTCCCTATGCCCCAAACTTATAATTTTCTATTCTTAGCTTTTATAAAGTTAGAAGTACAGAGTGGAAAGAGTTCTGGACTAGGGTTCGGTCACAAAAATACTAACTGGAAATGAACCAATGACTTCAATTATGATAATTGTTTTATTTGTGAAGCAATAATTTACTATTGTTTTAGATTTTACTTTTTCATCTAATGCTTGAGCTGAAGTTCATGCCATACAACGTTTAGCATAGGCATTTCTCTGGGTAAATTTGTGGCTTCTAGCTTAGTAATGTACCTTTTTATTCATCTCTTTCACGTCAACAAACTTTGATAATGGTGAATGGATTTTTAGGTCTGATCATGCAAATAGACAAGGCCTTTTTTCATTGCTTTCAATAGGATAATAGGTGATCATAAGATCGGTGGTGTGTATATTCTCATGTAATAATTCCTGCTTCTTATTTGATTTTAGTTCTCATATGTACCAGGTCTTAAAGAAGGAGTTTCCAAAAGGTGTAGACATCATCTATGAATCTGTTGGTGGTGACATGTTTGACCTTTGTCTAAATGCTCTTGCAGTCTATGGACATCTTATTGTGATTGGAATGATTTCTAAGGTTGTTTTTCTTAACATCCAACTTGAATCATTTTATTAGTCTACCTTCCGAGAAGTAAAGTCCAACATGCATAGATTGTACTTTTTGGATTGCTATAAGTTAGTTTATTGTAGTTTACGGACTAATTCATTCTTTTCAGTATCAAGGAGAGAAAGGATGGGAACCATCCCACTATACTGGACTCTGTGAGAAGATTTTAGCAAAAAGTCAAACTGTGGTATGTAGCTGGTAGATTATGTTGTCATTATGCAAGCCTCTGTTATTTGAATTTTGCACTGAACCTTATTGAAATCTTTTGCCTTATCGCTCACGTAGTATTGTTCCATCTACCTAATAATCTTTACGCTGAGTTCTAGTAGGTTGGATGTTTTGGCTTCCAACCGGTATTCGTAATTGTCGTTATCGTTATTCAAGCAGTAATCTTCATTTGTTGCAGCGTTTTTCCCCATATAGTACTGTGGTTGGAGCAGAGTGAGAATTATTAATTTTGCTAGGAGTAGGTTAATGAGAGAGAATTATCTCTTGCATCTTTTACTATTTAGAAGTTGCAGCAGCAAGAGATACTTTTGCTTTCCTTCCTTTCATTCTGTTTATCGTTTATACTTCCATTGGCTACAGGCTGGCTTTTTCCTGGTTCAATATGCTCATCTATGGCAACAACATCTGGACAAACTTTTTAATCTTTTCTCCTCTGGAAAGCTGAAGGTAATCTTTTTCAACTCTCATACTTGCATGATCTCTTATCATTTTCCCAATAGTCTGTTTAATCCAGCACTTAAAACTATTAGCAGCTAACATGTATTACTTGCAATTCCTTTCATCGGCAACTTTTCCAGATAAGAGATGACCTCATGCCATTGTATATCATAATCTAACAGGTTTCTATCGACCCAAAAAGATTTGTTGGTGTTGGTGCTGTAGCTGATGCTGTCGAGTATCTTCACTCGGGAAAAAGTGTTGGCAAGGTTTGTTGCATGCCTTTGTATTGCTTATATATGTATAGACATCTTGATTCTAATTGTTCTTCCACTGTAATCACAAAATTTTCAGGTGGTAGTTTGCATTGATCCAACCTTCAGCCAACAAAAGGCGAACTTATGAGCACATGTTGGGATACCTTGTCAACAGCTACACTTACTTTGAACAGATAATAATAAAAACCACAGAAGATTGTTTGTACCACACTGAAACGAAACTTGCAGAACAACTCTGTATCCCTTCTGAATTACACTTGCAGAACAACTCAACTATTTGTTCCTGTAATTGCATTTCTAATTTGGTTTAAGCTAGATTTTGAATTTCTATAATCCAAACGTGTTTTTGTGAATTCAGATATAGTTTTACTAAGACAGGCTAGAGTCTGGTTGCTAGTGTTAAACCTCCATAAAGGTTAACCAAGTGACATGGTCTAAATGATTATCCTCACTTGACATTAATAATGAATTATATTAAAATAATTAATATAAACTTAGTAAAGGTCCATTTTTAATAGTTCTAGTACTATAATTTTGTTGAGGGTGAGGGTGAGCCTTGGAGCAATGTTACCGGTTGCTCTTTTGTGATCATAAAGTTACATGTTCAAGTTACGGAAACAACCTCTTTATAAAAATACAAAGAGAATGTTGCATACATTAAGACGTTCTCCAGACTTTCCGAAGCGGGGAGTCTTGTATACTGGACACGTTAACTTTTTTAGTACTATAATTTTGTTGATAATTTTGAACAATAAAAGTGCTTTTTAGTTTTTAAAATTAAGTGAAACTACAAAAGAGATTTGTATATTTTACCTCAATTTTAAATCTATCTATTCTATCAATTTTAAATTAAGAGAGACGTGTATACTAAACTAAGGGACTGTAAATTAATTTATTAGAATAATAATTTGATTAAAAAAATCAAATGTCATGACAAGTCAGCACTTTTAACGATTTTTAAAAATAACATTAATACCAAGATAAATGTTTATACATTCTCATAAATAATAATATTTAGTGTTAAAAGTATAAATTAAAATATTAATAATCTATTAAAGGTTTAGATAATTACTTATCCTAAGTAATTGAGAACATTACTTATCCTTAATTTTCTTATGGAATAAGGATTATTGTGCTTAAAATTTGCATAAAGTATAACAATTAATGCACGACGCAAATGTTAGTATAAATGAAATATAATATGTGATAATTATCGTCATCATCAACACCCAGTTGAAGACCCGCTGAGGCACGAAGTCTGGGGATAGTATATGATAATATAAATAATAATTAAAGGTGCTCAAAAATATTATAACACCTCATTTCAGCATTCAAAATCATATCTAATAGTTTACAATTACATGATGTTAATAAATTGAATAATGTCAGTTATGTGTGAAGGTTTAAAAGCATCGATTATAAAGTTTTTCATTGTTATCTTACTCCCATAATTGAATTGCATGATTTAAATATATTCTTATTTTTGTTAAAAAAAGAAAATCAAACATACAAATGTAATCTGTGTTAGATGAATGATCTAATGCTTTTTTTATTTTATTAATATCTTGAAAATTTTAAAAAAAGGAGAGAGAACTTTCAATTAAGATTACTTTACATAAGAAAAATAGTATGCAAGAAAACAAGAGGCAGAAAAAAAAGGGAATCCACCAAAATCAAGATAAATTTTATAAATTGAAAATGTATGTATGTATGTATTGGTTTATATCTTATAGCTTATTAGTTGGTTGTAATTTTTATAACATAATTATTTAAAGATATTCTTTATTTTTTACATTTATGATTAATTAATTGTGGTATAAATTACATGAGATAAATGTATAATAGAAATGAAATTATGATGAGTTCATAATCATGAGATTCATATTACTTTTATGTATTGTTCATAAATTGTTTTAATTATTTTTTATTTAAGACTGGATATCAATAAAACAAAAAGACTAGTACAAGTTTTATTTATCTCTTTATTATAGGATAAAGTATGATGATACTTAAACAAACAAAATAAAAGAAATTTATTTAGAGAGTTACTTGTATGTTTATAAAAATTTTCATTATGATGATTGTATACCCGATAATTTGACTCAAAATTTCTAAAGTATCCCATATAGGAATCACTGTATTTTAATGTTACTTATGGCTTATTCTTGTCGAGGATAACTTAATAAGTAGTCATTAGATATAATACGAACTATATAGAGATTGTTGAATAATCAATAGAGAATTCATCACCTCAAAATGATTAAGAAGAATATTTTGTAGTTCTCAATTAGTATTAATTCAGAGAATCTTTGGCCAAGCTATAATGATACTTTGAAATTACTAATAGTAAAGAACTAATATGATTGCACTTAAATAAAATATATATTAATTTCATACTTTGTTTTTAGTCAAAAACATAGTGTGATGAAATGATTGAATTATACAGAAAAATCGTGAATGGATAGATTAGTTAAAACTAGTTTAACATTCCTATCATTGGAGTGGTCATCACACATTATTAAATACTAACATTAATTAATGAATATAAATTATTTAATTAGAGAATTAAAGATAAATTAAGAAGATTAATTATATGGTCATAAATACAATTTAAGTTATAATTTTTATCCATTATCAACAAATTTAGGAACCTAATTAGCCATACACAAAGAAAGGTTGACAAAGAAAAGATAATTTAATTAAGTTGAATTTGATTGTAAAATTTAAGAAACTTTAGGATTTAATATAAGATAATTAATAAATAAAGATTAATATGAGATATTGGATCTTATTTAAGTCAAATTGTTATTTAATTAGAATTAATTCTAATTTTAATGAAATTGTAAGATTTAAGAAATTTTAGGCTTTAATATGAGATATTTAATAAATAAGGATGAATATGAGATATTGAATCTTATTTATATCTAATTGTTATTTAATTATAATTTTAATAAAATTTAATTAAAATAGAATTATATTTCAACTAGATTACTAAAAGGTTTAATTTCTATTATAAATAGGCGTAAGCTCTAAAGAACTCGATATTTCTTACTTAACTCTCTCCACACTACTTGTAGAGTTTTCTATACTTATTTGTATGAATACTCATCATCAACACTCAGTTGTAATCCCGCTAAGTTGTGGGGTTTAAGGAAGTTCGATAGTATGCAGCAATATCCCTACGTAGTAGAGAGGTTGTTTCTAATACTTATTCGTATGAATACTATTAAAGGTTAAATACACGTGTGGTTATGGTGGTTGTAACGAACTAATTTCAAGAATAATTTGAGAGAAACTTTAAGTAAGTGATCAACTCTCAAATTATACAATAAAGTACGAATTTATGATTAATACTTTGTTATACTTTATACATTAATTATGTTAGAAAATTTGAAGTAATCTTAACTATAAATGAATAAACGTACATCAATAGATGCATAGGCACGTGAGTGGGAGAGCAGAAACTTTGGTCAGCATGTGTGATGCACACATAGAGGTTCTGAGGGTAAGGCTTCATAGAGGTTCGTCGGCAAGTAGTGCCCCTACTAGTGCTGGTAATGAGAGCAGGTGGTCACTCGAAATTGGTATTAACCCAAAAATGCAACATTCTGCTCTCCAGCAGAAGATGACAAAGAAAACAAGTGTTCTATTAATTGGATAGAACCTTGCTCTAATACCATGTTACGAAGGAAGGTGTATCATTGTATTCATTATACTATTCTATTAATATATATGAATAGCGCTTAAAATGGCATTATAATTATTTTAAATTATTTATTTGAATCAAGTTTAATTAATTCAGTTCAAATTGAAGAATTGTGTTAAATTATTGTGTAAATAAAATTTATTTATTTCATATTTATTGTTCATGTCATGTGCATTTTATCATTATTTTTAATAGAAGTTTAAGAGATGGGTTTTCTAAAATTTAAAGCTCACAAAATAATTTTTGATAATTTTGAAGATTAAAATATTTAAATTAGTTAAATTACATAAAAATCTAATATCTTTTACTCTAAAAATTGTTGCCGTAATTAGAGATTAAAATTAAACTTTTATACTAAATGAATAAATAGATGTTATTATTTAAAAGTAATTTCTACATGTACTAATTATCTATATATTCTTTATTTTTTATGTGGGTCCTTTGTGTTGCGAAAATTTGATGAATTAGAGCAGGTTCGTAGTTAAATAGGATTGCATGAATAGTATTGAAGAAATCAACATACAAATTTTACGTGAAAAACTTACAAACAAATTAAGATAAAAATTACGGACAAGAAGAAGAAAATTCACTATGAAAAATTTAGGAGTTACAACCTCTCTCTAATCTTACAAAGAAAAACACGAACACTCTCAAGAAATTTGAGAAACACTCTAAATTTTTTAAGGATTGAAAACGAAGAAGAGAACAATTTTTGGAATAATTTTACCGTTTACAGTTGCGGACAAATTGTCCACAGTTGCCTCCCAGAGGTTTTATAGCTATGGATAGATTGTCCACAACTGTCATCTTTCTTGCAAATGGACAGTCGGCAACAACAATCTTCCACT
The DNA here is from genome assembly GCA_026284645.1 of Erythroxylum acuminatum. Taxonomy (NCBI): domain Eukaryota; kingdom Viridiplantae; phylum Streptophyta; class Magnoliopsida; order Malpighiales; family Erythroxylaceae; genus Erythroxylum; species Erythroxylum acuminatum. The sequence goes on from JANKOD010000192.1 coordinate 29,609,030, forward strand.
TGAATATCTGATTGAAAGTCAATCAGATCTTCACATCATTCTTTCTTCCTTGTCATTTCTATGTTGCTCATGTCTCCATCAGGACGTAAGAGGATCGACACTAAATAAATTTGTCAATGTTGACCGCTTTCGTCATAAAATCTGCAAGGTTGTCTTAAGTATGAATGTTCTGCATACCCACATTTCCTTCTTCCACTTTCTCACGAACAAAGTAATATTGAACTCATAAGTGTTTTGTTTTTTTAATGAAAATCTAGATTTCTTGTAAGGTGCAAGGTACACTGACTGTCATAAAATAGAGTAATCTTCTCTGGCTTGTGCCTAGGCTCCCCTAATAGCATTTTCAACCAAACCGATTCTTTACTGGCTTGTGTAGCTGCTATATATTCTGCTTCTGTTGTTGATCTAGCCACAATTGACTATAGTTTTAA
>JANKOD010000192.1:29629072-29653575 GCA_026284645.1 Erythroxylum acuminatum
TGAAAATAAAAAAACCACAACAGTTTTACAGAAACCAGAAAACATCGTTTCTCTGAATTTTGACAACAAGTTTTCTTCGATAAAAAAACAACATATCTCTATTTTCTATCTTGAATAATAATAATAATAATAATAAAAGTACAAAATTTATAATAATAATTAAGAATTAAGAATTAATAATTACTAATTACTAATAATAATAAGATAATTAATTTGGTATAATAAAATTAATAATATTAAAAATATTAAAAATAGTAAGTAGAAAATTTATAACAATAATTAATAAAATAAATAAAAATAATATTAATAATAAATATTATTATTATTAACAACAACAACAATAATAATAATAAATTAATAATCATAATAATAACTCATTAAAAATTAATAATAATAAGAATAACTTATTAAAAACTAATAATAATAATAATAATAAATGAAATTAATAATAATAATAATAACAACTTAATAATAATAATAATAATAACAATAATAATAATAAATCAAACATATTTTTGTTTTCATTTTTTATTAAAAATCTTAACAAATCAAGTTTTTGTTTTTAGTTTTTATATTGCAAATCTCAAATAAACAGGTTTTAATAGGAACAGAAACTAAAAACAACAACAAAAAAACAAAAGTAGAACTAAACGGCTCTTAATTATTCATACAATCGATTTAGTAGATCTCTTCATCTGAAGCAAAGAATCGATTCAGTAGATCTCTTCTTCTGTAGCTGTATCCCCTGCAAGTTAACACCACTAGAATTTGGAGTATACGCAAGCACAAGAAAACGAAATTACAGGAAAGTGTTCAAAATTGAAGAGAAGCTGACCTTCTGAATCTCAGCAAAGGTTCCAAACAGACCTGAAACAAAAGATTGAAGGTTAATCAGACATGTCGAATCCATATGAAAACTAAACCTGATTAAACTATTTAGGACTGCACTAATTTCACCTAGCTCGCTTACTACTTGTTTGATACTCAAGTTGGAACTTGTTTCAACATTAACAATGATTAACGTGTATCAGCCAGCTCAATATTATGTCTAGCCAGCAGAGGAAATACAAAACCAGACCCAGAAAAACAAAAACAAAAAGAACAAAACTTCACATGTGGACGACTCGCACACAGTGACACTCAGAGACACACAAAGAGACAGAGGAAGAAAGAAACTGACTTCCTTGTAGCTAACAGGTGCCCTGTCTGCAAAACGACTGGACCTTCTCATTGAAATCAACTCCATACGCGAAATGTTGACTCTGGGCTTCACCTGATTCCATGTAAAACATTCCATCAATTTTCACGCACACCCACAAAGCAAGAACAAAAAAAATCTTCACAGAGCTCAAGCTAATCGGACTTTAACTTACTGGGGAAATTTTGGGGCTTGCAGAACTGAGATGAATGGAAAGTTTTTTCAAGTTGACCTCTTCCATTCTCTCCTTATTTCTTCCAATCTCTTTTTACAGATTCCCTAGAACTTTAGCTGAGATTTAGCCATCTCTTTTCTCGTGCCTTCAAAAAACATCAGTGCTTTATCTTCAAAGTTCGAATCTTTTGCTAGTGTCAGCGTGTTTACGGTTCGCCAAAAAAAAGGGTTGGTGTAGGAGGTGAAGAGGCAGGTGGGGTTAGACCGTTAGAGACGCGACTCCGTTATGGGATAAGATCTTCTGGCATAGAGGAGGACTGGTTACGGGCAGAGAAGACCTCATCCTTTGTACATCATTGTTTTGTGAGAGTTGCACAATCTTTGTTTATTTCACCAAGAATCAACTAAAGAACACTGTTGGTTATTAAACCACCTAAAACTATAAATTAATATTTTCCCACATTTACACATTTAGAGCCATATTCTAAAAATTTTAATCAACCAAAGAGATTAGTCGACGTATTCTGTGCACAAGACTCTTCGTTTTGCGAGAGTCAGAAAAGGTTCATCAATATATGCAACCTTTTCTTTGTAATTTTTATAAAAAAAAGCTTTTTTTGTGATTCAAACCTATAATTTCATGATTACAAAGGCGCAACTTTTATTAGTTTTTCTAAGGTTCAAACAAAGAAACTAACATTGCCCATTTAATTTTTGATTTAAATCACTAATTATCTTTGAGATAAATATAAATTATAATTCACAAATAAAATATTAGTGAAAAGAGAAAAAATGAAAGATCGTATATAAAACTTTTACTTAGCGAGTTCTTAATTCTTTTTTTATATTCTCCAATAATAATGTGAATAAAAAATATTTAATAATAATTGTAAGTTGATAAAAAGTTTGAAATATTTACAAAATATAAGTTTAAGTTGATATTTTTTATAAATCAAACTCAATTCTTAAATTTTTGGGACCTAATTTTTAAACTCCAATCAATGCAAAAGTGTGAACAAAAGAATTTGATATTGCTTTTGAAAATTAAATATAAATTGAAGAATAAATAATGAATAATGAATAAGAAAAGAAAAATTAAGATACAGAAAATTAAGACAATCATACTTTTAGAATAAACTTGTTTTACTTAATTAATAAAGTGATTACTGTTTTCTTCCAAACAAAATTTTGATAATATTAAATTCTGTAGATTTATTCTTGTTTAATTTAATTTTAATTATCTGTAGAACAATTCTTTGTACATGACATTATCCATGTAATTTGAAGCTGGTGAATTATGACTTCATTGTGTCAAGACCAAGGTTACATATACACCATTATACTCTTCAGAAAAGAAAGTTTTGTCCATGATGAGATTTGCGGGTCTGTGAAACTGTTGTCTGTGTGTGTAAGGGAGCGGGCAGTAGTTACAAGCTTAGAACTCTTTGAAAATGGAGGATGGCAAATATGCTTACAAAGAGAAAAGTTAGTGCACTAACTACTCCTTTTAGTTGCAAACTAACAATACATCTACAGAGCTATATGTAGAATATGATTCTGAAATAGTAACATAGAGGCTTGGCTAAATCAGTAGCATAGGAACTAGTGAAGGCTGTTAGCATGAGAAATGTTGACTGTCTTTTTGATTCTGTAATCCTTAAGATGGCTTCAAACTTAGAGGTCCTAAAAGAGCCAGAACTCTTACCATGGAGTATTAACCATTTCGTGAAGCTTTAGTTCATGGCTCTCAGCATCTTCCTTTAGAATCTCTATTTCAGCATGGAGCCTTTCCCGAGTTTCCTTTAATGATAGGAGCTTCAGTTCTAGATTTTTCATCTCCTCGTGTACGCAAGCTTGTTCTAGTCTAATTTCTCTGCATTCAGTTTCTATGGCCTCTTCTGATTCCATAGCAAGGCTCATTAACCGATTCAACCGAGCACGTAGGAACCCCACATTCATGCCCAACAGTTCAAAGCCTTTCAAAGTCTTATCCCAAATAGCATAGTCAGCATGAGATGTGGAAAGCTTTGAAGTTCTAATAGCATCTGAAACGTTCACAGTTTCAACAATTATTTCAGCAACCAACTTGTGGTTCATACTATTGAGAATATTTTCGTGCAGGAATGAGGCTTGTGAACAACATAGCTCATAGTACTTGGCCCTGTGATGATCAGAGAGCTCAGAGTCAATAGCCATACCATTAACAATAATACTGAAATTTTCAATGCCTTTTATGTCTTTAAAACTATCATCAGGTCCTGAAGATCTTATAAGTTCCAGAATTTTGCAGCCATTATCCTTGCTCTCATCCTCAGACTGATTGGCTACATGTCTCTCATTGGTTTCTGATACTACTAGGCTCATTTCATGTTTCCCTTGAAAACGGCGTAATGGAAGAACCTCCAAAGGCTCGGCCTGCTTATGGCTTTCGATGTCCTCCTTAGCCTCGTCTTCTTTTGTTAGGAAAAGCAACAAAGAGAATTTATTGAGTGAAATTTGACGAACCATTTACAACTTCTGAAGCAGTCAAACAAAGAACATACCAGACTCCATAAGTTTTTCTTGATCGTCCAAATTTGCAATGCCGAATTCTTCTTGTCCTTTGGATGAACCATTCCCTTTCACTACATACACCTACAAGAATGGTGTTCAAAGTAGCTATTACAGTATATGGATATACCAAAAATAACAAAGACCTGCTTGATGTATGAGTTTAAGAATTATGAAGTAGAGTTCCTGTCTGCTTTGATTCTATGATAAGTCTCTATGGTGCAAGGCTTCACTGTGCATGATCTCCTTCCAGTAAGCATTTTGTTTGTTCGAGATCATGCATATATGTAGGCATCTGTGTACTAAAGGAGTTGAAGGGTGATTGAATCTAACCACGCTATTCATAAAATATGGTAATCTTAAGATTTTGAATGTGTAGTTTCGGAAGTTTAGGCAAAGTAGATGGGGAAGGACTTCTATAGGAATGATGGATCACTATTCGGTTGACTTTCAGCCGAGACTTAGGAAGTCAGAAATCAAAGTAATATCATGCTTCAACTTGCTTTCAGGTTATAGATCCACAACAATTTGTTGAATTGTGCCTTTCCAGTAATTGCTTCCAGAAATTACAGGCATGAAGTCACCATGGGGAAGAGCTTTACTGACCTCTTCTTTCCACAATTTAATGTTGAGAATGTTTAGAAATGTGAAAGAAGTTTATTAATAAACAGTGACAGCGAACACTTTTAAGAATGACAAGAGTGATAATGTCTTGCAGATATTCCAATTAATAGATCGTATGCAATGATGAAAATGTACACATAAACTTAAACGGGAAATGTACCTTAAACCTTAAAGGTTGGAGCAAGTGGAAAATAAGCACATCCCCCTCTACCAGTTTGTTCGCGCCACAGAATGCTTTCCATCCACCACTGAGTGCTGTCCTTTCTGCTATATAGTTTGTTATAAATTCTTCCCCATTTTCATTTTCCAAGAACACAGTCGTATCATTCCTTGGCAAATGCATCTTGCAGAACCGCATTGGAAGATGCTGTTTAGGAAATAACACAGAACTAAATGAGAAACATCTATGTATCCATACCAAGATATCATATGTTTATCAAATTATAGTAACTTTCAGAATACCATCCAAAATCCGACAGTCACATTGGACCTGACCAAAGCTTTTGCAAAGCTAGGAAATTCTGCCTCTAAAGTTGACTGAATTGCTTCTGCCTGCTCCATTGCAGGGGACTTGTTCTCAGCAATATCATAGGCTTCCCTGACGGCGGTTCTCTTTCTTTTATAGCTTATAAAAGTATATGGACTAGGGAAATCAGCATAAGAACATAAACCATTCTGAGATCTTAATTTTTGAGATCACGCAGACAAAAACAAGAAAAGAAAAACTTAAAATAGGATCCTTCACCTTTTTGACTCCTCTGATTTCTCATATAAAACCTGCATACATTGAAAGACCTGTAGTTAATTTCCCGTATGAGAAGATCACTTAGGACCGAAGTGCTTGAATTTGTGCTTCAAGTCAGAAATATTTTCAGTTTACTAAGGTACCACTCTCTGATGGTTGCTGAACCACCCACGTATGGGAGACAAACAACATCATTCAATGACCAAACTAAGCATATACTTAAATTCCTCAATCAAGTTTATCATCACAACTTAACTTCCAAAACTCCTAGCCTCAAGATGCTTATTTCAGAACATTCATATCTCCTATGCTGATCTCAGTAAACTTCAACAAACTTTCAAGCTTAGTAGGCTGAAGTCTTTAGTTAAGCTGGAAAAGTATTATCTGGAGCAGCGTGCATCACTCCAAAAGCTCAAACAGAACTTAATGAGAAATTGTATCAAATAAAGAATCAAACTAGAGTAACTGGAGTATGGTTTCTATCGCCATATTACCAATAACATTTTCAATACATGGAAAACTGCAAACTCCATAGTTCAAATTAGAACTTGGGCGGATAGAGCCATCTCAGAAAGCATTACCTAGAGTAGGCCTCTAGATAGAAATGTATGATGCTGCAGGTGTGAGTTAAAACGTTCTTAGTCCTTGGTTTAGTACCAACGAGAGAGGAAAAGATGAATTTGGATTGTAGGTTTTTCCAGTTCTGTAAATGTACCCGTAACATAATATCTACCGAGTAAATCGAATAACAGTAGTTCGATGATATGCAAGACCTGACACTTTTACTATTTTCCGCTAAATTTTATGACAGGGTTCACCGAAGCTCACCTTTCGCAAAGCAAAATAACTTAAACCAGGCAGGATAACACAGGTACAGGAAAGGAATTAAAGAACTCTTTAAAGCAATGCTTCTCTGAGGTAATAGGAATACAAAGTTAGCTAAGATTAAGAAACAAACCTCAATACAGGGGCTTTACTGAGCTATATCCTCAAATTAGCGAAAATGACAGCAATTTCAAGAACACGAGACGCAACAAAGCCAACCAGGAAAAGGGGTCTTACGATTTGAGTCCTTCGGTCAGGCTCCGGAGGCTCTTCATGGATCTGGGTCATCGTTGTCCTGGGTCCATGTGACTTCCTTTGCTTTTTCTGGCAATGAACAAGCCAGATTTGCAGAGATCAGCATGTAGAATCAGGCATGCAACATAAAGGAAAAAAGGAGGCATAAAGTTAAGGGACAGACTCTGGGATAGGAATGAGTGATTGTTTGCCTGGATTGAGAAAGCTGAGAGGGTGGTGTGAGCTGTTCTTGTTCTTCTTCTTTGCGATCCATGTGAAGCCTAATCTTTTTGTTCCTCGAACTTCAGCTATAGTTTCTATCACAACTTCTACCTTCAGATTCCTATCCTCGATAAAATGTTTGCTGACATAAAACTAATGGAAAGCATGAAACGGCCTGTTGCCTTTTAAGGGCAGGGCAGTGTCTTTGTGGTAAGACAAAGATTTCAGGTCAGGAACATTTGGTGTAGTGTGTGTAAAGGCATAGCGTCTTCAACTGTTCTGTTACAATTTATTACTGTTCTCTACCCACTTTCTTTCTTTCTTTCCTGATCTCAAACGTCGAAAAAAAAAAGGAATTCTTCCAAAAAAGTGTATCTATCAAGTTCTTGCTTGGAACAGCAGATTACTAATTATGCAGGATCAACCCTTTTGTCCCCTGTTAACTAGCCTAATAAGTAATAACCCATGTATTTCACTGTCACATCCTTTAGTGTTTTGTACCTGAAGAAGGTGTACCATTAAACACCACCAAGATCAACGTCCCATCCGTGAACATGATAAGAAACAGGAGTTTCTAATCTGAGTCCTGTATGGTTAAAGAAATGTTTTCTATGTAGTCTTATCGGAATCGAAATGTAAACTTCGGACACGCTCAAAGTTCACATTTTTCACGACACCCATGTCTGAAAAGGGTTTAAGCTATCCTAAAACGAGGAACAAAGATGTGGGGTTTCGCGGGCTTGATCCAAAAGTATAGTATTGCAATTATCCCTTCATATCCTGCGAAGTTTTAGGTCAGAAATTGGAATCCTTAAAGAGGTATAACACACTATTGTTGTGTATTCACCTTTGTTCATCTTCATGAAAAGGACACATTAAGCTTTAAAAACGACAATATACCAAGATGGAAATAGAACACTTATTGGAAGGCTGAATGTAGCTTTAAGGGACTAGGATTGGAGGATTATACTTGATTGACTTTAAGACATGAAGACTTTATAGATCAAAAGATTTAATTTTCTTTTGGTCTTCCCATTCATTTGACTCAATATCTTTGGGTCTCACAATTCATATGACTTGATACATAAAAGCTATGACGTACATAAAATTACACGGATAACATTTATTGTAATTGCAAGAAAAGCCACAAGTAATCAGAATTTACAAAAAAATTTTAATTTAGCAAAGTTGGTATTCTTTAAAATTGAAGCATTGTCCCTTCTAACTATAGAATAGAGAGAATTGAAGTGATCAATCATCATTTCACCACCAAACCATGACTCTAAAACCTTATAAAGCTCTAGCAGGACCATGACTTTGAGCACTTGGATTCAGGCATAGGACGTAAGAGTTCTTCAGCATTCCCCATGCTTAATCACAGCACTGTTATTGTCGCTTCTTCTACATCACGAGAGGGTGTTATTGTCGCTTCTTCTGCATTATACGAGGGTGTTATTACTGACTTCCTATCGGATGTTTCTTCTACATCATGAGAGGGTGTTGTTGTTGCTTCTTCTGCATTATACGAGGGTGTTATTACTGTTTCTATGCAAGCGTAAATAGCTGACACTGGACTCCATTAGTGCCAGAAACTTCCAGGACTACATTAAGTTCTAAGTTCTCATCTTCTCCTCTGCCATCGATTCTGTCAACTCAGAACCTCTGCAAACTGTAAGATTAGGCTTAAGTTGACTTTATACAAGTGAACAGAATTAAAATTCTTATTTTCTCATACAATTCGAAAAGATTCAAATATATTGTTTTTGTAAAGAATTTCAATTTTTATTTAATGAATATAAATTATTATAATTTCAATCCAAGAAAAATGGATTGTATGAGACCTTCCCAAGTTATTATCAGAGGAGTTTTCAATTGTCTGGCAATCATATATCCGTAGGGCATGTATTTACAAAAAGAAAATGGCAACTCCAGAGTTTTAACATATACCGCTATGTACACTAAATATTAAGCGTCGTTTTCTGCTCAAAACGAGAGGACGAAGAACATTGATACACTTATAACCTCGTACCTTGTCATCTTTTATAACATAGCACATCCCGCATATGATCAGTAGTGAATTTCCCATCGTCGCGTCTCATACATAAAAAGATCCGTCTCCTCTACACATACTAAGATATATACATTTAGAGCAGTCAGCTCCTTCCCCTTAATATGCATCTCTGTCTGACCAACCAGTTCATTACAGTTAGAAGTAGCTTCAACAAACATCAGTTTTCAGGATAAACAACTTGTTCTGCCTGTACACCTCATCTTCCTGCCAATGGATTAGCCCAAGAGATATAGGGCAAGAGAATACGAACATTGTTACCTTATGAAATTCCCAAAAGACGTCTCTTTGTTTCTTAGTCTCGAACTTTGTTTCTATGTACAGCACCCTTGGGCATCAAATCTGCTTGAATTTTTATAAAGACTTGAGATGGATGCAAATGAAGCCAGTAGCGGATGCGTGCAGAAAGTATAGTAAATATAACATCATAATCTTGAACGACGAATGCATTTGATGCCCTGAAATGGTAAGCACCTACGGGCAGAAGCAACTCGTTGTCCATTCAAAGAACCACCAAATATGATATCCCAACCTTCAACATTCTTGGGGACACAAACATCAAAAAGCATCTGGCCAAGAACACTACTATGTGCGCTGATGCTTGGAGGTTTTGGTACATATACAGATCTTTCTTTCCTTTCATCTTGTGAAGGCTCTGACTCTCTAGCACGATAGACTGCTGAACTTGGCACAAAAAAATGGTCACCTGGGCCAATTGCAACTCTTCTTAAGCTTTGGTTTGAGGTAACTGCTGCTTGCTGTAGGTCACAAACTAGTTCGGATATATTATGATGTCTGTCTCCAAGATGTTGGAGTCTGTGAGAATAAACTGAAGCTGCCTTTTCAAGCAAATTGTTCACAGCAGCCCTATACTGGATTGGACAGTGTTTGTAATGACCTAAATGCCATGGAGTAGACTAACCTAAGTTTTAACATTCAAAGACAATAAGCAAATTAAACACTGATGAGATGTTGTTCCGTGCTCACATATAACATGTGAAAGACCATTTCACACTATACATGGTGCTGGAATAGAAGAAATAATGAGCAAAGACAAACCTATGTGAGAAGAGCCCTTCCACTTGACAAGCTGAACGTCTGCACCAAGGGCTAGTAGACCTTGAACAAATTCACAAATGATTTCATAAGGTGCATGGTTGTCGTCCTCTGAGCACAGAACTAGATATGGAGCACCCAATTCCTGAAGATTAGAGAAGAATGTGATCAGATTAAACCTAATGAAATGACAACTTTCAGAAATCTTCAGGAAATATGCAAACATACAACTGAGGAATATAGTGTCTGCCAATACTCAGCTCGTTGGTACTCAAACCTTCTCAGGTACAGACTATCTAGACCAGTAGCGATAACTTTTGCAACCCAAGACACAAAATTAGAGGGACCGTGCATTTTCTGAATTGCAGGGTGCAGAAAAATTCGGGCACCAAAATCATTCATAAAATCCACTGGGCAAGAATCATATACATGCCCAGATAAACAGTTCCGCACTAGTTGACATTCATCCTTCACAAATTAAAATAAGTTAAAAGAAAGATTTAGGAATGAAGACTTGCAAGTGAGTAAGAACAGAAAAAGATAAAAAGACATATACCATGTGGGGATGAGTTTTACATGTTCCTTGTAGTATCTGCATCACGTACATTAAATTAGAATGAGTTCAACCTCAAATCCAAATCACAGATAACAGCACTCTGAACAAACACTGATTACGTTAATCCAAAAATATTACCTCAAGCACCTTATACATGCAAGCTTTAGAGCCCCCAGAAAAAGCTACAAACACAACTGGACACGGTCTAACCCTTAGCTCCTGCACCAGAGAGCTCATTATAACACATTTCCTCACCAAATCAATCCAACGAATAGTCAAGTAAAAGGAGTTCCTTCTTTTTTTTTTAAATCTCAATTGTTACCTCTTCTTATTTTGATATTGAACTCATATAAATTCAACTAAGATTGGAAGTTTATGGATACTGAGAGACATGCAGCAGAAAACTAATCATAACACATTTTTTCACCAAATCAATTCAACCAATCATAAACCTAAAAGTTCCTTTTCTTTTTCTATATTTCGGAGTCCTTACTTTACGAAAACACAGCTAATATCAAACTGCAAGCAATTGCACATGCCTACTCTATGACTGACCTCAATCAGCTCGTGGAGGATAACAAATGCTAGTGAAAATGCCCTGTCAGGACAAAATCTGCAGGAAAACTCATCAGAAGACAAAATTTTCAGTCAAATCACTTACAAACATATATGAATATTTACATTGAAGCAAGCACAAAGTGATAGAAAAGAGAGAGACTTACGCGGTGAGGAAATCGGCATGAGAAACAAGTGAATTCCAACCAAAAGAAGAATACAAGTTGATGAAGCTCTTCAACTGCTTCTCTTGAATCGAAACCCAACCAAACAACACTACAATTCCTCTTTGGTTCAGCTCAAACACCTTGTCCTTTCCTTCCCAGTACACAACACTACCACCCCCACCAAACATTGCTTTGCTCATCTACGAACTGAACTCCTCTTCTTCAACGATTCAGCTCAGCTCTCCCTCCTCAATCGGAATTTTCCATGGACAAATCAATAGCTCAACTTATGGATTCAGATTTTTGTCTCTTCTCCTCCTTTTTCTCGTTATACTTCTAGTGATCCGTTAATGGACACGTCAGATCTGACGCATCCTGTGCAGTTTAGTGATTAAGTTCTTATCTTGCGCCTGATGGTGTTACCCAAAATAATAGGCGTTACGTGCTTGACGTAACTGACTCAGGGGTCCCACACAATGCTCATCTTCCACGTCAGCTGCTTCTGACATTTTTGAATTATGACAATCATTATCCAACTTTGTAAAAATACCTATGGGTGTAGGGTATAGTTGTCCAAATCATATTAAAATATTTTATTACAATGAAAAAAAAATCCGTCAACACCCAAGCACGGATCTTAAAATATTGAATTAGGACCCAATTTTACCCTTACTTAATAGATGAATTTACAATAGACCACATGCAATATGTCATGAAAAAAACATAATTTGTAATGGAAGTAACATTTTTTAAAGATAATAAATTATAAAGTGTCAATCTTTTTTAATTTTTATATAAAATTTTTATTTTTAAATTTTTTAACTAAAATTTTTTAAAAAATTTTAACTAAGTATTTAAGGAAACAGATCTGCTGCTCCCGAATTGCTGTGTTCATTGTACTTGAATAAATCCCAACCATCTATTACAATAAGTTGGATGACTAAGATCTTAAAAACACAGCGGGGCACAACAATTCGGGAACAGCAGATATGTTCCCAATATTTAATAGATTTTAGTCAAATCAATGTAAAAGATTACTTTTGAAAATATAATTAATAAAGTAACATAAAGACTAATATTTAAAGATTGTTGTCCAAATTAGTTAATATAGTTTTTAAGCTTATTGTAATAAATACATTAATTATTATGATAACTTGTTTGAAGTTTAAAAAGTTATGTAAAAAATAAAAAAGATGTCATATAATTTTTTCAAATGTCAATCTTTATACTATTATGTTCATGACATTAATAAAATGCTAATGGAAATAACTTTTTTAATCTAACTGTCCAATTGTTCAATTACAACTTTAAAAGTTAAATATTGAAATGATAAAATTTAAAAAAGGTGTGATTTATTGTAATATATGTAAATTATATTTTAAGTTCATGATTTTATTTAATTTTATAAGATTAGTTAAAATATTAAACAAATACTCAAATGTTTAATTTGTTACAATATATCCCATGGAAAGTAAATGAATTTAATGCATATAATTAACTAAAGTGGTTTCCACTATATATATAAATAATGTGGCCTTGTATTAATTCCATTTATTCTTCAACAGAATAAGGGTTGTTACACTAGCAGGGTGTTTGGTTCACCTGCTAAGATCGATAAGGAATGGAATAATTATTCTTAAGAATATAATAGACGAGGGATGAAATGAAATGGATATTACTTGATTTGGTTTATTCCTCAGAATTTTTAATGTTGATATATGCCAAGTTTTGTTTGAAAACATAAATTTAGAATGAAAAAGGAAAAACTAAAAAAAAGACCAACATTTTCATTATAGTCTCCACTAACTATATTATTATTATTATTATTATTGTTATTATTATTATTAATTTTCTTCTTTTTCTTCTTCTTCTTCTTAATTATCATTATTTTTCTTATTATTAATTTTCAGCTGTAAGAAAAAACAAATTTAACGTCATCACTTAAACGTTTAAACGTCTCTAAGTTTGCCTTGTCCATAAGATAAACACTGAAGATTATATTGGTACTCTTGAGCTTGAGAGCCCAAAAGGGAATAGAAGACTCGAGCACCAGACAAGGAGTCCAGGCCTTTTAGGGGCCACCTCATTGGTCCAAGAATATCACGTAAGTGTAAATCTAGCTAAAGTTCAACCCAAAAGTGGGCTTATAATCCTCTTTAAGAAACCCATTCTCGTAAGAAAAGGCCGATTTTGGTTAACAAACTTCGCTAGCACCGTCTTCATCTAACGAAGCTCCTTCGTCTGCGTAACCTTTTGTATTATTTAACTTATTCTAATATTATTTTCGTCTCAAAACAATGTTATTTTAAGTTTATTTATATATAAAATATCGTTATTTTAGGATAAAATAAAAATAAAATAGGTTAAATAATTATGGAGATCTGAACCAATATAGGAAGAAACCACAAAAGAAAGCAGAACTAAGGGTGCGCTTGGTTCACAGAAGAGAATGGAAATAGGAATAGGAATGAATATAGTAAGGAATGAGAATGATGTATAGCCAATAATGAATCCTATTCCTCTAGTAATCCACAGGTATGGAGTATTGCTGAAAATGGGGGAATGAGAGTGTTACCCCTGTTGATACCAAACAGGGGTTTTCATTCCATACCCATAGATTTTTCTCCGTTACCCCCAAACAAGCACACTCTAACTATAGATGAAATCCATTTTGAGTCACTAGTCTTTAACGTTGATGAATATAACATGACATGAGAATGAATAATAATGAAAGGTTTAACGTAGGAATCAGCAATAACCTCAGAGAGGAAAGTAAGGCACAGCGGAGTAATTCCTAGTAAGCATCGTAATCAGTCTCGTGAATAGAGAAAGTAAAATAAAAGACAGAAGTGAAAGAGTAGGAAGGAACAATCAAAATCGAAATGAAGATCATGTCCATTACAAAGCAACATTCTGTACCCCACCACCATCCCCCATAAACACTCACTCCTCTGGTAGTTCTAATTTAATGGGCATCAGATCCAAAGCAATCCCGTCACCGAGTTATAGCCTTATAGGTCCAAGAGCGAGAGAGAGGAGCTGTGGTGAAATAACCGCTGATCAAAGCTTGCACGTGCAAGCCTCCTCTTCTGTATCTCTCCTTTTCTTTTTTTAACAATGATTTATTAATATTTTATTTTCTATAGGGATTCAGTACTAGTACTACAATACAAATATCCATCAAGCATTATCTACTAAAAAGGGAAAGAAAATAAGGGGACCTTTTGATATTGGGTAGCTAGAATTCTGCCAGGCGTATATGATTCCCAAAATGGGTAAGTTTTGCAATTTCTGCATCTGCCCACCATGTTCTCTTCATTTAAATGGTCTCCCCATAACAATCTTGTTTACCCTTTTGGGGATTATGCTTCGTCTGCTTTTAAAACTTAAAAGGTTAAGAGCAACTCACTTCCTCTATTCGTTGAAACCCACAAATTAAATTCAAAAAGGGGTTTCATATTTGCGAGCACCCACGAAAATGTCAGCTTTTTGGGAAGAGTAATAATACGCCACGTAACAGAATATAGTCTGTTTGATACCAACGAATCAAACAAATTACTATCCGGAATAGTGTTATTCGTTTCTAAGATAACGAAATGAGGAGATAAGCTAATAAGACGACAAGTTCTGAGGGTTTTCCCTGGGGGATATGGGGATGCTATTGCAAATGCTCCCAACAATACGGTCAATGTAGGACGAAAGTCATTATTATTAGGATATGATAAAATTGCCCAAAACAATCATGACCTGATATTTGTAAGAATATTCCAAAACAGGCTGACCAATGATCACAAGAAGCACTAAGTAACGATGAAAAAGCAAATTCTCGTAACAGACCTGGCAGGCAGGCAGGCAGGCAGGCGGCACAAGAGCGAGCGAGTGAGGAGCCTAAAGAAAACCCACCCATTTCGATGCAGCCAAAAGGAAAGAAGCTAAACAAAATACACTTTTCAAATACAAGAACAAATCAAATCCACATTAATGCCTGCAGGCCAGCGACCAAGTCAATCAATAATAATAATAACCACAATAATAAATTCCCCGGAGAAAATTCAATTCAAGAAATAACAGACAGATATAATACTATCAAGGGAATCACAATGATTTTTTGGAGTTCATATTAAAGGAAGCTTCTTTTTGGAGCCTGTGTTTCAAAAAAATAGATATTTATATAAACCCAAAAGAGCTGGGGGATAAGAGTTGTAGGGAAAATCTGTACACCAACAGACAGTTGTTACTTGTTAGTACCACCCACTTTCAAGAAAAAAAAGAAAAAGGGGAAAAGTCTTCTAAATTAGATAAAGTAGCATGCTAGATTCTGTGCTACCTCGTGTAACATTAGCAGAAAGAAGGAAAAAGAAAAGGAAAAAATATTCTTTCTAAATTAGACAAATAGGTAGCATGCTAGATTCTGTGCTACCCCGTGTTACCTTAGTAACTCTTATACTCTCTCTCTCTCTCTCTCTCGCTCCCCCTCTTCCCGTGTTCAAGGCTTCAAACGAACCCACTGGTAGCGACCCTCCAAAGGCAAATCCTTCACAATATCAAAATTGTACCTACACAAAAATGATAATAATTTTGTTAGTTAGTTAGGGTTCGATTCCATTATCCTAAGCTAAAATGCGCCATCTCAGTGACGCTCCTAATCCTGCGCGCACACACACTCACACATCATTGCAACTTACTTCTCTGAGAATCTTTTCTGCTCCTTCTTCTCTTCTTCAGCGAAAAAATCGTCGATCTCCTTCTGCGTCGGAAACTCTCTTTCCGGCGAGTCTTTCTTCTTCTCCGGCGAAGCTGTGTCCATGTCTTTGTCTTCCAAGGGTTCGCAAAAGAAGCTCGACGGCGTTGTCTCTCTGCTGCCACTGACAAGTGCAAAGAGCGACCGTTGCGGATTTTTATAGACAAGAATGAATAGTACAGTAGAGAAACGAAAATCTAATAAATGAAAGAGAGGTGTAAATTTTGATTAATTAATTAGAAACCTGAATTTGTTGTTGTTGATGCATGTTGAGCCTTCCGTTTCGAAACTCTTGGACTGAAATTAAATCGAATAAATAAAAACATTCAAAATGCAATCCAATAACTATGAGTAAATGTGCGTTATGTCGAATTCATTCAAACAAATACAAACGGAAATTAGTCAAGAGTGAAAGAACTTGATTCTACAACATATTCAAAGTAAGCAAACAGAAACGAAAACAAGTGCAGCTAAGGCTAGAACCTAACAAGAAGTCCGCGTTTGTCGAAGGAAAACCCATGCAAACCGCAGTACACTAGGTTAACACTTTCTTAACTAGAAAGCTTAAAATAACTAAAAGTAAGCAAGCAATTTCGCTCAAAAAGATTTTAAGTTGGAGAATTCACCTGCAGATCCACTAGCGTGCTCTCCTGCACCAGGTCGCAGGAGTCATTGCTGGAGCAGCGGGAACCAGCTAGGAGACCCCCGGAAAAGTGGTCGCCGTGGAGAAATGAGGCGATTGTAGATCGACGGTGGCCGTCAAGCACACTTTCCATTGATGGTGAGCTCAAATGGAATTCAATTCTCAACTTCTTAGACAAGTTTGCTCCAGAAGATTCCGTTTCTTCTACAACTCGCTTCCCATTCGTCTTCGGTGACGACTCCATTCTTTGCTCTCTCTCACTGAAACTTCTTTTCTTTTAGTTCTTTTTATTTTCAAAAGCTTATTTCCGTTTTTTGGTTTGGCGAGCGAGAGAGAGAGAGAGTGAGTGAGTGAGAGGGAGTTAAATTTGGAGGGGCGAAGGACCTAGAGCCGTTAATTCTATCGACGGTTGAGATTTTTCTACACGATTCTTTTTTTATTGACCGTTATATTATATTCTTGTCCTTGCTTATTTTACCGTTTTACCCTTACCTTCTCAAGTGCTATTTCTACATGTTTATTATTTCCCTCCCAACAATAATAAGCGCATTTGAACTCTCTTTACGCCAATGTTCTTTAAAAAAAAAAAATTATACAAAAACATTTTAAAGTCATTATTGTAATAATAATGAGATAATGAATTCAAAAGTGTTTAATTATTAAGATTTTTTTAATTTAGTATCGAACTTTTTAAAAAATTCAATTTAGTAACTAAATTTTCAAAACTCGTATAAATAAGATTAAGGCATTCTGTTTGTAGATGTGTCTGTTTCTTTCTCCGTTTATTCCGTTTTTGAGGTTTATTGCAATTTTTTAGTAAAAATGGGTGACGGTATTTTGCCTAAAGAAGGAAAATCTTGAATTGGATCCTAAATTGACGAGTTAGTGTAAACTTATCCATGAGGTTATGCACTCTTTGAATAAGAATTCATTTTTTGAAAGACTTTGGACACATAATTGTTTTGAATCGAATCTCTGTAGAAAAAAGATCTTCTGTCTTATTGTAGCCTGCTCTAGTCTCCTTACGAAACTTTCGTTCTCGTAAATGAACTTTTTTGAAAAATCTAATGGACACGTTACATCAGCAAAAATAACGTTTTAACCTGATTTATACAAAATTTACAAAGTTAATCATTAAATTAAATATTTTAATAATAAATCTAAACTTTGTGACCAGAAGATTATAGTTCGAGTCACGAAAACAACCTCTTTAAAAAAATACAAATGGGAAGTTGCATACAGTTGATATCCCTCCCTCGTATCCTCGCAAAACAGAGAACCTTGTGTATTGAAATTTGTTGACTTTTTTTTAATAATAAATTACTTTTAAATATACAGATATAATTATAATTATGTGTCTATATATATATAGAGACAAATAACTAGGGCGACAGCTACAGAAGAACAGAAGCATTGAAGGAATGAAACATGAGTGAACATGCAGCCGCAAATCGTTTCCTTCGTGAGACCTCGACAAGCACCTAACTTCATGTTTTTTGGTACATCAGAAAATAAAGATCAACACCTAACGTTCAACTTTAGGAATGTGTAATAACAACTTGTGATCACAAATAATAAATGTAAGGTAGATAGGAGTAAATTCGAAAGGATTCTATCAGAATCGACTCTCTTATCCAATACAAAAAGGAGCGACATCATGTCATGAACGGTCCAGATAAACCAAATTGGATCACCAAATTTGCAAACCCATGATTAAATTTTGGTTAATTTGAGATTAATTCGATGATGGTGTTTGTTAAGCTCCTTATAACCGTTGGGGTTGTCGTTTCTCATAAGTAATTAGCTGAATTTGGTTAGGGGCAGAATCAGAAGATCAGTGTTGGACCATATGGACCAGAGCTGGGAGTTTTCTCCGATATAGAAATCACCGGTTCTGTTTTATATACATGTACAGGAACATATAATATATCCTCAGGATCATGGCTTGATGCTGGGGATATATTAGATATATAGCTGTAACATCACATCTCAGTTCCAATTCAACTTCCAAATCCGAGGAAGGAGATGTATACCAAACAGAAAACGAATAGAAAAGATGTAGTTAGTTGCATTGCTTACCATTTCAACATTTGATAATAAGCATTAGATTACATTTGAATAAAAGAGATTAAAGGGTCTGTCGTTGAGTCTTTGTCAAGTTCTTGAAACGTAATCACTTTTAGTTAATAGTATATAGCAGTAGGACTCCATTAACAAGAAATGGTTGATTGGAGGTTGAATGGTTTCTTGTCTCAACTTTAAGTTATGAAGATTATGTTGCAAGAAAAGCTGTGTAGGGCAGGCATGCAACTTTTGAGAAGCTTTGGTTGATTTCAAAGACAGCTGGGTTGATAGAAGTGAAACTTTGGATTGTGAATCTTTTCAATTTCCAACCTCCATATGATTTAGATGTCGAAATAATCATATAGTAATCCACAATTCCTTTGTAATTGATACAGTCGTTATCATCATCACACCCAATTTGAAGTCCCGTAATAAATAGAGTTGGATCGTTTCACTTCAGGAATCAATAGATTTGGTTTTGAGCAAACTGGGATGAGAATGGCAACTTGCATGGGCAGGAATCTGATGTTAATAATGAGAACTAATTGATTATTGCAGTCTCTATGATTGGTTAGGTTTGACAACAACAGGCCAACTCACTTGGCTATGAAAAGAGGTACGTAATGTAAAAGGGACAGGGCAACCCCATGGTTTACTTTGGGAAATGCTTGCTTTTTACCTCTAATGATGGACACGCGTAGAATTTCTTTTGCATGATCAGAGAAGATAGGAGAAAGATATAAGTGGAAAGTGAGTTAAAGATGCTTTTGATTCGTGAAAAAAGATGAAATCTGGACCACGAAATGGGGAAAAAGAACCTGAAATGTACCTTCTTCTTTGACAAAGCCAAACAGGTCGGTCCTCTTTGTTTTTCAACTTTTCTTCTTCGTCTTTACACTGAATAACTGTACATAAATAGTAATTTCGAGCGAGACTTTGCGGCTTGCATGCACCAATCCCTGAAAAGAGGAAGAACAATCCAGGAAACCCTTTTGTTTTGAAGCAGAAAATTTTTGTTTGGGAACGTACGAGGGTCGGTGGGTAGCCTCCAAAGATGATAATCTACTCCATTAAGACTGTAGTAGGTTGAATTGTTGCAGAATGCTGACATATTTTCGTTGTCTGACCTCTGGGCACATACAAATAAAGTATCACTCAGTGTCATAAACAGATATAAAGCAGAAGCTATTTGCTTTACATATTCACAAAAAGATAAAAGATACATATGGATGGGATAATGGAGTCTTTGTTACAAGTTGCTGCCTTGTCCTACACTCATTTGCCAACTTATGAATCAATTTTGAAGTGAGGTAAACACTGGTACTTGTTAATAGTTAGGAAAACAAGCTCCTAACTAGCAATCAGGAGCATTAATTTCTGGTTTTAATCTTCAATCTGCATGCGATGTTGTCCCAAGTAGTACTGTATCTGACCTCCAATAATGAACTATCATGGTCCTAAAGTACATGTGCACTTAAGGAAGCTTTTCTGAGAAATTGTAGAGGACCAATGATGGGTATGGCAGAGACCTCGATAGGTGTGTCCGGCTTATATCACCTCTGAGGCCAAGAAAACTGCCGGTGTTGCCATCAAAACTACATTTTTAATACTTCTGCTTCAAACGATATGTTGGTTCTGATGAAACTGCGACTCTATGCATTATGTAAAAATGGAGTGTACCGTGTACGGTGAGAGATGGGTTGGAAGGGTATGCAGATATATTACAATTAGGTCATAATTGCGTTTACAGGGATACTGTTAGATATACTGACACATGAAGAATTTCAAATTGATGAGCTCAATGAATGCTTGACAAATATACACACCTTCCCAAGTTCATAGATTTTATGGTAAAAAAACAGGAAGGAAAAGGAGAATATCAGCGTCAGAACTGCATTGCTGCTTGTTAAGACGAGGGAGGATCTGTCCAAGATCAAACCGTGGTTCACTCCTTCAGCGGTGGTCGGGCTTGCGACTGGAGGCCCTTGGAATTGAGGATCAACATTTTTGGTACAAGACGAGGGAGGATCGTTTTACCGTGATGCGGACATCAGTCATACCCAATGGCTAAAGTCTGTCCTTTTTATCCTGTTCAACCATATCTAATCCATTAGAAAGACTGTTCAACCATTTAGAACGAAGACCGTGGGTTAACCGTAAGTCACCTTTACTGACTATGGACAAAGATGTGAGGCCAAGAAAAGAAGGCTTAAATATTAGTAAATTTGGTTTTGACGTATATAGAGCATGCCAATACGCATAATGGCCGCCGGGTTCAATTTTAAAATTATTAATTTAGTAATTCTAAATAAAAATTGTGCCCTTTTTTAAAGTGAGATAATTTTATCTGAAAAATGATGTCCGGTTTAATTTTAAAATCATTAGTTTCATTGGTTCGATCGGAAAATATGTTCTTGATTCGGTTTACTTTTGTAACCTTTATGAATAAAAACTAACTCATTCTATTAGAATAAATAGGAACTAATCTATTTTTTTTATTAAGTTTGTGTTTATAATTATTATGAATAAAAATAAGTCGATTAAGTAATAAATTGATCGAATTTTGTTGTACTAAGAGTAGCATTAATCTCTAACTCTTTGTTTTTTAGCTGAAACTAAAATGGATCACCACAACAACCTTCGCTTAAATGACATCAGGAATATTAGACCTGAAAAATCGTAGTGGGGGTAATAGCTTTGCAAACTTTTCAATTTTACTGTGGACATCTTCAACACAAAAGTAATAAAAAATGAAATAATAAAAAGTACTAAAAATTTGGTAGTGCAGTTCGGCATACCTTGCCTACGTTTGCGAGGCTTTTACCCAGTTTAATACCTTCACCGAAGTATAATAGATTTACCCAAGGCTTTATTGAGCCGATACCACTCAACCCTTAACACTATCTCTCAACTTCATTTTTTGTGAAAGAATTTAACACTCAATAGTACGATTGCCTCGTACTAATCTCAATAGAAGATTTTCTCAATCAATCTTTTAACAAAAGAACAATAAACGAATAATTCAAATGATTAGAATAATAAATAACGAAAACTAAATACACTTGAAATAGAGAGAAACAACTTCTCATTAATTCAGCTTCCAAGTTTCAATCTATGTTAGACAATTAAAGAAAATGCTAAGCTGATTCACATAAATACCAACACGAAGATACACAGCTCTAAAAAATTCAAACAATCTTGTTCTTGAGGTGCTTTGATGGGATGATAGCGACTTCTTCGATCACCTTTGTGTGTAAATCTATAGTCATGCAGGAGTAAGAGCAAGAGCAGTAGCAGTAGCGTTCTATTACTTAGCATGATGATTTCTTCATTGTCTTCACTACAAGACCAAACAACACAGGAAGCAAAAATAATATAATGACCAATTACTCTGTTGGTGAAGTGAAGCATGCCACATCAAAGGGAAAATATTCAGCAGGTGAGGGATACACAGTACCGTTGTTCATAAGGTTAGAACAGTCTCTCTATAGCTCAACTTCTGTGAATCAGATCCAACTGTTGGGTTGAGTTGGGAATGAAGGAAACCAGCCTAAATAGGATCATTCAGCTTTATGTCATAAGCCCAATGGACTTGTAACTGATCACGTGGACTATGAGATAAAGATATTTGAGGGTTAAAAAGATTCCACCTGTATCTCTTAAAAATTAAATATTTTAAAATATAATAAAAACGATTTGTCTTAATTTATAAAAAATTTTAAAGTTTAATTAAAAAAGAAGATTATTAAATAAAAATTAACAAGTTTATTTTAGTTTATAAAAATTAATTAATTTATTAAAATCGATAATTAATTAATAAATTGATCAGTTTTTAACAATAAAAATAATTAAAATAAATTGAATCAAAAAGTTAAAAACTGAAAAAATTGACCAGTTCAATTATAAAAAAGTTAAAATTAAAAAGTTAGTTTAAAATTTTATTGATTGAATCGGTTAAAATTTTTAATCATTATTATTAATAAAATAATTCATTTCAGCCATAACAAAGATTTAAGTTTGATTTAAAATTTTTAAAATTGATTAAATTTAAATTAATGATCAAGCTAACTCAAGCTTTTGATAATTTGAAATGCAACTCATATCATTTTTCAGGATTGCTGTCGAGCCATACGTACTAGAGAAGCTCACATTCCAATTCGCAATCAATTCACAAGAAATATGTGGTAGTGGTACACCGTACACATGGCTGCCATTGCAAACGCAGGGTACAGAGCCATTGTTGAGCAGCCGACTGTTCCAGAGAAAAGGGGTTGGACTTGGAGCACCTGTTTTTGTTTAGGGTGTTTTATTCTTGAATTACTTAATTTTATTAGCACATTTGTATGATACTTATATAAATATGTTAATAAAATTTAATAAAATAAGATAAGAATTGGTTAATCGAAACAAAAGATATGATCTTAAAAAAGGAAAGTTTATGAACCTTGTATAATAATATTTACTTTTCCAAACAACGTTTGCTGTGGTGGTAATAAGAAGCTTATAATGGGCACAAGGTGGTTGTTCCTGTTTCTGTGTGTCACCCTGTATCTTTCTCTATCTGTTAACATTTAATAGATGGATGAATGAAGAGGGGCACACAAAAACGGACATAGATGAATTGCTCTCGTCTATAATCTGATTTAGAATTTAAAATTTTAAGAAAAGTTTGAATTATTTTTCATTTCTAATTTAGTGTAATCTTAATAATGATATTATCAAGAACGAGTCTGGAACAATCAATAAAGTTATTCTTTTGTGATTAGAAGATCACATGTTTAAGTTACAAAACAACTTCTTTATAAGAATGCAAAAGAAAAGCAATAATGAAGCAACCAATAAAATTACTCATTTGTGACTAAAAAATCACATGTTTGAGTCATTAAATCAGGTAAAAATGCAAAGAAAATATTGCTTACAATTTGCGTTCCTCTTTGTGACTTGACTTTAACTTAACACATCATTATCTATATTAAATCTAATATTGAGTCAAATTTAATTATAAAAATCTAGAAAAAATCTATATTTATAAATATCTTAAATATCGGTCAACTTATAATTAATAATTAATAATTTTTATTTCATATAATTACTAGGAAAGAAAGTAGAAGATACAAAATTATCTTTTGTTTATATTTTTTAAATATTTATTATAATTGGTTATTATTCTTTGAATTCCCATTGAAACACTCTAACTTAATTAATGTTTTAAAAAAATATTTCATTAAGTCAAGCTTACTATAATTATATATTTTTACATTTAAAAATATGAAAGTGTAGGACGTTTCTCTGTCTATTCTGTTCAAGAACAAGCCTATTTATTAGGTTAAGTGATATAATATTTGAGATGAAAAGATACGATTTAAAAATCGAACAAAAAGTTAAAAACGATAAATAAGAGGTTTAAAATTTAATGTTTAAAAGTGAGGATGACAATTTTTAATCCATGGCCCTAAATTTAGTTATTTCCAATGGGTCGGCTCATAGGTCAGGTTTAGGCCTAAATTAACTCGAGACGTAAAATAATATCGTTTTACTTAGAAGAGTTAGTTTTTAGATAGGCTTATGCTTGGGCAATTTAAGCCTGAACTCAATTAAAAAAATTACATTGTTTTATATTTTTTATTTTAAAAAATTATTTGAAAAACTAGCTGACTATTTAAAATGTTCATTTAGAATGTTACGAATAAAATTGAATAATTTAAAATATGATTGAATAATAATATTATTAAAAAGTGAGACTAATAAATAAAAATTAATAATTTGATAAGAGATATTAAAATAAATTTAACATTCGTAAGTTAAATTTTAAATATTTTGTATGATTGAAATGTACGAACCATTGTTCTGAATTTCGTACCGTACCGGCCGGTACATACCGTACCAGCCGTGTACCGGTACCGGTACGGGGGTAAGTTGTACCGGTGATAAATACCGCTCGGTACCGGCCAATTTCGTTGGTACCGGTCGGTACCGGCCGGTATTAAAAATACCGGTTAAATACCAGCCGGTACCGAAAATTTTAAAAAATTGGGGGACTTTTTTGCAAAATTTTCAAAAATTTTCAAAAATTCCCTCCCT
>JANKOD010000192.1:29737236-29747953 GCA_026284645.1 Erythroxylum acuminatum
TATCTCCAGTTTTTAAGGTAATCATAAGCTTATCTTTACCTTTAACTAGAATTTTTTACGAGTCACCAAAAGTAACTTCTTCTTGGATAGCCTCATCCAAATTTGTAAACAACTCATTTCACCTACACACGTGGTTACTAGCACCGGTATCAAGATACCAAACATGTTTCTTGCATTCTTCATTTCCTTTTTATGTTAAGAAAATAACATATTCATGTTCTTTATCTTATGTTGCTACAAAATGATTTGTTTCCTCCCTCTTAGGGGATGATCTGCACTCGTAACTAAAATGACCATACTTGTTACAATTATAACATTGCACTTGTGATTTATTTCGTAGCTGTTGAAAATCGTCTCTTCCTCGATTTTGGAATCCTTGACCATGACCATATATTTGATAGCCTTCATTTGTTTGGCTTCTTTCAAAAAAGTTCTTACTATGTTCTCTTCCACCATGTCCACTTCTATAGGTACCTTTGTAGCTACCTCGATTTCCTCTTCCTTGTTGGTAACTGTTGCTTGTTTGATTGCCACCAATAGATAACTTGCTTTGCAAAGCTTTTTCCAAATCATCAATATTTTCATTTTGGATCATTATTAGCTTATAAGCTTGAAGAGAGCCCAAAAGCTCGTTTGTGACAAATCCTTTGATTCTTCAATGGCAAGGACGACATAATCAAATTTTCTAGTCAGTGAACGTAAGAGTTTGTCCATTAACATAAGAGTTTTTCCATTACTCTAACATTGTCAAGAGCTTCTCCATTTCTTTTCATCTCATTTGCCATCGTTTTCAGACGAGTAACATAGTCACTAATTTTTCCGAAACTCTACATTTTTAATGTTTTAAATTCAGATTTAAGAGATTAAAGTCGTATCTTTTTAGCTTTTTTCGACTCCTTGAAGAGATTTAT
This sequence comes from Erythroxylum acuminatum, assembly GCA_026284645.1. NCBI lineage: Eukaryota > Viridiplantae > Streptophyta > Magnoliopsida > Malpighiales > Erythroxylaceae > Erythroxylum > Erythroxylum acuminatum. Next base: position 29,738,148 of record JANKOD010000192.1, read on the forward strand.
GCAGAGTTTCCCATGCATCTTTTGATTTTTTGCATATGATATTTTTTCAAATGTTAATTCATCAACTCCTTGAAAGATGAAAAACAAGGTCTTCTTGTCCTTCTTACGTGTGCATTGATAAAGATACTTCAATGGTCACATCATTAAGAGTGGTCTTTGGGGATTTTGTAGCTAATTTTACGACGATAATTAATCCATCTCATTGTTGCGTTTTCTGTTGATTGGGTGATAGGAAGTGGGCTGAATAATTGTTGATGGCCAATTGCATTCTTTCCTATTGTTGAATGACAATTGAGGGTGGTCTTAGGTAATTTTGTGGTTATTATTTTGGTGTTGGTGTGCGAAAATTTCAAAAGTTTTGGTAACTTTGTAGCTGTTGTCTTTGTTGTTAGTTTTGTGTGAAAAACTTCAACAGTTGTCGTAGTTTTTGCAGCTCTATTGGGTTAACGTTTCAGTGATGAAATGTTTGTTGATTTGAGACGTTTTTGGCTACTGTGCATGGGATGTTTCAGTGACTATATTAAAGGTTCACAGCATATTTTTTGGTTGACAACTTCCCATTCTTTTGTTAATTAAGCGACATATTTAGGGGAGTTGTTTTTTTATCTCAAGTGTTGTCTTTGTTTATGTTAGTTATCAGGGGCGGATTCAGAAAATGTGTTGAGTGAGGGCAAAATTTTAATAGGGACAAAATTTTATTTTTAATGGGGGCAAAATTTTAATAGGAGTAAATTTTTTTTTATGGGGGCAAAACTTAAAATAATAACTTTTTTAAAGGAATTTGTTGGAGGCAGTGGGGGCAAGTGCCCCCACTTGCCCCCATTGTGGATCTGTTAGTTATTATTTAATCACTTTAGTTGTTTATTTCGTATCGTTATCATTAAACATTATTGAAAAAATCCTCTGTTGAGGTTAGTACGAAAAGGTCGTATTATTGGGTGTGGTTTACTTTCACAGGTAATGAGGACAAGGGACAATGTCAAAGGTAAGATGAGTCAGCTCTGTAATGCCTTAAAGTAAAATTATTATTGTATCATAGGTGAAATTAATTAAGCTGAGTGAGGGCTCTACAGATGTAGACAAGGTATACCAAACTATATTAACAAATTTAAGTGTTGATTTTTATTTGTGCGTTTAATTTTTTAGTTTTAGATTAGTGTTCGAAATGACCGCAGTCAAATCGAAAATTTTATGAAACTACTGTATCCTTCGGATTTTTTTTCAATTAAAAAAAATTCTCTTTGCTACCCCAATGATGCATTGATGGATTATGCTTGAATCTTGAAACTAAACTGATAAAGAATGTAATATCCGACCCTGTATAGGAAAAGTATATCGAGCCTCCAACCATATATATAAAGTACTTTGCACTAGCTAACGAGTACCATCATTAGCATTAAGTGACTCATTGACATTCATGGGAATTAAGGTTGTTTTACAATTCAACATATTGAAACTCTTCAGTAAAATGGTAGCATATTTATGTTGGGAAATAAAAATTATATTAGCACATTAGTTCGCCTCAAGTCAAAGAAAATAATGTAGTAAACCCAAATTCTGACATCTTAAAATTTTTAATCATGGAAGACTTAAATTAAACAACAATAAACTCATAAGGCACCATATATCTTAGTGCATTTTTGCTTTTTTCCAATTCATTTTTCAAGAAATATGAATCATTCTTATCATACCAAGCTCATGAGGCTTACTTGAAGCTGTGTAAAGCCTTCTTTAACTTGCTATTTTTGTTGTTATCACCACTATCAAAACCCTTCATGCTTAGAAACATCCATCTCTTCTTCCAACTTCCGGTTCAAAAAAGTGAATTTAAAATCAAACTGATACACTAACCATTTTAATTGTGCAACTAAGCTAAAAAAAGTTCTCACCGTTTCAAATTCGAGCCATTGGTGAAAATATTTCGTCAAAGTTGACACCTTGTTATTGCAAATACCCTTTGGTAATCAAATAAGTTTTGTATTTTTGGATCGAACCATCAGTATGAGACTTAGTGCACTATACCCATTTAAGCCCAATAACCTCTTCCCTTCAGGAAGATCAACCAACTCTTAAGTTTGATTTTCTATATAATTGTCATCTCCTCATTATGACCTTCTGTCAAACCTGAGCATCTACAACATCAAAATTAGTCAGAGGCATACAAAACAACTGTATGATGTATATGTATCACGTAAGAATTTGAATTTCAATGGAGGTGCTTTCAAAACTAGAGCTTGATGGAGATGGGCTTGCTGAAGATAATAGTTTGTTGTTGGCAGAAGTTGAAGAATTATTACTGTCACTAGAATTAACACTTGGACTTGCTAGCTCAAAGGGTTCTATCGCTGGGGTATCTATTACATCTTTGAAGCTTGAAGAGTTATTGATGGAGCTATACCTGATTACAAGTAGAAGATGCGGTAATTAAGGGAAATATCTAATCTCAAGGGCTTGTTGGATGAGAAACAGAGCCTTCATGTCTCTCTTGTGAGTCTCCTTTAGTTGTTGATTGGGCTAGTATGAATTTGTGTCCTAGAACCTGTTTTCCACTAAGTCCCATAATTCTTGAGACTTGGACCATAATATTCATTTTCAATCTTCTTAAAAATTGAAATTAAGGGATGAGAAGAAGGATTAGTGTCGTTAACTTTAAGCTTAGACCTGTATTCTTGTTCTTAAGATTGAACAAGTGAACTACCTGGTTTTTGGGTTTATGCCTGTAGGAACTAAGTCTGTTTTAAGTATATTTTCATAGTTCTGCTTTTGTCTATCCTGAAGAAGCCACTTCATAAAGTCTGTTCAGTAATAATAAGATTATCAGTACACAATATGGGGATGTTCTTTCTGGTTTAGAGGAGAACTTGGGGGAATACACCATTAAAAGAAGCACGAGCACTACTGTTTCTCAATCCAAGACATTAGTTCTCTCCAACGATGAAGCTAACAAGCTTCTTGATAAGGTCATCGTTCTCGTCTTTGCTTTTCGCCAAGTGAAAACAATGATCTTCCCCTTTAGTCTCATGAAATTCAACTTCCCCACCCCAACCACTCTCTAGCAATGTCTTGTAATATGTCTCACCTCTACCTCTCAGACCATCATTTTCTGCAACACAAACCAGCACCTTCTTACACCCCATTTTCGACAGATTTGGATCCACTGCAGGATTCAGTTGAGGGTCATTATCAGGACCTAAGCTTTCAGGACTCATGATCTTGTACATTATGTTCTGGAACTCTTCCTGAGGATCTCCAAAGTATGGATGAACCATAAGCAGACCTACTATGTCCACACCAGGCAATGCGTTGACCCCTGCTTGTATTGCTACGTAATTGGCTATGGTTGCTCCGGCACTCTCTCCAGCTAGAAAAACCCTCTGAAAGTCAACGTGGTTGTTTAGGAGAGGTTCTGGTCCTGACCCTTCAGAGTGTTTGGCAATCCATTGCAATGCAGCCCATGAATCGTTGTAAGCAATTGGTAGAAGATGCTCAGGAGCTAACCTGTAGTCGATTGAGATGACAAGGACATTGGCTTCGTAGGCCATACAAGTGAGAAAGTTGGTCCATGAAGCGATGAAAGGCGAGCCGACGGAGAAGCCACCGCCGTGGTAGTGGACAAGGAGTGGAAGTTTCCGATGAGGGGTGTTAAGTTTTGGGACAAAGATACGGGCCTTGACTCCAGTTTCAGGCGAGAGCAGAATGTCTTTGGTTTGTACACCAGTCTTGGAGTCCAATCCTGCAGACACATTGGCGGGGCTCGGGTACCTCTCCATTCTACCATCTTTGTATACCTTGAAGAAGCCTTGGAAATCGTGGACTACTTTATCAGAGATTGAATCCATGGTTGAGTTCTTGATATTTGCTTTTAGGTCCAACAATACAGAGTCAATTTCACAAACTCTCTCGCAACACTCTGTTTTTTCTCTCTGTTTTCGTCAACTCACTCTCTTCTTCTTCGTACAAACTCCTCACTATATCTCTATTTATAAATACATCTCTCATTAATGCAATAAAACTGTTACAAGTACCTAATTAAAAATACCCATAAATTGCACAACCATTCATCTTCAAATTTCATGAACTATTCATATTCGTAACTCCACGAGCCATTGGTATTCCTAACTCATGAACTATTCATGAATCATGTTTAACTTCCAACACAACATCTGTGTCTCTATATAGTATATGGAAGACAGGTTTCAGAATTGAATTCCTAGCTAACTACTTGATCATGCAAGCATCTTTGATGACCACTCTTTTCCACATGTAGTAATCCTTACTATATAACAATCAAAATTGAAGAAAAGAAGATAATAACACTGAAAGCAATTTGTAACCAAACCAGACATAGTAGTGGTAATACAACGGAATTTAGAAGACTGAAAGCAATTTGTTACCAAACCAGACATAGTAGTGGCAATACAACAGAATTTAGAAGACTGAAAGCAATTTGTTACCAAACCAGGCATACTAGGAGTAATACGACTTCCATATCTTAACTCAATAATCAGGGTCTCTGCTTTTCACTTGGAAACAAATTGCAATATAATAATGGGACAAAGCGAAAGGAACTTGAGAGGGGTCTTGTAGGTTAGATCATAATAGAATAGATTCCAACAGTATGTCTCCCCACTACATTACTTTCTCTTTTCTTCATGTTATCCCAAATAAAGCAAAACATGATAAAAGTAGTGTGTATATATATATGGATATATGGGGTGGTGAAGAAGAAACGTAAGACCCTAAAGTGGTAGGGAGTGTGAGAGCATTGTTAATGATGATCCCATTGGTGTTATGATTGCTATTAGTGATTTAATTGCACGAAAAAGTTACGTAACACTTTGCTATTTGCTAATTCAATTTGATTCCATCAACAAAGAAAATGTGCCAATGCGTAGTCGCTTCAAAGAAATTGACATGCATTGAATGATATAATTAACAAGGGTGAAACATATCTATTCAATTTCAATTTCAATTTACTTTATAAAAATCAATCACTTAATTAATTAATTAATCAGTTTTTATAAATTAATAAGTTCTTATAAACTAAAATAAATAAATAATTTTTTATTTAACAATATTTTTTAATTAAATTTTAAATTCTTCGATTGATAAGGAAAATCACTTTCTGTCATATTTAAAATTCTTTAATTTTATTTAATCTTTAACCGATTTTATGACTGTGTAATATCGATTAAACCTTTTAAATCTTAATTCTTTTATTTTACTTGTTTAATTTCTGATCCATATTTTAAAACATTGCATAAAACACAAACCAAAAAGCTTTTTTTACTTATTTTATAGTGGATAAATGTACGATAATACAAAACCCCAAGTCATAAAAATAATCATCTGATTTCATTATGTTGATTAGTGATTATCAAATTTCATTAATTTGATTAGAATAAAAGGTGGAGATTTTTGTTATTTTAAAAATGATTTATGAATTAAAAACTTAAATCATTTTAATACACACTATTATATAATTGATAATATTTATATAATTGTTTTAACTTAATTTTAAGGATTAATTATCAAAAAGCCCAAACTTTCGTCAATTCTTCAACTATAGCTTGAACTTTACAAAGTAGCAATAAAATATTCAAACTTTTAATTTTTTTCAATTTTAGCTGAACTTCAAAAAGTAGCAATAAAATACTCAAACTTTCAATTTTTTTCAATTATAACTCCATGTTAGTATTTCCGTTAAGTTTGTTGACGTGACTTGCTACGTATTTCAGAAACCTTAATTATTAATAAATGTCAGCCAAAATTAACACAACAAATGAAGATTAATGAAACGACGTCATTCAATCATATAATTAAAACAATGTTGTTGTTTAAAAAATGACCTAAATTAGATTATGCAGCCTCAATGACCTTACGCTTTGATTTTAGTTTTTCCTTTCGTTTTCAGTTTGTTCTCTCGGCGCCCTCACCCTTCAATTTTTAGATTACGCAGTCACAACGCCCTCACATTAAGGGCATAAGGAAAACAAACTAAAAACGAAGAGCTTACTAATGTAATACGCTGTAATGCGAGAATAGCTTGGGACGTCAGAATAACAAACAGAAAACAAAAGGATGAGAATATCGGGAGAACAATAGAAAACATAGGGCTATAATTGAAAAAAATTGAAAGTTTAAGCATCTTATTACCACTTTTTGAAGTTTGGGCTAGAATTGAAAAAAATAAAAGTTTAGGTATTTTATTGCTATTTTTTTAAAATTCGGGTTATAATTGAAAAATTGACGAAAGTTTAAACTTTGTTTTTTAATTAACCCTAATTTTAATAACAAATTCTATAATTATTTGTATAAAAATCTTTAAAAGTGTATTTTTAAAATTATATTCTTTAATAATTTTAAAATAAAAATACATTCAAAAGCCACATTTTGTATGTTTTAGGCTTTTAATTAACTAATCGAGTCAACGGGAGTTAGAACCATCAAGAATTGGTAATTAAGTCAAAGAATTAACACATGCATTGTCGTCAATCCAATGAAAGCGGAACACCGATTTAAACGCAGTGTCGTTTTCCCATCTCTCCTCTGCTTCAATGATTTTTGTTCTAAACCATCTTCTCATCATTTTGCTCTTCACGTGAAAAACCCACAAAGCTTAAATTGCTCTGTCTTTTTACTTTTAATTTGATTTCAGAGTGTTAGTGAGTAGAGATATAGTTGGACTGTGAAATAGTAAAGAACGAAACTTTGCTACCAAATGCTTTTTCTTTAACTTTCTCTTGCTTTTTGAGTTGTTCAAAACCATGGCTGATGATCTCTGCTTCTTTTCGAAGGTTTGTTTATGATAGTCATTGAACGAAATATCGTTATCTCCTTTTTACTGTTTACTATTTAGCAATTTATTTTCTTTTTTATTGATTTTTCTCATGTTATCTTAAGTCTTTGTGATGCTTTGTGATCTGGGATTTTGTTTGATTAACGTGCTGTATTCCTAGATTTACGGGTTTGCTTTGCTTATGCATACAAACAGGCAGCAATAAACCCAGATTGTCTTTTTTCTTGTGGTTCATTATTCGATACTGTTATTGCTGGGTTTTTGTTTGTTTCACTAAGGGCACTACTTGTATTATTAGATTGACAGCTGAGTTACTTTACATGAACAATTCAGATGAAATTTTAATGACTTGTCACTGAGGTTTAACAAATTTTTGACTTGTGGGTGATCGTTGAATAACAGGATAGCTTTATCTTTATGTCCCTCTTTTTTTCTTTTTTACTACTTTTCAAAGACTTTATCTTTATGTACTGCTTTTCATTTTTTAGTAATGTTTACACGCATAATCATATATTCCATCTCTCAATCTAGCTCCAAATATGCCTTGATCGTCATTCCCGAAGCAGCTGTTAGCTAGACAAGAAACAACAGTACTAGATAGTTATCACATCATCTGCTAACATAACATGAAACATAACAGATTAAAGAACCGATTACTACTTACGAACAATGTCACCATTTTGATAAGTTGCTACTCCTGATTACTAGGTTGTCATAGCCAAATGACAGAAGCTCAACTCAAGCAGTACCAGTACTGCAAGAACTGAGAAGGAGAATTGAAGGGATAGATTTGCCATCTGTATAGTGTATATGATTATTAGTTTCTTTCTTGTGAAGGTATGGGGGTTGATGAGCGTGTATTTATAGCACCAGGGGGTGTGAATTCTTAAGCTTGCATTTTGTAGAAGCTTAGTTTTCTGCAATGGCATACGTAAGAGGGATCTTGTTCAGGTTAAGTTTAAGTAGAGCTTACACGGTTCATTCAATGTCTCATCCTTTAGTGTGTTAAGAAAGGATCTTAGTTTACTAAGTATTGTGAGTGTCAACGTCCTAGTAATAAACAAATGAAACATCTATTTTTTGGTTACCCTACCATAAATTTACTGATGTCTGCTAATAAATTGGAATGATGTTCTTCTGGTGGGAATCAGCAGAGAATTTATTTTGTCTTGAAGCTCTTTGTTTTCTGTCTTTCAAATGGTTGTACTCCTCTACGTAACCTGGCAAGCCAAAAGAAGGATATGCAACTTACCTGCCAACTCTTTTTTTACTGATTTTAAGTACAAATTTGATGGCAAGTGTTTATAGGTACATAGAAAGGAAGCGACAGGATCGATGCAGTTTTAGTTGATGAAGAGTCTGTAGGTTCTTTAAATGCTCCTAGAGGTGGTGGAAATATTATTTGTGGTGAAGGTTCATTGGATCGATATCTTTTAAAGGAATCTGGGGTAATGTTGTAGACATCCATATTCCCGGATCTCTCCAATTGCTTGGAGGGCAATGTACTTTATGTTTGAGATTTGGATTATAAGCCCTTTTGTTGGTTTACTCTCTTATGTATGTTTGATCTCATTCATGCTAATATGATATGCCTGAATGTGTTATGTAGGAAAATGGTGAGGCAACAGACAGGAGTTGCACGAGGGTGAATTAGAGGTTTCATCAAGAGCCATGAGCATGTAACACATGACAAGTTAGGTGTTTCCAATTGTAACAAGACCACATTTTTAACCGAATGTAATCATTCCCTTGTAAAACTCAACAGGGTCTGGAAAAAAGTTGAAATCAATCAAAAGGAAATCAAATAAAAAACCAACAAAGATGTAGTATTTTGTAGTCTAAGCAAATGCATTGTACAAAACTTATTTCTCATCTAGATTAATTGATTAATTTGTCAAAATTAGGCCATAGCTTCATATTCTATCAATGCTTACTTGTGTCATTGTTTAATAATTATCTTCTTCCTTAATTTTTTCCCCTTGTCAATGGTTCTCTGGTTGAAATTCTAAGGTGATGTTGGTACGATATAATGCTTCTTTGTGATCATAAGGTCACTAATTTGAATAACGAAAACAGTCTCTTCGTAAAAATTTACAAAAGAAATGCAACGTATATTGATGACCTTCGAGGAATTTGCAATTATTAAAAAGTTGAATAGTTTCAGTCGGTTTACCATTATTATTGATAGTGGTTGGTTTGTAAAAAATATTGTAATTAATTAATTACAATATTTTAATTAATTATATTGTGTAATTAATTAATTAATTAATTATAAACATAATATATTGTACTTTGCATATTGTTTAATATACTTTAAATATTATTTATATTCATAAATAATTTTTATTACAAAATAAAATATACTTAAAATTCATAAAAGTGCTTTTTATTTTTATGTTACCAAACAGTCTACTGTATGAAGCTCTTAAAAAAAAGCTGTTTTTTTAATTAACAACCAAACAGTCAACTGGATTTTTAGAAAAGCTCTTCTCAGAAAAGCTCTACTGATAAAAGCTCTACTGATATAAGCCCATCCAAACAGGCACTTATAAGGATGTGAAAACCTCTCCCTTGTAGACGAATTTTCCATGCCCTAATGCACCGGATCCCATCAGAACTCTGAAGTTAAACGTTCTAGGGCCAGAGCTGTAACATCCCACCCCTGATGGGAAGGGTAGAATAGTAATTTGAGAAATGGGTGAGAGTGATTGGGATTACTTAGGATTGTTCATGCATACTGGTATTTGTGAACAGTGAAATTTGGGCACATGAAAATAACTGTACATGCATTCATGACATTCCCGGTATTTGTGCCTAATGAAATTGTGTTGTGGATAACGTGGTAATTGTGTTTGAAAAATTATTTTGAGTGATCCATTGTGTGTTTTATATTTTAAGGGAATTTTAGAAATTTTCAGGAATTTTCTGGAGTTGTGGATAACGTGGTAATTGTGTTTGAAAAATTATTTTGAGTGATCCATTGTGTGTTTTATATTTTAAGGGAATT
>JANKOD010000192.1:29748053-29773597 GCA_026284645.1 Erythroxylum acuminatum
TTTATTTCTTAATTTTCACTTCCATTTCAAATCTACTCATTCTCTTAAACTTTCATAACCCATACAAATCGACTCAATTTTTGAAGTCATCAAAACTAAACAATTCTTTTCTCGTAAATTTTTTTATTTCATCAAATTTTCTTAAATTCATAAATTGCTTCACCAATTTCTTTCTCATTTAAATTCATTTTAATATTTCTAATTTTCATCGAAAGTTTGGGGTCCAACATTTATCCCATTGAATTTTATTACCCAAAGTTTTAACTTTATCTTTTAACCCTAAACTTTCTAAAATATCGAAATCAAAGTATCTAGGTTTACTAACAATCCTATAATGAAGAGATTGGAATCCAATACCTTTGTCTTCCAAATAAATTGAAAAAGGAGCTACAAAGTCTACAACTTTATCACATGCACCTCTCCCTGACACTTGTGAGCATTTAGTAGTTTGTTTGATTCTTGGCACTATTAATAAGTGTATACCTGCAAAATAAACTAAGAACAAATAAAAATGTACCAAAAACACCTAAAAATGTGAAGATGGAAAATTTCCACAAAATCTTATAAAAACCACTTTTAAGATGTGAGATTTGTATGGAAATTACTAGATATGTGATCACATCTTCCACCACACCAAATGGTCTCTTACTAGATTGATCCACCAATTGAATAAACATCAAAGTTGGTTTCACCTTGCCTAGCCCTAATTTTCTGAAGATTGACAAAGGCATAAGATTTACTCTTGCGCCTAAATTGCATAAACACTTTACAAACTTCATGTCACTAACCACACAATGTATTGTGAAGCTCCCATAGACTGCATATGACTGATGATAATAGAGGCTACAACTTTCAATTAGTGCTATAGTCTGTTTATCTTCCCCAGTTTGCTTCTTCGATAATATGTACATTAGGAAATTCGCATACTTAGGTACATATTTTAATGCCTCTATAAATGATAATTTAATTTACAAAGTCTTTTGCTTCTCCATGAACTTTGCAAATTGTGTATCCAATTTGATCTTTTGTAATTGTTGGGGGAATGGAATCTTGGGTGGATATGGCGAAGGGTCAACTCACTCTTTTCTTCATCCTTTTCCCCTTTTCTTGTTTCTCTACAGATTGGGTTTAAGCCTGTTTATCCACCATTTATCCTAGCTCTTTCCCATATCTAAGTATGATCACCTTAATTTGCTCCCTTAGGTTTGCTTCAGTATTACTTAGGAGACTTCCCACACTTTTTGTAAACAATGTGGTTGCAAGTTGGCTCACTTGAATGTCCAAATTATGAATGGAAGAAGCATGGTTCTCTGCTACTTATTCAAACTTCTCTTCCATACTTATGATCCTGTCCATAATTTTATCCAATTTTGAATCATTAGCAATGGACTTATCTTGTTGAACTCTAGGGGGACCTTGATTTCTAAATTGATTGCTAGATTGTTACACTAAGAAAAATTTGGCTTGTTCCTCCACCCTTGATTGTATGTGTTAGAGTAGGAGTTATTACCTCCTCCTAGACCAAATTGTGTATCCATGTAGTTTAGTTGCTCCATATTGTTATTTTACATTAAAAAGCAATCAAGGGTAACATGATTAACTTGTACACATAATTTTCATCCATGCTAAATTGTTTTAACTGGAGCAGATGAGGAGGCTTGTGGGCTGTTTAGTTATCTTGTTAAATTGGTAATCTTAGCCTATAGTGTTGTCACTGAGTCAACACTAATGACTCCTTTTTGATCTCAAAAAGTTAACTACTATCTGCTTCTATCCGTTGTCCAAAGACAACTATTATTTGCCATCTCTTCTAGCAAGTCCTCTACTTTCTCAACTATCCTTCTCATGAGAGATCCTCTAGAAGTTGCATCTATAGTGCTCCTCATGGGTGGATGAACTCCATTATAGAAAGGTTGCAAAAGAAATCCCTTTAATAAGTTGTGGTAAGGACATCTTCTTTGTAAATCCTTGTAACGCTCCCATGATTCGTACAGTGATTCCCCATTGTTTTGTTGAAAATTAGTAATCTCCTTTATTAGGCTCGTTGTCTTAGTCAGAGGGAAGTACTTGTCTAGGAAGGTACATGCCAACTACTCCCATGTCATGACATTTATTGGGTTTAAGAACTGATTCCATGCTTTAGCTCTATCCTTTATTATAAAGGAAAATTAGCCTCATCGTAACAACATCTTCCAACATTCCATTATATCAATAAGTATCACGTATCTTTAAAAAGTTTACTAGATGGGCATTAGGAACTTCATTAGCTAACCCTAGAACTGCACATTAGTCTGCAGTATATTTAACAATGCTAGTTTGATATCGAATGATGTTGCTTGCATCAGTAGTCAAGTGATGCCTTAATGTGCAGCATTAAACCATGTTCTCATGAAATTCGTAAGTGTTTGCTACTGGTCTCCTTGATTATACTCTTCCTGCATTGTTCTTTCAATCTTTTCTTGGCGTCTCGCTCTTCAGATTTCTCTTTCTTATCTTGTGATGTCAAGTGCTAGAGTTTCTTCGATCTTACTTAAACTGCGAATTAATTCTTGTGTTCTTGTAGTCACAAAAACACAAGAATGGTGATTCCTAATATCAAAGGAATTTAAACAGTACTAAGCTAAATCCCTAAAAATGGCACCAAAAACTTATTGAGTAAGTTTTATATCTAATGGAACCCTCAATACACCACAAGTATACAAATTTTATCTTATCGTATATAAGGTTATTATTCCCACGAGGATTATGCAAGGATTACAATTTGAAACCCAGCTCTGTATAAGGTATTCGGAATGTGATTATAATGAAAATAAATAGTAGAAATTAAAACCAATAATAAAACAAATAAAATAAATCGAATAATAATGAGCTAATATTTAAATTTAGGGTCTTAATCAAGATTAAATACTTAGGACTTATTCTTTCCTTATTTTGCTTCCTTAACTATTGTCGATTCAATTATGTGCTTAATCCTAGGTTTCCTAAGGTATTGATTACTCTCTCTTAAGACTTAGTCCATTAACCTTAATTGAATTAGAAAATTCCAGATTTGCAACCTCTCGATTCACAAAATTTTCCCTAACTTATTCAATCAGATTTGAAGCTATCAATTGGAAAATTAATTTCTCAAACAAGATTTCTCTTTGAAAGATTATTAAGTTGATAATTTTAGGTCTATTAAATTTTCAACTCTCATTGTACAATCTAAATCTGATTACTTCTAACTCACTCTCAATTTATTGTCAAGTATAAGCATACACAATTATCACAAACATCATAATATGTATTAAAACCAACAATAATCAAAGTCACAAAATAAATCGAGAATAAATCTTAATATGAAATTTAGATCTTCATAAACATGTTTAAAATCTTGTAATTCAAATTACATATAAAAAAGGAAAAGAAGAAAAACTATATTAAAGACTTGATTTGAAAAGCTAAAATTCTTGGACGTTTTTCTTGATCTCCTGCATTTGATCCACTCTTTTATGTTGACTGCTGAGTTTTTCAGTGCGTTTCACATCTTTAAAGAATGTATTTTAGTCATGGGGTGTAACTAGGGTTTTCCCACTTTAATATTTTCCAAAAATACCCTAAAACACTAAAATAGATGGAAAACTCGCCCTTGGGAAGTCTCTGTCACAATTATGACATAGGAATAACGATCGTGCTTATGGGAATTTCCTACACGATCGTGACACCCTTCATGTAGCTTCCATCTTCTTTGTTCTTCAATTATCTAATTTCCAACACTAACATTTCCATCTTATGAGATAATTCTAGGAAAGTAGATTCAATTTAATTCAAGAGAAATTAAAGCAAAGGAAGTTTAGTTTCATTGGTAACTCTTATCAAAAAATTATGAATTCAATGGTGGCTACAAAATGGAAAAGAAAAGGTGATAAAGATAGTCTTAGAAGCCAAAGTAGAGCTTATGAGAAATTATATCAATGATTGGATAGTAAATATGAAGAAAGGCAAATATTTAAGTTAAGGAGAGTTAGGGAATGATAAGTGAGAGACTTGGATGAAATCTATTGTATAAAGGATGAAACATCAAGAGAAGATGACAAAGATACCTTTATAGCCTTTTTAACGAAGGCGGAGATGATAACATATCCTTGGGTGATCTTAACACATTTGAGAAATATCAGAACTTCAATTATTGCCAATAGATCACAACAGAATAAATTAAAGGAGCTTTGAGGGAGATGAAAAATGAAAGGGAAGTAGTACCTGATGAGCTACCCATAGAGGTGTAGAAGAGCCTAGGAGAAAAGTGTCTCACTTAGTTAGCCAGGCTTTTTAATGCAATCCTCAAGTCCACCAAAAATTTCGGATGAGTGGAGACTTAGTACACTAATTCCTTTATATAAGAACTAACGAGACATCCAAAGCTATAATATTTTTAGATGCATTAAGTCATTTAGTCATACTATGAAGTTATAGGAGAGGGTGATTTAGAAAAGAGTGAGAAAAGGTGAATCTATTTTAGATAACCAATTTGGTTTCATACTAAGAAGGTCTACGACAAAAGCTATACACCTCCTTAAATGATTAATGGACTATTACAAAGGAAGACAACAGGACCAACATATGGTTTTCATTAACTCAAAGAAGGCTTATGATAAGGTACCTAGGGAATTCATGTAGAGGTGTTTAGAAGTCAAGGAAGTTTCTATAACCTATATATAGGTTTGGGAATGTATATGAAGGTGTTAAGACTAGGGTAAGGATGACAGGAGGAGATATAAGCATTTCTCTATCGATATCAGGCTATATTAAGGATCCTCGTTAAGCCCCTTCCTGTTAGATGATAAGCTCGCCAAAAAAATCCAAGTGGATGTGCCTTAGTGTATGTTGTTTGACAATGACATTGTTCCAGTGGATGAAATAAAAGGTTTCAATGTCAAGTTAGATCTTTAGAGGGGCACGTTAGAGTTGAAGGGCTTTAAATTGAGAAGAAATAAGACTAAGTATTTAGAGTGTAACTTTTTGGGCCATAGGGTGGCATTTGATGTGGTGATAAAGATTGGTTCATAAGTAATACCACAAAAAGAATGTTTTAAGTACCTTGAATCCATCATCTAAAGCAATGGTGAGATAAATAAAGATATAGTTTACTGTATCAAATCAGGGCGACTTAAATGGAGGGGTGCATTAGGAGTTTTATATGACAAAAAGATATCACTCAAGCTAAAAGGTAAATTTTATCATTTAGCAATTTATTCTAGCCTTGCTCTATAGGGCAGAGTGCTGACCCATCAAACAGGTATATAGTTATAAGTTTACAATAGCAGAGATGAGGATGTTCCATTAGATGTGTAACCTTATAAGAAGAGATAAGGTTAGGAGGGTGGTTAACACTGATAGTAAATTAAGGGAGACAAGAATTAGGTGGTTTGGACAGGTTAAGAGGAGATATCCCAATACCCCAGTATTCTAGAGCTTACCAACGACTTGGCCCTTAATAGGAAAATTTGGCAAACTAGGATACGAGTAAAAGATCCTACATAAAGAGGTCACTCTTTATCCACAGGTTTTTTGAACCTTTCCTTCGATTATTGTGTCTTTATTTAGCCTAAACACCTTTATCTATGATACTTCCCCTTAGTATTTTTATATAGTATTTTAAATATTTTAATCTTTATTTTATTATTTTATTATTTATTAATATTTTTATTAGTATTAGTATTAGTATTTAGTATTTATTTGTATTTGTATTTGTAATTATATAATATTTATTTATTTATTTTAGTTTTGGATTTACTTATTCTAATTTTATTCTATTGATTCTATTTTAGTACAATTATTTGTTTATAATTTTGGCCTTTGTTTTCTTCAAATAGTTTTCAAAACCTTTTTTTGTGGGACTATCGGAAACAATGGGATTTATATTGGGATTTTATTGTTATTGTTGTTGAAAAATGGCTACTGACTCTCATTAAGAGAATTAATATATATGTAGCATGATGAAGTAAACAAGATCAAAAGAGATTAAAATGTGAGATATGACCTATGGTATATAATATACTACATCTACTAAAAAAGGGAAAATCCAATTTTGACATAGCTGATAGGTTAGTTGAAGAGGCAAACAAGTATCCCTCAATAAGAAGACTTCCTCCCCAAGAAGAGATAATCGAAAAGCTTATTAGTCAACATGGGAACATGCACATCTAGGAAGCAAAGGCTCCCAACACGGTACATTAATAGGTTCTATCCGAATCTGTTTTTAATTAAGTAATTTGTCATTATTCATAAGATTTCGTTTATCAACCGTTTATGGTTTTATGCTTTGTACTAGAACTATAATATTTCAAAATTTTTATCTATTTGTGTTGGGTACTCACTCTGCTAATTGGTATGATAACCAGTCCTAGCTCACTCTCACCTCCCGTACCCTCAAATATCCACTTTTTCTTAGGTAATGAATATAATTCTTATATAAGATTATGAAAGCCTTTTAACCTTTATGTTATAGGTCGAAAGGATTGAGAACTTTGAGCAAATATTTACAGAATCTAGTATTTATCCATTAGAAGATTTAGGATATCTATTTTGTTGTTTAGCTTGGTTACTTAATTTAATTTGATGTGCCATTGCAAATAAGCTACATATGAACTTTTTAGGATCTCATTAGTGCCATTATTAAAATGTTATGATAAACATAAAATCCTTTTCTATTTCCTTAGGGACGGGGTTTAGCTAACGCCTTCTACAATATAATAAATGAATTATTTTAATTAAGAGCTGTGTAAATTAAAAATCATGTAAGCTCAGAGATCTATTAAAAATTTCAAGCATGGCCTTTTATATTGTTTAAGCCTCAATAATGAACAATCTATTTCATTCCAAATCCTTATAATTTGGAGCTTGTATTAGCCATTGACATTGTATAATTAATATTTTTTTTACTTATGTTGTAAATAACAAATACATAAATAATTCAGTTTTTAGTACAATGCAGAGAGCTTTTTGAATATGATGTATAGTGGCCTTTATTACAAATGGTCAAAATTTCAAGCTAGCCTTCCAGAACTTCATCTTACCAATTGACTTGATTGTCGTACAAGTGGTGTGATGATAATTACTAATTCATATGGTAGCTTTTAAACTTGTAAAGGCTTTTTATTATAATTTTAGTTTCTTTTAGACATTTATGAATTACAAAAAAATTTAAAGTTGAAAATGAATTAATAAGAAATGTAGTTTAATAAGATACAAAGGTAAATAAGTTAGGTTGGCTTAAGTGCAAAGCAAACTTTAGACCATCTTGTTATAGCAAAAGAAGCCCCACAAAGTTAATTAGAATCTAAGGTAAGATAATGACCAGACAAAACATATTTTAAGATATTGGAAGTATATTGTTCACCACAGTATTCACCTCCTTCTTCAATCTTCCCTCTAGCTTCTAACACCTCTGACTCACCTTCTTCCTTACCACATTCTACCATCCACCCATACATACTGCATACTGCCCTATTATTCATAACTCTATCAATACTTACTCACCAGAAACCTCACTTCTCACACATCCTAACACTCACTCGATCCCCACATATCACTCATCCTACCACCCTCACAAACCACACCTACCTCATCAGCGGTTGTATTCAACTCACCTTTTTTTCCAAAACCTCCCCTAGCCTTTTAACCTTGCCTATGTAGCTTTTTATCAACAATTCATAGCTTGTACCTATGGACTTACACTTCCCGCACCTAACCTCAAATTGTTCCAATAACTCGGCTAGGAATTCTGCTTCAACCTTAGCTAACTTGCCTACTGCAAACCTCATTAGCCCCCCCATTCGAAAGACATGTATATAAGTTGTAGGTGATGCTAATCCAGAACAAAAATTAACATAATTTTTTATTTATGAAGTAATGGGCCTTTAACAACTTGAAACAACATGGATTAGTGGATGTGTTAATGAACAATGAAGATGTGTTTCTGTTTTGATTTGTGGCTCAGGAGAAGTCAAGCTAATGTTGTAATCTAGACCTTGGCATGTGCAAAATAAACCCTTGTTATTGTAAACTTGGAGGTTAGGACTCAAATTAGAAGACCTTAAACACAACAATATTCCCATATGGATATGCCTGTATGAAGTTCCAATTGAATATTGGACTACTGAGGGGCTCAGTCATCTTGCAATTTATCTAGGACCAATAACTATGCTAGGATTTGCATTCTTGTTACATCCTTATCTGACCTGCTTGAAACCATTACCTTACATTTGGTTGATTGAGGACTTAGAACCAGTGGAGGATCAATTGAGGGTTACATATGATTGGAGGCCACAGTTAAGTGAGAAATATATATGGAGACCAATAGGGAGGTTGTTTAAAATATGAGAACACCAAGAATTGCTGGAAATGAGTAATTAGCAAAAGGAAAAACACAAAGAGACCTCAACAGAAGTTCTAGCTGTAGAAGACATACCAGACAAACACAATAGAAGATCCAACTGTTGTAGACATGGCAGACAAAGCAAACAAAACTACAACTGAGGTGATCAATAAAATGCAAGACATGTAATAGAAGAAAGAACAAACTGAAAATCCATACAGGCTTGCATAGACAAGTGTAGATAAATTGGAAAAGAACAACTAAGAAACACTTAAAAAGTAGGCTCAACAATATATTCATAAAGACCATGATTTTAAGACAGTTGTTAAAAGAAAATCAAACAGAAAAAAGAAGCCCTCCTTAGGGAGACATGATTATCCTCACATGGAATGTGAGAGGGGCTAATGCCCCTAATAAAAAGCTGATGATCAAGGATTCTATTTTGCAAAATAAAGTAGCCATTGCTGGAATTTTGGAAACTAGAATAAGAAAGTATTACTATAAACTACCGACTTATCTTCGTACCAACTGGCATATCATCTCTAATCACACCTACCATCCGAATGGAAGAATCATTGTACTATATGATTCTAACATTTTATCTATTAACTCTTCTGAAATTATAGATCAAATGGTGCATTTTTTAGGTCTAAATGAAGTAACTTAATCAGTAGGTTTACGTAACGTTTTTATATGCATATAATAATGCATACCAGAAAAACTTCCTGTGGAATTAGATAAAGGACTTAGCTACTTTAACCAACTTTCCTTGGATGATTTCAGGTGATTTCAACTCCTTCCTGAAAGTAGAGGAAGTAGATGGACCAAGATCAATATGTAATCCTTCCATAGAACTTAACAATTGTATAGAAGAAGCTTAGCTTACTGGTTTGCCCTTGGGTGGATGTTTTTACTCAAGGAAAAACAAACAAATTGGTGATCACCTAATCAGGAAAGAGCTAGATAGAAGTGTTGCCAATATATTATGGATGAATGTCTTCCCCAACTATTTTTCCTTATACTCAAACAACATCCTATTTCACCACACCCCCATTTAAACTAAACTTGTAACAACAAACTCCAAATTTCCATGCAGATTTAACAACTTCATTTTGAAGCTAGCTAGTTTTAAAGAAAGGATTTGGAAAGCACTGAGATCAAACATTAGAGGCACCAAGCAGTATGTTTATGCAAGGAAAATGCATATATTAAAGCATGAAATGAAGTTGTTATATAAAGCCAATGTTGGCAATACACATCATCTTTTCAATACAGCAAAACATGAATTGGAATCCATTCAACATGCAGTTTACATAAATCTTAGATCTCAGATTTAGCAGTTGAAAAAGAGGGAAGTCCTAAAAAGCTATGCACAAGCACTTCATTATGATTACTCTCTATTGAAGCAAAGAGCTAAGGATGATTGACTAAATAATGGAAACAAAAACACTCAATCTTTCACAAAGCCATAGTTTCGAGGAAAGATAGACACTAATTCATGATATTGATTGTTTTCTAAGTGGTTTTCTTTGTTCTCTGCTTATTATTGTTTCCTACTTGATTTTATCTATTTTGGTGTTATTTTCTTTATTAAAACCAATACTTAATTTGTAGACTAGATAATATGATAATGGTAGCTATAGTACACACTATGCACTTATGGGTAATTTTATATTGAAACTTAAAATCAATCAATCAATGTGTTAATCCTAAGGAGATAAAAGAATTCAGCTCCTGAAGAGTGGAGGAAGCCTCAACTAACTTGATGTGATTAAAAGCAAGCTATTTAAACTTATCTTGATGTCAATTAGGAACACCATATTTGGCAAGGATACCCCCATCTTATTATAATTTTTTTAGCTTAAGTGGCTCCATAAAAATAGGCAAAACTGGCATCTCCTTACTTTAACCAAAAGACTTTATCTTTTTGTTTCACTAGGGAGTTATAAGTTTGTAGAGTTATTAAATAATTGATCATTGCGGTTTGCTTAAGGTCTTTTAGGGTTAAGCTATATAGATTCAGATATAATTTTTCAAGAGCTTCATAGAAGTGGTTTTTAGTAGAGGAAATTGAGGATAACA
This sequence comes from Erythroxylum acuminatum, assembly GCA_026284645.1. Taxonomy (NCBI): domain Eukaryota; kingdom Viridiplantae; phylum Streptophyta; class Magnoliopsida; order Malpighiales; family Erythroxylaceae; genus Erythroxylum; species Erythroxylum acuminatum. The sequence goes on from JANKOD010000192.1 coordinate 29,758,492, forward strand.
TAATCCTTCTAAATTGTTTATAATGGAGAAGTTTCAACTCTATTTTGATTATGTAAGGCTTCAATACAATCTTAAATGCCTCATATTCATCAACATGAGTTCTTATCCCTTTAGCTATAACCTCATTATAACCATCCAGCTTAGCAATAAGCTTTATGAACTTGAAGGGAGTCTATAATCTCTTTATAGAAGTTTGAATAGAGATTTAATAGGGCTATTAATCAGAAGTTAGAGGGGCATTGAAAAAACCTAAGCTATAAGGGAGAATGGACATTTAAGATAAATTGATAAGTCTTTTATCTAACTTCTTCCTAATTAACCATTTATCCTCTAAGTCCTTATCCTTAGATAAAGTGTGTGATTTTAAAATATCTTTCTTTGCAGCTTGCATTGCCCTCATAAAAATTTCCCCTGTATTTTAACAACTATCTTAAGACACTTTATTTCTTTTCTTAGTGACTTCATTACCTAGCTTTCCTTAGGAATTGGTCTAGTGTCACTTTACTTTTCTTTTTCCATATTGGTCTCCTTCGCCTTAAATGTGTGGAACATCTTCCGCTTGAGGCTTGCTTTTGCATATCAAACAATTAGCTATTTTTAAAGGAGAGTTCGACATAATCAACTTTGACAAACATTTTAACAATAACCACCCATTTTTTCTCATGCTCCTTGAGAATTGCATTGATAGAACATAATGACTATATCTTCCATAAGTTTGTCGTTATCACCTAGTCTAAGAATGGGGATAACCTCAAACAACTTTTTTTTCTGATGTTCACACTCACTTAAATTCTAGTGTATCTAAGTATCTATTTGGTTGAGCTTTTGGAGGGTGAATAAGTACTTTTCTCCACCGCAAAAGCTATTTTTAGGAAAAATGAGTGTTTGGCCATAAAATCCAAAAGTACTTTTTTAATAGAAATGACTTTTTTGGAAGCTAAAACACAACTTTTTAAGAAGCTAAAATTTGAAGCTTTAAAAAAAAGCCCCTTATTTTAGCTTTTTCGGGTAGACTTTACGTTTATAATTTCCGACGTTTACGTTTATAATATACGATGTTTAAAAACCTCTCTTCCAAGCCAAACCAAAATTCCTCTCTTCTCTCTGCCTCTGCTCTGCGATCTGGTCCATTCCTTTTATGGTTAGGGGTTTTTTTTAAATCTTGACTTCCTCATTTATGTTGCAATTTATGTTCTCCTTTTTTGTTATATTAATTATTGCTTTGTTTCACCCACCCAGGAGGAGCTCATTTGATGCGATGTTGCTTTGATTGTCTTCTCAAGCAAAGGAAAGCTCTTTAAGTACTCCAGCGATTTAAGGTTTTACACCTTCACACCTGTATCTCTACCTACCTTCTCTACCTCCATTTATTTCATTTTCTTGCATGTTTCCTACTCTTACCTCTTCTCTGCTTCAATGATTTTTGTTCTAAACCATCTTTTAATCATTTTGCTCTTCACGTAAAAAAACCCACAAAGCTTAAGTTGCTCTATCTTTTTACTTTTAATTTGATTTTAGAGTGTTACTAAGTAGAGATATAGTTGAACTGTGAAATAGTGAAGAACGAAACTTTGCTACCAAATGCTTTTGCTTTCACTTTCTCTTGCTTTTTGAGTTGTTCAAAACTAAGGCTGATGATCTTTGCTTTTTTTCAAAGGTTTGTTTATGATAGTAATTGAAAGGAATGTCGTTATCTCCTTTTTACTGTTTACTATTTAGCAATTTATTTTCTTTTTTATTGATTTTTCTTATGTTATCTTAAGTCTTTGTGATGCTTTATGATCTGGGTTTTGTTTGATTAACGAGCTATATTCCTAGATTTATGGGTTTGCTTTGCTTATGCATGCAAACAGCAGCAAACGCAGATTGTCTTTTTTCTTACGGTTCATTATTCGATACTGTTATTGCTGGGTTTTTGTTTGTTTCACTAAGGGTACTACTTGTATTATTAGATTGGCAGCTGAGTTACTTTGCAGAAACAATTCAGATGAAATTTTAATGACTTGTCACTGAGGTTTAACAAATTTTTGACTTCTGGGTAATCCTTGAATAACAGGATAGCTTTATCTTTAAGGCTCCTAAGAAGTCCTCGCTGGTGTTGAGGATGCTTGTGTTGGGTTTTGTAGTGGTATGCAGTGTGTACATATACGAAGTCTGTCTTAAACAATTTGGCTTCAGCGGCAAGAGTGAATTTTTTGGTGTTGAAGTGGTAGAAAAGCCATGCATGAAACCTAATATTGAACTTTGGGAAATCCCTTACGTCCACTACCCAAAGCCCAAAACATATAGCAGGTATTTCCCCTATAGCATTGGCATTATGTCATGATTCTATGTAAGTCTTGATGAACCTTGTTTGGTGCATTATAGGGCTGAATGTGTGTGCAATCCTGTGCGGTACTTTGCCATTCTGTCAATGCAGAGGTCTGGGAGTGGATGGTTCGAGACATTATTAAACAACCATACTAACATAAGTTCAAATGGCGAGGTTTTCTCTGTTAAAGTTAGGAGGAGTAATGTTTCAATGATTATAGAGACTTTGGACAAACTTTACAATCTGGATTGGTTAAGTAGTGCTTCCAAGAATGAATGTACAGCTGCAGTTGGCTTAAAGTGGATGCTCAATCAGGTGAGAGTTTTACTCGTAGTGTGTTGTTTCACATGTCTATTTGTCAGTGGTTTTATTTGCTAAGCATGCCAGATGAGTAGTAGCATCATTACTTGACAATTTATTCTTCGTAAGACCTGTGTGAAAATGTTATTAGCCTCAGTTCCACATGACTTCTAGTTTAACATGACCTGCTAATGGTATAGAATGTCGTTGGTGTAACTGATTGCTACTTCTTACCTCACACAGTTTTTCTTGATGGTTCCCACTCTCTTCCATTTGATCTCATGATCAAACAATGAGAAGAATCAAGTTCTGATTCTTGTGGCCATAGTATTGCAGACATTCCTGTTTAATATTGTGTGTTTTGCAACAGAATAATCAACTTTCTTTGGCCTTCTGACGAGGTAGGCAGGAAGACTAGCTTGTATAGAGTGTTTTCTGGTATATTTGAATGATACTGTTACGGACGGGGGACTATGGTGGCGTTGAAGCTGTATGTTATTGTTCAAAGTTTATGCCATCCATCTCTTTTTCTGATGGTTGTTCTGGTGGGCCTTTTATGTATCAATGCATTGATGGATCGGTCAATGAGCTCCCATTGAATAGTTTAGTAAATAATTCTAATGTAGACTCTTTTTCTGGACAATGCTTTATGGTCCTTGATGGGTGAACCTGGGATGTGCTTTGCTTTGTTGAATGATGACATTTAGGAAGAGTGGCTTAATGAAACTATTGTGACTCATTTGTATCACATTTTGCTTGCCATTAAAGAACTATTTGTGTTGTGATTAATTGTAAGCACTTGGAAAAGTGAAATCTGCTACTGTCAAGACTATATACCTTTCTCTGAACTGTATTTTTTGCTTATATTGCTTTAGGGTGTGATGCAATATCATGAAGACATAGTACAGTACTTTAAAACCAAGGGTGTTTCAGCTATTTTTCTCTTCCGGAGAAATCTTTTGCGCAGGATGATTTCAGTTCTAGCAAATTCTTATGATCGAGATGCTAAGCTATTAAATGGGACTCACAAGTCTCATGTACATTCACCTCATGAGGTTACTGTCTCTAAGATAGCCTGTCCACCTCCTTTCTTCTTTTTCTTATTAGACATATCTAATTCTACAAGTAATGGTTCAGGCAGAGATACTGGCTAGATACAAACCTTCCATCAATGCAACATCACTGATATCAAGCCTGCGGCAAGTAGAAGACATGTCGGCCAAAGCCTTAGAGTACTTCAAGAGCACTAGGCACATGATTCTTTACTACGAGGATATAGTCAAGAATCACACTGTAAGCAAATTGTCGATTTATTTCTTTATTGTTTTGGTTCAGCTAATTCAATGTTCTTAGAAATGGAAAGATATTACAGATTTTCCTGCCTTTGGATTAGCAGGAGCTATTTGATGTTGAAGATTTTCTGAAGGTTCCTCAGAGAGATCTTTATAGTCGTCAAGTAAAGATACACAAAGGACCGTTATCTAGTCAGATTGAGAACTGGGAAGAAGTTGAAAAGGCCCTTAAAGGAACACACTATGAAAGTTTGCTGCACGGTGATTATAAAAAATGAACAGATGTTATAAACAAGATACTCTGTTGATTTTGACCACCTTCCAGTCACAGAAGCAGGCAGATTCCCACCTGATGAAATTTTGGCTACCACATTTTTTAAAAAAAATTCTTGATTTTCCTCGCACTAATCAGCATTTCATTTATTCTTTTGGTGTTTTTTTGTACTCCTATAGAGAAAAAAGGTATATTGTAACTAAGGAAAATAGAGAAAGAAGGTATATTGTAACTAAGGATATTGTACTAAGGAAAATAGAGAAGTGCTTCACATTGCAGTCTCTAGTTATGTCCTCCAGGCTTGAACCTCAAACAGACTCGAAAGAACAATAGAATTCGAAATCAAGATTTCTATTTTTGTAAGCAATCTTTGTTGTCTTCATATCAAGACAGGAACCATTATGAGGAAACTGTTCTGCATTCATTTTGTTGTTGAAAGCTTTCTTAATTCCTTGTATAGTACTCGATGATCAAATCAATCCTATTTCCCATATACAGAGAACAAGGCAGGAATTTCTTTAGAAGAGCCTTGGAGAGTAATGACATTGTATGTGACCAAGCGCAATCTTTTCCTTGCAATGTGAAGTATCTTGCAACTTGGGATGAATGAAACCTATTATCACTCTCTTCAGTAAACTTCACAAATGCAAAATTAGTGGCATGCAAATGGGGCTCTTGTCTTTTGAAGATAACATAAAGAAATCTGGGAAAGGAAAATTTTGGCTTAATTGTGTCTCCACTTTCGGTTGGTGGGTCTTCAAAAGCATTATTCTGACAGATTCTTAAATCTAACGTAAACCCATGATCTTAAACCTAGCAAAGCTTCCGTATACAAAATTATAGCATGCCCTTTTTCTTCCTTAGCTGTAAAATCTTGTCTAAATTAACTTACAGTAACAGAGGAAAAATGTTTTGTAAGAAAAAAAGTTAAGACTTTGATAAGGCAATGCCCTTTTAGGCAAGTTGCATTAAAGAACATTCAAAATCAAACAGCTCAAGGTGGGGAACTCAGTCTTACCGACAAAGGGCATGTGTTGACTTCTCTCTTTGATTTCCTTTCCTGTTCAGGAGAGTAAACATTACAATCTTGATTATAATTTTTGGAAAAATTAAACCCCTACATTTAATTCCTTCACGTGGGTCTCTTACGCATGGCTTTGTTCACAATTCACGTAACAATTTCTCTCTTCTTATACGTTTGTCTATCAAAGTTTTACCTTTTCTTCATCCTACGGATCGGTTTCGTCATGTAGGTTTAAATCTTAAAGATGACAATGTACATAGTTGAAATGTATTATAATTTTGGTATATTTGCAATATTAAGAATGGGAGGAATCTGCTTCTTGCTTTATTTTCCGTTATTCACATATGAAGTTCCTCCTGTGTCAAGTTTTTCAAGGTTAGATGGGATAGAGGACACCCTGTATAATGCCCTCCCTTTCTCTTTCTCTTTCAAGGTCCTAAGTACTTGCAATTTAACTAGTTTGCAAATTAATATGATGCAGTCATTTTGATGCTGCCAATCACAACCTCAGTATGATCCTCCTTCAAACTCGATTGCCCATATTATAAATCAGAAAGCCATTTATATGAACCATGAGAATTTCATAATTATTTCATAATTACGGGAGAAGAGGTTCATATACAGAGAAAGATTCTATCTTTAACCTAAAACTTTAAGGTTTTAGGTTATGGATCCTTTTTTTATATAAATCACTCCATTCTTTCTTTATCTCTGCTGTGGAATTTATTAGTCTTCTGAGACTCCCCTCCCACATTGGACATTGTTAATCCTCACTTTTTTAAGCCGTCCAAGTGTCATTGTGTAAATTGAGCATCTTGCTCGATCAAATAGTAAGTCGGATTACAGACTCAATTTCTACCTGCTATGCGCGAGCACATTTTCCTCAGCAGTTGTTAATTGCATAGCTTGGGATGTTTCACCCTTGTCAGCAGTTGTTAATTGCATAGAGATACTTTGCATCTCTTTTTATCTATTTTTTTTTTGTTAAATGATATCCTGGATTTATGATGGTTCTGGTGAACAATCTGCAGGTTTCCTCTGTAAAGATTATACGCAATAAGCAAACTGGTCAACCAGAAAGTTATGGATTTGTTGAGTTTTATTCTCACGCAACAGCTGAGAAAGTTTTGCAGAATTATAATGGTGCTTTGATGCCAAATACTGATCAGTCATTCTGTCTCAACTGGGCAAGTTTTTCAGGAAATAGAAAAATAGATACTGATTCTGATTTATCCAATTGTGTAGGAGATTTGGCAGCAGACGTTACGGATGCTATGTTACAGGAGAGTTTTGCTACCAAATATACATCTGTGAAGGGAGCAAAAGTTGTTACTGATTGAAATACTGGTTGTTCACAAGGTTATGGTTTTGTTAGGTTTGGCCATGAGAATGAGAGGACTAGGGCCATGGAAGAAATGAATGGAGTTTATTGTTCAAGTAGGCTATGCGCATAGGTGTGGAAACCCCTAATAAGTCATCTGCATATCAGCAACATTATTCTTCACAAGGTATATCCTGAAGCTTATTGCTACTGCTGAATAATGGCATTTGGCTTTTGCTTCTATATAACTTTGTCTCACTGGGTACCTACTCCATCAACAACTTTTCTTGTGTTGCCAACTAGTATATGTCTTGGTTGATTATATGAGATTACAGTACTGTTACTGCATATTTTGCCTAAAAACAGATAATTCTTGTTGGATTTTAGAACCAGAAATTAACTAAAATATAATAGAATAGAAAAGGAAATAATGCAAGAGGCAATTTATTGATGGGTTGTACTTTATATTGATGTTGAAGACCTAAATATGTAGGCAATGAAATTATAAACTTAGCTAATATCTCGGTAAAAATTAACCAAACAAATAAAAAATTTAAAAGTTTAAATCCTAACAAATAACATATGTTAACTTTACTACTTATCATACTATTCCCAAATTTTATCTTTAAACAAAGACCACATTTTTAACAACTTTGAATCATTCGCCAACATTTTCTCTTGATTCAAAGTTGTAAGACTTCTTGAATTTGATGATATACTTCTCATCACTTTTCAATGGTTGGATTACATCTCTCTATAATTCTTTTCTTTAGAGCACATCTCTCCAATCTTTTCAATAAAACACTTCTCTCTATTCTTTAACATGAGCAGTTTTCTCATCGCTCATCTCCATAGAGCTCTTCTCTCTATGATGCGTTTTGATGCACTTCTCACTAACTAAAAGAGGTTGTCTTCTTCAATATCACTTGCACTGTATTTGCTTGTTCTTCATTGTTAAACTTGCAATCCTTTTTCAAATGTTCAAATCGTTTACACTTAAAGCATTGAGACTTCTCTCTATGCCAACAATCTTTCTTTCCATGACCAAACTTCTCATAATGGACACATTGAGGAATGTTTCATTTCTTCTTTTATGGCAGAACCTTTGCTAGATAGGCTCCCTTCACCATCTTTCCAATTTATTGTTTTCTCACGACCCTTCTTTGCTTAGTTAGTTTCTCTCTTAATCTCTCATAGGTCCCTCAAGATCTTTGAGGCTCTGATACCAAGTTGAAGTTTTTTTGAAAAAAAATAAACGAACATGTATAAGATGAGAATAGATTAGATAAGATAAAAGAATACGTAACATGAAGTTTATTATCTCATCATAATAATGAACTTGGTGGCCTTATATATAGGAAACACAAAAAACTCAACAACTTTTAGATAGAGATTTCAGACAATAAATCTGACTTATAAGATAAGATTAAAAAACAAACTAAAGACTTATTCAAAAGTATTTTTGACAACTCTACAATTTTGAATTAATTCCCAATAGTTCTTCCTGCTTATATGCTTATGCATTTGTGGTATGGATATAGAATCCTTTAATAGTTGCAACATTTTGTTGCTTGTGGAGCGGAGTTATCACTTTGTGTTTTTTATTCTTTATTTCCTTGCATATGTTTTCTTCTTCATTTCATTTCTTGTGTTTCTATTTGGAAAACTATGTACGAAATTTTAGCTGTTCATATGGTAATGAAGGTGATGTGCATTTATCTTAGAAAAGGAACCTAAGGAAATTTGTGATGCATTGTCTCCATAAACTTGTTTGTTGATAGAGTTGATTACTGTCTACTTGCCTTCGTGGTATCGTGTTATGTGCCTGGTTCTGGTGAGCTTTCGCTCAGCCTCTGCCCCATCGAGGAATGGTCTCTGTGAAGGAAGCTCACAAGCGGGAGAAATTATTTACACTTTGTATAGCTGAGTTTTGGTGGAAAAATTAAATGGCTTTTTATTCCCTGAACTTCCCCTTTTATACATTTTCTTTTTCTGAAGCATGGAAAAGAAACTATCCTAATGCACATGGAGCACTTCCCCTAAGAAATAGTAATGCTTAAAATGGAAACATGGCAACAAGAACATAACCACAGCCTAATTGTTTCTGCTTGTGCCTTAATTAATGGCAACTTCCTAACAGAAACTAGAAAAAAAAAACAAATGCATAATAAAAATGTGTTGAATATGTGTTAGCATGTAATATTCCTCCCTCCTTGGAATGACCTTGTCCACAAGGCCATTACATATCAAGGTTTGATTATGTGTCCGACAAGTCTTCCTCTACCAAGGTGTGCCTTTTGAGCTGTTTTTTTATCAACGCAACATGCATAACTGGGTGGACTTTACTCCCTTCAGGAAGAGCGGCTTGTATGCCACCGATCCTATATGCTTGATGATCTGGAAAGGTCTATAATATTTTGCGGATAATTTATGCCTTTGTTCTCTAGATAAGGAGTGTAGCTGATAAGGATGTAACATAAGATACACCCAATCACTTACTTCAAATTGGCATTCCTTCCTTCCTTTGTCGTAGGTTGCCTTCATCCTCTCTTTGGTTTTAATGAGTTACTAGTACAGTTGGCGAAGGATTTGATCCCTTTTGCATAACTTCAAGTCCACCTCAGCATCCTTCATAGACCCGGCTAGTAAAACGTCAACACTGGAGGTTTTTGTCCATATACCACCTCAAATAGAGTGAGTCCAGTGGAAGAATGGCAACTAGTATTGTAGCAAAATTCTGTCCACGATAGCCATCGAGTCCACTATTTTGGGTGCTCCCCTGTAAAACAACGTAGTTACATTTCAAGGGTTTGGTTGGTTACCTTTGTTTGACCATCTATTTACTGGTGGTAGGATGAAGAGAAGCGAAACTTTCTCTCCTATAATCGGAATAATTCCTTCCAAAATGAGGTGGCAAACAAGGGATCTCGATCACTTACAATTGATTGTGGGACGCCATACAATTTGAGAACATTGTCGTAATATGCTTGAGCAGCATTGCTTGCAGTGATAAGTGTCGTCAGAGCGATAAAGTGGGCCATCTTGGACAATCGATCTACTACTACCATGATTTTTGTTTTTCCTCTAGAATTTGGCAAGCCTGTGATGAAATCCACAGATACTTCATTCCTTACTATTGTAGGTGTAGGTATGGGTTGGAGAAACCCACTGGGTACGCCTTGTTCCCTCCTATTCCGTTGGCATGTGTCGCACATTTTGATGTTTCCCAATATCTGTTTCTTCATTCCTTACCAGTAGAATTGTGATCATATGTGTTGGAGTATTTTGTAGTGCCCTTCATGAGTGGCAGAATGGAAACTGTGTATGACTTCTGTTGTCAACGGGGAAGAGGGTAGTAAGTAAATTAGATCTTTGTAGAAGAGTAAACCATCCTTACATGACCATGGCCCTAACAGCTCCCCTTCCTGAAAAAGCTTATGTAGCTTTTACATATCCACGTGATTTTTATTTTCTTCCTGAATGGTCTCTAGCCATGCTGGTATAAACACTAATATTGCCATCACCTGTGCTGGTTCATGCCTTTGGAATAGAGCGTCTGCCTCTGAATTCTCTTTCCCTTACTTGTATTCAATGGTAAAGTCATATCCCATTAGCTTGTTGAGGCACCGTTGTTGAGTTGTGGTAGTGATGCGTTGGTCCCACAAATATTTCAGGCTTCTGTGGTTAGTGTAGACCACAAATGTCCATCCTAGCAGATATGGGCACCACTTCTGTACTATAAGCACCAATTCCAACATTTCTTTTTCGTAAGTAGGCAAAGCTACATTTCTTCCCTTCAGAGCTTGACTGAAGAAAGCTATGGGTCTTCCTTCTTGAGCTAGTACTGCACCCACACCCATATTAGATGCATCACGCTCAATAATGAAGGTTTATTTTTGAAATTAAGTAGAGTTAATATCGATCCCTGCGCCATCACTTGCTTGAGCTCCGAGAATGCATTCTTGGCTTGTATAGTCCATTTGAAGTTATCTTTTTTTAACATATTGGTTAAGGGTGTTGCTATCTTCCCGTAGTCTTTGATGAATTTTTGGTAATACCTTATCAATCCTAAAAATCCATGTAGCGCTGATATTGAAGTCGACTTGGGCCAATCCTTTAAAACAACAATTTTGTTTGGCTCCATTCTTACTTCACCTCTACCGATCATGTGCCCTAGATATTGTATCTCTATGGTCCCAAAACAACATTTCTATTTTTTGACATAAAGCTGCTTGTTAGCTAAAATTGAAAACATAGTTTGTAGATGTTGCAAGAGATTTTCCCAAGTGGAGCTACATATCAAGATATCATCAAAAAAATACTAGGAAATTTTTGCAAATATTGTCGGAAGATATCATTCATCAATGCCTGAAAGGTGGATGGTTCATTAGAAAGTCTAAAGGGCATTACCAGGAATTTGTAGTGACTGTCATGTGTACGGAATGCATTGGTATCTGGTGATATCCTACTCGCAAGTCTAGTTTTGAAAAATATTGAGCTCCCTGTAATTCATCCAATAGCTCGCCAATCACTATTATGAGAAACTTATCCTTAATAGAGGCTAGATTAAGGGCTCAGTAGTCCACAAAAAAATGTCATGACCTATCCTTCTTTTTGACTAGCAGCACCGGTGATGAGTATAGACTGGTACTAGGCCTGATTATCCTGCCCTCCAGCATTTCTTCTACTAGATTTTCTATTTCCTTCTTTTGAAAGTAAGGGTGCCGATAAGGCCTCATCGAAATTGGACCTATTCCTAGCTTTAAATTGATCTTGTGGATGTGTCCTCGATCTGGCGGAAGTCCGTAGGGTTTCTGGAACACTTGTTTGAATTGGGTAAAAATCTGGGCTAAGTCTAGGTGTTGGGCTTTAGCCCAATCCTTACTTGTTTTCCCCCTTCGTTACATGCAACCACCATCAGCCACATCAGGGTTCCTCGACCTCCATTCACTCGCAACTCCTTCTCCATCTGCCATTGATCAAGGGCTCGAGGCATTGGAGTCCAATTGCTGGTGATAGTCACAGACCACTCCCGCCATTGAAATGCCATTATTAACCATTTAAAATCCCAGAGTATAGGTCCGAGTTTTGCCATCTATTGATCTCCGAGGATAGTGTTGCACCCTCCATTTTGATTGCAAAGAATTCCACTTGAAACGAGTTACCTTGGATGTCAATCAGAAGGTTTTGAATGTGCCCTATGCAAGGGAGCTTGTCATCGTTCGCCACCATGACCGTCAATAGCGCCCCCTCCTCTGCTTTCAATCCCAATTGCGAGACCCATGCTTGATCAAGGAAATTGTGGGAGCTCCTAATATCCAACAAAGCCACAAGCATTCATCCTTCAATCCTAATCGGTACCCATATGATTTGTGGAGCAGCAGATCCTGAAATTGCATGGAGAGATATCTCAACTACCTTGGTTTCAATCTTGGGTTCCCTTTCTTCTTCAGTCACTTCCTCATCCACAATTCTGCAATCTAGGAGGAAGATCCTCTTGCAACGATGCCCCGATGTATAGATTTCGTCACAATTGTAGCATAAGTTCTGGCGTCATCGATCCTAAATCTCTTCTGCGATAAGTCTTCTGATTAGAGGATTGGTGTTTCAGGTTGTTGGATTGGGTGTAGGTTTTGGTTTCTAGGTATGTTAGTTATTGGTGACAGTATTGGTAAATTTAGTTTCAAGTATTATTTTTTTTGCTATTGGTATTTGGTTTCATAGAGTTGGGTGAGGCCGGTAGCATGTGGTAACGTCTGTGGGTTTGCGGTATAAACATCAGCTCGACTGTTCTCTCGAAGCTCGTTGACGAATGAAAAACTAATTTATTCGTATATATTTTTATTTCAGTTGGGTGAGTTTTTGTCACTAAAATTGGTCTTTATAGCTTTATTCGGTTATTATTTGAATTATTGTGCCTTATATTAATTTGCGTTTAAAGGGGCAAAAATTGTCGTATTTTAGTTTAACCGTAATAAATTAATTTTTAGACAATTGATGCTATATTATTTGTAATTTTTGTTGTAGGGTATTTGAAGAAAGTGACGTGTTTGAGAGTGACTGTGTGTAGCATGAAGGGAGGTAGCTGGCTTTGAAGGTCTCTTCGAAAGGCAACATCTGGCGCAAGTGTGTGGAGTTGGCGTTGTTATGAGCTTACCGAGAGAAAGGTGCTATCTTGGAGTGAATTTGTGCTGCCTTGAGTTTGGAGGCTTAAAACGAAAATAATCAGAAGAGCTGGTGCTAGACACTGTCCTGGAGTGTGGCATGTGCGTGTGCGTTAGGCAATTGTGAGTGGAGAGCAACTCAAATTATCAAAGCAAGTTACAAAAAAAAAAGAGATCACGCAAGGTTGAGAAATGGCCTTGGGAAAGGGCTAGTGAGTGACGTGAGTGTGTTAGTTGAGTGAGTGTTGGCTTGGAAAAACATAAATGAGTAGCAGCTGGTGTTGGTGATGTTGAGTGTGTGCTAGAAAAATAAAAAGAAGGTGTGGAGTTCCCTTTGGAGTGGGCTGTTGAGTGAGAAGTGAGAGAGACGTTGCTGGTGAGCTAGGGTGCGTTGGTGAGCTGTACATGGAGAATTAACAAATCAGTAGCATGGTGTGTGTAAGGGTTGTTGTGGAGCTGTGTATGAGTAGGCGTGAAACATACAAAAAGAAATACAAGTGTAGTTGGCTGCTTTTGGGAGTGACCTCTGTGTGTATTTAAAGGTGCTGTTGTGATTTATATGTGTGGTTTTCAAAGTGAGGCAGCTGTGAGATCGTGAAGTGAGGGAAGAAGAGTGTTGCGTGACTTAGTGTGTGAGTGGCTTGTGAGTTTGTGAAGTGTCCGTGTGTGAGTAAAAACACAGCAAAAATCAGAACCAGAAAATGACTAGGTGAGTGGCGCAAGTGGGAGGAAGCAAAAGTGAAAAACAACCCTTCATGACTGACCGTCGGAGCTCAACGTTGGCAGCAGCTTCAATGAATTTTCTCGGCTAATTTATCTTAATCCTTCGGTTCAATGGCAAAGGCAGGAGCTTGGCGTTTTTATAGGGGAGTTTAAACTACATTTATTTTCTGTCCATTTAATTATTTAGTAATTCATAGATCTTACTATTTAATTATTTGGAGTTGCGTTTTATGACTGGATTATTGTTTGACAATTGATATTGTCACTCTTTATGTTTCTTTCTCTCTCTCTTAATGTAAGTAAGGACCAACAGAGATGGACAGGCGTTAAGAGAAAGCTAGAGCCGTTAAAGTGGCGGTTCGCGGCGGCGGAGAAGGCGGAGGAGAGAGCATAAAGGGAAGGACCGGTAAACATCAACCAAAAAAGAAAAGAAAATCAACCAAAACTCTAAACATCTGATTCCTTACTGCCGTGTTGTGGCCCTGGAAATCACATCCAAACAGTACAACATTTGAACATCACAAATGAGGTCTATCCCGCATGCCCCGGATGTCCTGCGTCGTGCCTTCCGCCCCTCAGCAATTCCCCAATTATTTCGGGTGGGTTAAGGCCTTCTCTTACAGCTTTTTCATAACGCGCCATCCGAGTAATCCCTTGCCAAGGTCCGTATTTCATGTTCATGTCGAAATCCCGCAATAGTCTCTCGTTTCTTTCATCATCTGCCAGCATCAGAGATACACGCAAAAGAAACTATTGGTCAAATTAGCAAAAGACGAGGGCATAGATATGCCCAGATTGATAACCGATTTAATCAACTACCAACAAGTAAATGATAGAGACTAACCTTCTCGGGAGCCATGGCCAGTTGAACTCGAAGATGGTCGTTGTGACATCTTGTTTAGCCAGAAAAAACCTTCCTTGTTGTTTGATGAGGTGAAGATCTTGCTTTCTCTCTTAAATTAGTAAGTATAAAAACCGAACCTGTTTTAAGAGAAAGTTTTAAAACAAGACGTAGTTTAAGAGAAAGTTTTAAACCAGGCAATTAGCATTCTCTTAACTTATAGACACACATTAATTAGCACGTCCTTCTTGTTTAAGAGAAAGTTTTAAAACAAGACAGAAAGTGACAGCAAAGTACCGAAACTAATTATAGAAAAGGAATAATGTACATGGGACGAAAGTCAAACATTATCACGAGATAATGAAATTGATATGAATATGTCAATTAAACAAGGTTTAAAATTTTTCAGATTTTTTATATTACTAATTGATACTCTTCTAAAGATAATACATATTAACTAATCATAAGAGTAAAAATATATACTAAAATTACTATAAAATTCTCTAATCAACTCATTCTCTTTCTGTTATGACTTCTTATTTTCTGAAAATGGTCAGCTAGAAGAACTTATCCTATCAGAAATTTTCTTTGAACATAAGGTATTAATTAAAGTTGTCCAGATCACACAATTCTCCAAGATTTGATTCCACTCAACATTACAATACGGACGAAGACTTTTTCAAAGTTCTATTAAAAAGGAATTTTTAAGATTTGTTCACTCTCTGTCTGCTTCGTCTTCTTCTGATGCGGAGGTCAGGGCTCTGTTGGAGTTCAAGAAGGGTATACAAGACGACCCGCTTAACAAGATTGTTCACACATGGGTTTATTCTTCTCTTTCCGACCCGACTTTGTGCCC
>JANKOD010000192.1:29773697-29783700 GCA_026284645.1 Erythroxylum acuminatum
CTTTCACCAAGGCAAAGTAATCATTTTACAACTCATCATAGTTTGGAGAATTCCAAGTTTAATTCTTAACATCCTCCCTTAAACTTGGTTGTCATTCCGAGCATGTTCTCTAACTTGTAAAATGTCTCAGCCTTTAAAGGCTTTGTGAAAATGTCTGCTATTTGATCTTTAGATGCGCAATACTTAACAATAATCTCTTTGTCTTTAACCAATTCTCGTATGTAATGATGTTTAATGTCAATGTGCTTACTTCGACCATGAAACATTGGATTCTTCGTTAAAGCGATTGCTGGTTTATTATCACAGTAGATTATTGTGGGACCATCTGATTACTGTTGCAATTCACTAAGTATCCTTCATAGCCAAATTGCCTGAGTAACACAATTTGTTGCAGCTATATACTCTGCTTCAGCAATTGAAAGAGCAACTACTTGTTGTTTCTTAGAAGACCAAGAAAATGCTCCAGAACCTAAATGAAAAACATAACCTGAAGTACTTTTTCCCTTTTCAATATCACCGGCCCAATCGCTATCTGTATATCCAACTAGTTGTATATTTTTATTGTTTGAATAAAATATGCCTTCATCAATCGTACCTGTAATATATCTCAAAATTCATTTAGCAGCTTGCCAATGAGATTGACGTGGTGAATCCATAAATCTGCTCACGATTCCTACTCTGTAGACAATATCTGGTCTAGTTGCAGTTAGGTACCTCAGACTTCCAATAAGTCTTCTAAAATTTGTTGCATCAACCAAATCACCACTACCGTCTTTCATAAGCTTTAGCCTCTCTTCAACTAGTGTTAAAATTGGTTTGCATACATCCATCTTGAATTTCTTTAAAATATCTTTTGCATATTTCTGTTGTGAAATGAATATGCCTTCATTTGTTTGCATTACCTCGATACTAAGAAAGTAGGACATTAATCCCAAATCTGTCATCTCAAAATGAGCAACCATATCTTTCTTGAACTCCGACAACAATCTTGAATTATTGCCAGTGAATATCAAATCATCTACATAGAGACAAACTATGACGATGCCTCCTTCCTTGTTGATCTTGATATACAAAATATGCTCATATGGACACTTATGAAATCCATGTTTAATGAAATAAGTATCAATACTAGTATACCATACCCTCGGTGCTTGTTTAAGACCGTACAATGCCTTCTTTAGACGATAAACCTTATCTTCTTCTCCTTGCTTTACATATCCTGGTGGTTGCTCAACGTATACTTCTTCTTCAAGTACACCATTCAAAAAAGCTAATTTGACATCCATTTGATAAATCTTCCAATTAATTTGAGCGGCAAGTGAAATGATTAAACATATAGTATCCAATCTAGCAACATGTGCAAATACTTTAGAATAATCGATACTTGACTTTTGCTTCTATCCTTTTGCAGCTAATCTTGCTTTAAAGCAGTCCACTTCTCCATTGGGCTTGTATTTATCTTGTATACCCATTTGACACTGATAGGCTTCTTTCCTTTTGGTAAAATGGTTAAATCCTATGTTTTATTCTTTTCTATGGCACATATTTCTTCATCCATTTCTTTAATCTAATGACTATCATTCACTCCTTCCTTGAACATTACTGGATCACATCTGAAAAGAAAACATAATAAGCAACAACTTC
Source organism: Erythroxylum acuminatum (assembly GCA_026284645.1). NCBI lineage: Eukaryota > Viridiplantae > Streptophyta > Magnoliopsida > Malpighiales > Erythroxylaceae > Erythroxylum > Erythroxylum acuminatum. The sequence goes on from JANKOD010000192.1 coordinate 29,775,342, forward strand.
ATCGTCATTGCCATCATCACTTACTTGATAATCTTTCAAATAAGTGGGTGGATGACGTTGTCATTGTGAGTGCCTAAGTGAAGATGAAGTAGAAGGAGATGACGCTTCGGGATCAACATGAATTGGCTCTTCAAGAACTGGAGGTGAAGATGACTCTCCAGTTTGATTAGTCATTTCCAATTCATTGTTTATGAACATTGATACTGGCAATGATTTCTTTTCTTTTTCTGATCAATCCCATATTCCATCTTTTTTAAAAGTATCATCTCAACTAATGATCACTTTTTTAGTCTTTGGATAATAAAGCTTAAAACCTTTTTGTTTTCATGCTATAACCGAGAAATTATACATTTTTATGCCTTGTCATATAGCTTCTTTCTCAACTTATCAGGCACATGTGAATATGCTATGCAACCAAACACTCTCATATGACTAAGATTAGACTTTTGTCCACTCTATGCTTCTTGTGGAGTTTTACACGAGTACTTATTTAAAATATTGACCACACAAACCTCGACCTCTACCCAGAACTTTTAGGTAACTTCTTACAAAATAACATATTTCTTACCATATCCATAATAGTTCTATTTTTCTTTTCTGCCACTCCATTTTGTTAAGGAGTGTACCTAGTTGTCAACTGATGCTTAATTCTATACTTTCTTAAGAAATCATTACAAACAATATATTCAACGCCTTTGTCCGTTCTCAAAGTCTTGAAAGATTAACCACTTTGTTTTTCAATATATGCTACAAACTTCTCAAGTACTTCATATGCCTCACATTTCTACTTCAAAAAATAAACTCATGCCTTTCTACTATAATCATCAATAAATATAAGTAAGTATTTGTTATCTCCATTTGATAGAACCTCCATATAACATAGATCTGAATGCACGAGCTCTAGTGGGTGTTTGGCTCTTCATACCTGCTTTGTAGGAAATGGATCCTTATGTTTTTTTTCCTATTATACATGACTCACAAATCTGGTCAAGAACTTGAATGGTTGGCAAGCCTGAAACCCACTCTTTGTTTGTAAGAAACTTAATGTTTCCAAAATTTAAGTACCCAAGTCGCATATGTCATAGCCAATTATCATTAATAGTCATAGTATTACAGCAAGAAGTAGTATTGTAATTAAGATATGTTGGAAATAGACAATTGGATGTCATTCTCATCTTTAGAGTAATGCATTTTTTTATATCACTCACGATGCATATCTGTACTGAAGTAAAAATCATAACTCTTTTCTGATAGTTGTCCAACACTTAATAGATTATAGTAAACAGTAGGAGCATAGTACACCTCATAAATATAATTTAAAGACCCATTCTTCAATTTTATAGCAATCTTTCCTCTTTCCACAACTGGAATTTGGTAGCTATCGACAAGCTTTACTGAAAAATGAAATGATTCATCTAATTTGACAAAAACTTCTTTGTTTCCACTTAAATGGTTGCTACAACCCAAATCTAACAACCATTGACAGTTACTGGTTTCATAAACGACCATCAACAAGGTCTCTGGGTTATTATTCTCATCGACTGCAACTTGATTATCTTTATGTTCTTGTCTTCTAGCACAACATTCTTTATTATAGTGACAATATTTTTTACAATTATGACGTTGAATATATGACTTGCACTTAGATTGATAGTGACCAAACTTTTTGTACTTGTAACATTGAATATTGGATTTATCCTGAGGAGATTCACTCTCCCTTGCTCCTGGTCTAGAATTGTGTAACGCTCCAACATAGACCCTGGAAGTATTATAGCATGTCTAGGGTGTATTAAAAAGTGAACATAATGAATTAAGTGCATCTTAATAAGAGACATTATGGTACTTAATGTAAAAGACATGGGTTAATGGATAATTTGTTCATTTTGGCATGGACATACATACTTAGATGTGAAATATGTATGGGAATTTTTGATATGTTGCTTGCATTTGTGAAAGTAATGTGAGGGGAATTAGTAGAAGAAGTATCCCATTTGCTTAAGGAATTTTTTGGGTTAAATCGGATGTGTTTTTGTGTTTCTCTTGCATGATAAGACCGAAGTTAGTTGATTTGGGATGTGTACCTCGTTGTTTAGATAAGTTCTACTAAACATACTTTTGTAATTTGGCCATATCTTTGCCTGTAGACCTTCAAATTGAATAATTTTAATTGGAGATTAAAATAAAGACATAGATCTAAAACTTTCATGAAGGAACTGAAATCTGATTCTGCCTCTAAGAGTTTTGAATTATGTTTTGAAGTTAAGATTTGGCTACTGTCTTTGTTTTCGAATAGCCTATAGTGTTTGGAATATAACTCCCGATATAATTAACCAAATTTCATCAAATTTGTGTCATTAGAAACTTAATACATAGGGGAATGATATTAATTTATAAGATAGTAGGCCAATGTGGGAAGTAAAGGAAGAAGAAGGACCAATATGCAATTTTTCTAAAGTTAACACATGTTGGATTAAGGCATATGTGACCAATAATAATAAAGCATGTGTGTCCAATAGGAATTAAGCATATGTGTGGGTCTTGAAAGTTTTGGAATAAGGATATGGAGATGGGAGATGCATGACATTTTAGGGGTTCCAAGTTCAAATTTTCCTCTCCATTTTCCTTCTTCATCCCATCATTTTTTATGTAAGAAATCAAGCCAATCTTAAGTGGAAATCAAGGTAAAAGTTATGGATTTCCTCTTCACCTTTATCTCTTCTTAATTTTATTATGAAGGAATGAAATTATAAGGATAGAAGTGGGATTGAGAGGTATATTTTTGGTGTTTCTAGTTGTCGAGTCAAGCAAAACCAAAGAGGAAGGGAAGGAAAGGCAATAGAAGACTTACTTTGTCAATTTTCATGTTTGAGACTTCACTTAGTTAATTTCTGTATTTGTGTATGGTTTAATGGATGTAAAGATTCATTTGGATGTGTAATTGTTTCTGAGATGTTACTTTGGTGTTATTTTAGTGTTACTTGGCATGAACTTGGTTGTATATGACAAGAGTGTATCATGTAGTGGAATTATGTCTAAAGTTTGTTTGAGTCAGCCACATTGTTTGAGTCATAACTCAGCCTATAGACCTCCAAATTTTGTGATTTTAATTGAATATGAAACGTAATACATAGAGCTAAATATCTTTAGAGGGGACTCTAACCTAATTCTGGCTTTATGACCTTTAAATTTGAGATAAACAAGGGTGACCTGATGCTGCCCCTGTTTTGGAGCAGCTTGTGATATTTTGCCTATATCTCATGCTTTAAAAGTTCAAATGGCCTGATTGTTAGTTCTATAGAAATTATAAACATAGAGGAAAATATATCTAGAAGACCTCAAAACCCAATTCTGACTTTTTCTATATGCATATTAAGGAACAAGTAGTGGTATGAATGGAGAGAGTGTCTGTCACGATCGAGGCATTGCTTTTATTTCTGATTTTCATCGAATCTTATCTGAACCTTTTTTAATGTGCATGAAACCTTTCAAACACCTACAAATAAATAAAATAGGATTTAACATGTGTGTGAATTGGGTGATTAAACATTGAAACTTAATATTGAACATAATGCACACACTAAAGAAAGCTTACATGTACATAAATGATTGGCATGCATATGTATTGCTCATATGTGTATAATGTAATTATACACGTGTGATTTTGACACCCTTCTAATGTTGGTAAGTAATGACTTGCACGTATGAAAATAGATATAGATTAAACTGACTTGAAATGTATATCATTTGACTTGTCAATATATGAATTGTGAAATTGGAAAATGGTTAAAGGAAATGTTACAATGCCTACTTTATTGTCTTGGTTGTGGATAAATAGGTATACCTATAGGGTTACAGTGCAGCTGCTACAGTTTGACACTACCGATGTCCACAGTTCGATGCCTTCGGGTATCCACAGTTTGATATCTTCAAATATCTACAGCCCCTGTTATCCACACCCATAAAAAAATGTGCAAGTCTAACACAGAAAGAAAAGTAAAGAGATGTAAATAATAAATATAGTATGACAACAAAAATAATCGGTACATGAATGAGCATTTGTATTGATAATTTGTATCGATAATTTGTATCATTGAGCGTGGAATATCAATGTTTGATTTTTGAAGGTGAATTTATGGTATATGAAAAAAAAATATTGAAGCATGTTTGCATTATTTATTTGATTAAGTATGCTATCATTATTTATATTTATGTGACGTTCATGAATGTATGTGCTTGGCGGATGACTGTTATGAGTAGTCATCCAAACTAAGTGTTTCCCCACTAAACTTTCAAGCTTAGCACGGGTGTTAATCCGTGTAGGTCTAAGTCATAGGAGTGAGGTACAGAAAACATCTGCAAAGACCAAGGCCAACAGATAGAAGAAAAATACTTATGGAAGGCGTTTTAGTTAAAGATGATTGTACATGTAATGGTTAAAGGAAATTGTATGTTTTCTTTTGAATTACCATGTAAATGTAAAAATGGCTTACTACTGTTAAATGATAATGTTAAACATTTGGAAGTTTTGTAATGTGTATATGCATAGCATTGAACCGAAATGCATGTCATGATTGTATGTACAAGAAATTAGTTACCTTATATGTGAATGGTTGTAGGTAATGTATAGGGGGTGTTACAAATTGGTTCTGAAATTTTTGCCTCCTCTACATCTTAAATTTGAACTTCTTTAAGTATGTTATGTTTTACCTATAGCAATTTTCTTCTTATTCCTCAAATTTACTTGGGCTTTTAGAGCTTGATCTATTATTTTTGGTGATTTTTTATTCACGCGCATTTTATGGAACTCTAATAAGTCTTGTAAATCATTGAGAGTCGTGAACTCCAAACCTTTAGACTTTTCAATGGCTGTGATAATATGATTAAATAGACTTGTCAACGTGCACATGATCATCTTCGTGATATCTTTCTTTGTAATTTCATGACCATTATTTTTCATCTCATTATTCAAATTTTCCATTCGTGTAACGGAGAAACTGTTTAAACAAGAAGCGGTTTCTCTTTAAAACTCCTGTAATGGAGACGCGGGCAAAAGAAATTTCAGAAACTGTTCTAAGAAAGCGAAAGGACAGATTATAAGCAGACCCTGAAAACATTTCATCCTACCCATTTTGAGCAGAACACAGCTTAGACTAGCACCGTAGGTGCCTTGTAGCTGCTGTTAATCTTGTCTTTTGTGGAATGCAAATCCCTCCATGATTGGAAATGAAATTTCTGTATTGAAAAGGACGGTCTGCCTGCCCATACCTTGCTTGCCTGAACCTAAAAGTGGAAATAGATGCCTACAAGTATAGTGATGTCCATTCAGGCCAGGTTGGCTTCCACAAATAGATCCAATTGCATAATTCACTGCCTACTTAGTTTGCAGGGGTAACCCAAAACGTACAAAAGGTTCTTACTTAAGAGCCTAACCAAACGTATGCCAACTTTTGCCTCTTTGCAGAAAACAAAAAGAAATATTCATCAGGAAAGAGTCTATCTTTTTTTTTTTTTTCAGTAAACGTAACAAACTCAAAACAAACATTAACTAGAATGGCAACAAAAAACTAACCCAAGCTAATAGGCTTATCTCGTACATCCGAAACTTACTGTCTATTATTATATTGTTGTTGTCATTGTATCGTAAAAAGAACCATTCAATTAACTATAAAATTATCTCTTTATTAATACAAATAAAATAATTTCTTTATTTTTTCTTTTTTTGGCATAAAGGGTCACCATTTTTCTTCTTTTTATCCATTTCTTTTTTCCAGGAGAAGGTTCTAATGTGATCGGATTTTGAAAGACAATTTGTCTCATGTACAAAATCAGCGCCCACTATTCTAAGCAAGGAAGAGTCCTCTGAGTTTATCTCTATCAGCAAATTTTGACTTCTCTTTCTTTTTTGGTTGGAACTACTTGCCTTGAACTTTCTCAATCCAAAATGATCCTTGCTTTTATAGGTGTAGGATACAAATTATGACTTCTTCATCTTCTTGAGAAGACTATAAAGCATAAAAAAACAAAAGAAATACGAGAAATTAATTTAATTAATCGGAATTTAGCATAACAATGGTGGATTAGTTATGAGAAAGCACATCATTAAATTAAAGTAATCCCTTAGCTTACAGCAATGTATTGCACGTTTCAAAACAAGATTTAGCCATCAAGTTTGATGTTTTCTAGATTAATTCTGTTTTTTTATTACAAGGAAAAACAATAAAAAAACATAACTAGACTAACGCATGTTCCTTCTATACACAACACCTTGCTTGTCCTGGTAAATAAGATGTATAACTAGTAGAGGAGGTTCTTGCAGTTTATGGATACCTGGGCTGGCAAGGCCTGCAAGGGTAGCCAGGGTATCTGCGCACTGGTTCCCTTCCCGATGTACGTGCTGAAGTTGCGTCTCCTAGTCTCTTTGAAGCAAGTCGTGGGTACCTGTCAACAAAAAATTATTTATGTCAAAATCTGTATAGGAAGAGGATAAAAGATTAATGACCTCTAAAGAATCCACTTCAAGTATAATACGGCAATACCCTATCGACCAAGCTAGGGTGAGGCCCGGGTGGACTCTCCAGAGTTATGCCGAAAGAGGCGAGTCTCTGCCAAGGTGATGTAAAAATCCGTCACACCACTGTCCGTGCCAATCACAAAATAAACCTCTCGCGAAAGCTCCGGACGATGTTGGCTTAACCGCTCTGTCGGTGTTGAGTTTAATCCAACCATTCTGATAGTTTAGGCTACCTCACTGGATTGCCTGCCAATAATCCATGAGTGGAGAAGACAACTTTATTTACATATGGTATAATATTGTTCGTGATATGAAAATGACTCATGACTATCACATGCCCTTTTTGCTATAAACAAAAATCAATGCATAAACTAACTAATTAAATCAATATCATATAGTTGACATTTGTAATTTTTTAACTTTTCCTTGAATAGACTGGTACTAATTAACTATGGAGCAATGACAACAATAGTCTAATCATTCACTAGTTAGTTGTCACTTCCTTTTCTCTTCATAAATTCTTAGCTGCCAACTCTGCCAAGCTTTGGTATCTTGCAGAGCTATACGTTTAAAAGTAAAGAAAAAAACGTAATGAACAAATAGGTGCTTAAAGGGTTTGTAGCTTTGTGAAGAGTAAGAAAGATTAAGAGAAATGTTTAGCTTTACTTTCCAATCTCTTGCAAGAGTCCTAATCATGCCAATATGCTTTTGTCATCCTTCAATATATATTTGATAAAGAGGACAAAGTTTATATGATTTTGGAAAGTACAATAATTGGAGCAGTAGCCTTACTTTTCATAAATATGTCCTTGTTTCTTTATCAGGAATAGGATGTTTGTGCATCAGTTGCATATACTCAATTTAGTATATACTAATTTTCACCAATTTCAATGATACAAAAAATGCATGATTTTATCATATTTAAAGGGAACCAAATCACCTGTTCTCATTATTCTGTATCTACTTTATTCTATAAAAATTTACTCATTTAATAAATGAGACTTACAAAAATTGAATTGCTGAGATCACTCGCGAACAGGAGATTTGTTCTCATTTAAAGGTGTTTGAAGTCATTCTTGATGCATTATTTACTTTTAATTATTCAATCTTTTTAGTTCATAAAGATTCTCGTCTTCCCATTATAGATAATCCTCAATTGTTTTTAAAAAACAATGCATTTAAAACGGACCGGAAGTTAAACGAATAAGATAAGAGGTTTAAGGTCTAAAAGATTCAACCGGTATTAGACCGTCATCAAACTAACTAATGATTAAATAAAGCTAAAAATTTTAAAATATGATTAAAAGAGATTGTTTTTATTTATAGAAAAATCGAAGTTTAATTAAAAAATGGTAAATAAAAAATACTTAATTTATTTTGATTTATAAGAACTTATTAGTTTATAAAAATTAATTGATTAATTAATTAATTGATCAATTTTTAACAGCAAGATTTATTAAAATAAATTGAATTGAAAATTTGAAAACTGAACTGAAAAATTAGACAATTCAAAGTTTTTATAGTTAAACCAGCTAAATTAGTTGAGTTTTGAAATAATTAGTTAAACAAACTTGGAAGAGTAGACACAAATTACTGATTTATTGGGTATTTTACTTAGAAGAAATGTGAAACAAATTGCATTTGCTTTATTTTTAATATCGTTCTGCTCAACAATAAACGTTTAACAATGTGCAAAACCAGGCATGAGAAGAACCTAATTAAGATTTAAGATCACTTAGCTTTGTTTAATTACCAACTAGCAATTTCTTTATAAAGGAGGGCTATGCTACCATATGACCACTTACCAAACCTCTAATTTCAAAAGATATATCGTATAACCATTGTTCC
>JANKOD010000192.1:29790868-29801976 GCA_026284645.1 Erythroxylum acuminatum
GTTATTACTAAGGAATGAGTTTCATTCCTCTACTAAATAGAGGATATGAAGAATTCTCCAAAAGTGAGATTTCAAACTATTGCCCTTATAATGATAATTAACAACTAACCACCAACCACTTACTTTACATTCCTTACCTATTGACTCCTTCCTAAACCCATCAACCAAACACCCTCTAAATTTTAATGGTATTGTTCATAGTTACGATTACATTATTTACAATTGACTTCCTTCAGTGCAGTTGTGGAAGACATTAGAATGCTAAGGACTCAATTTCAAGGTAACTGCAAGGTTGTTGCAGTACCTAGGCAAGCTAATATAGTTGCCCATAAACTAGCTCAAGCTACTAGAGTTGATGATTTTGTTGGTGAGTGGTTTCATAATCCAACCAACATTATTCGAGATGTTTTATTAGCTGATTCTCCTTAATAAAACAACCCTATTGTGTTTAAAAAAAAAATCACATATTACAATCTTTTATATTGATTTCTTTAATATTTAATTTATTTTGTTTCTTTGATATTTTTATTTTTATCATAAAAATCGTTCATAATTATTTATAATTTTATAATTTTATAATTTTATAAATCAATGGAATTTTTATTAATTATTTATAAAATATAAAATATTTAATTAATTCTATACAAAATAAATTATATAATAACTAGATATGAGTTAAAAAATTCTCATTATCATTTTAAATAGTTAATATCAAATATTAACATAACTTTTAACATTGTTTAATACTATACCAAATACGCATAATAAGTAATTTCATTCATATTTTGATTCTCTCTTTTAATTCTCATTCCTATTTTTTATTCCGATTCCTTTATTACTAGTTATTAAAGGAGACCTAAATGTATTCTAATAGTAATATATAGGAATACATAATACATAATATGCCTAGGGAGATTACACAATAATAAAGAATAAACTTATGTCTATATCTACAAATGACTTGAATTAGGGGATACCAAATATATAGATGGCTATAATTAAGGGACACTAAATATATACATTAACAGCCTGCCCTCTGCAATCTAAATGGGAGGGGACTGAACGTTCAAATTGGAGAGATATTCGCGAACTAAGACGCTTGGTAATCCCTTTATCACGAGATTTGCAAATTGAAGCGACGAAAGAACATGAAGTACCCTTATGGTCCTGATAGCCACTATTTCACGCACAAAATAAAGTCAATCTCATCATGTTTAGTGCACATGTTTTATTAGATGCAAGGAAAATAACACTAACATTGTCACAGAAAACTAGAGTCGCAGATGATAGTCTATAGCCAAGCTCACATAATAGAGAATGAATCTACGAAATTTTATGTACAACATTAGCAACAACCTGATATTCAGATTTAGCACCGACATTTTGAGGACAAAGAGACAAGGTTCAGACCAAAGAACACACAGTAACTACAGATGGAACGATGAATTTCATGACAACCTGTCCAATCAGCATCAAAATAGATTACCATTTTATGTTAAGGATCTTGGTGAAAGTAGAAGATCGTAATCAATAGCACTGTTAAGATAATGCAAAATCCTTTTAACAACCTTCATATGACTTGTTCGCAGGACATGCATGAATAAATAGGCTCGCTGATTAGCAAAGGCTAGGTCAAGATGTGTAAAAGTAAGATATTGAAGGGCATAAACAAAAATGTGATATTATGAGACAACAAATAAATGACCACCATCAGTTAGTGATAACTTACACTTGATTCAATAGGGGTAGAAACAGAGTTGGATGTAATTATGTAAACATATGACAACAATTAAGAAGTTCCCCAGAATATCTAGACTGAGGGTGTGCTTGGTTCAATTGGGAGAATGATAATAGGAATTATAATGACTATAGTAAGAACTAGAAATGAACATGGATATGGCTTCCATTCCTCACTATATTGGTGGGTATGGAGTATTGTCCCAAAAGAAGATATAAAAACAATGTTCTTCTAATCATAATATATTACCAACAATCTTTTTTCATTTCTTACATATTCCTTTCTTCCTGTACCAACTAACCAAGCACCCCTTGAGAAAGAAGTAGGCTAGAAGAGGATTGGGTAATATAAATGCCTAGAAAATAGTGCAAGTCATCCAAATCTAAAATAGCAAATTCTTGTTGTAGAGAAGTAATAATGGACGATAATAAAGATGTCAAGCCGTGAGAATAATATCATTCATGTATAGAAGAAGAATAACCATGTTCTGGCCTTAACAATACACAAATATAGAGGAATCAACTTTACTGTTAACAAAACCACTGGAACATAAGAAAGAAGTAAATCAATGTCATATGAATCGGATAAAGGACTATGAGTAGGATTAGACATATGTGTAGTAGAGGGTGGTGATCATGTGTTAGAGACCAAGACTAACATAGGTTGGTTATGGATTGAAGGGAAAATGTTCAGACTTGCTATTATAGTATCATAATTATGAGAAGGTAAAGACATGCAAGAGGTATAGTGATGTCGAAGGGCAGAAGGAATAAGATCTTATGGTTTTTTATGAAAAGGAGTCAAGAAAAAGAGGAATATATTGTAGAACGAGCAAAGGGAGAACGAATTTCACCAAAAACCACATGGCATGACACAATGACTTTGTAAGAATTGAGATCATAACACTTATAACCTTTTTGGTGCTGAGGATATTCCAAGGAAATACAAAAGTAAATCAAGGAGATAATTTATATGGAGCTTGAAAGAGAAGGTTAGGATAGTAGGCATACTCCAATATGTGAAGATGATCATATGAAGGTGGTTTAAAGTAGAGATTCTCATTACAGAATTTTAAATTAAGTAAAGGAGTAGGCAAAAATTAAGAATATGAGTAGCTGTAATAAATGCCTCAACCCAAAAAGAAGGAGACATAAAAGCTTGTATTAAGAGAGTACAAATCATATTTTCAATAGTGAAATTAAGTCATGCAACTTTTCCATTTTGTTGTGAATAATACAAGGTTACGAGAACCAATTGGAATAATAGAAGACCCAAAGAATTTAATCGGTAACACTTCACTATATCCAACACTAATCATATCAGTACCATAGTATGAAAAAGAAAGAGAAGCTTACCAGGATCATTAGTCATATGAGTAGAAGTGTCTTAATCCAAAATCCAACTGTTAGTGCTAAAGGAACTGGTAGAGAAAGCCTGCTGATAAGCATTAATTTTTGGAATATAAAGAAAAATACATGACCAAAGCCTCCACAGGTGTAACATTAAACATGATATTAAAAGTGTTAAACTCCTAGAGTACTTAAAACATAAGGTGGAGGACCAAATAGACCAAAAGCAGAAAAATTTGAAGAAGCAGTATTGGTCCTTATTGTTACAAAGGTTTTGCTTCAAGCATAAACTTGTCCCACAAGATGTGTTAACCCCTTTACACGACAATCTTACTTAGCTCCGTTAAAGAAAGATTCAACCTTGTCCTGTGATCATCTACCAACTTACTCTTTCTCGAACACCTCACGACCCTCGTAGTGTTTAACTCTCACGCCCTTGCAAGAAAACCACAAAAGAACTAAATATTCATGAGGTAACAAAAGAACACACGAAAGAGATATGGCAAATGTCAACCTTTATTACTTCCCTCAAAGTGTATGCTCTCTCAATCTCTAAGCATCTCCCACACTCACTTCCTTATGAGTGTCTCTAAGAAGAGAGAAGCTCAAATGAGCTATTTATAAGCACCTTTAGATGACTAAGTTAGAATCCTAATAGAACTCTACTAGTTAAGGTCACAATCTTATCATATCTTATCCTTATCAAATCACATTACACTAATTAATAGAATGAAATCCTCATCCAATTAGGACTCTATCTAATTGGATTAAGCTAAATCACAATAACAAGTAAAAGATTACATCTATCTATAAATGATCTATCCATATCCACAAAGATCTCCTCTATCTTCAGATGATCCTTCCACATATTCTTTATCTTTTAAAGCTGATGTTCATTTATTGTGATCTTATCCGCCATATCATCCAAGATCTCCCCATCTCTATCCGTTGATGATGAGTCATCTAAGCCAATAGCACACTGGTCTGTCCAATGTTTTCCCCTGCTAACTCCATTAGCCAAATCAGCTCGTATAAGGTTTAAAACTCTCCCAAAACTCACACCATGCTTAATCTACTTGATAAGCCACCTTGGAATTCTCGCATATTCCAATCATGCGTGTGATCCAGCTAACCTTCCACTCGATCTCCATCTCAAGCCTTCTTTTGGTCTCACATCCAAATCTTACATCTCGTCGAAGATTTCCTCTAATGTGCATCAATGCATGCCAACGCTTGACATTGCTCCTTTTCATCCTTGCCTCCTTGCAAGTCTTTGCATTATTCCATTGTTCCGTGTGTCGATCACTAGTCAAGGCTCGTCAATGCTCACACAATTTTTCTATCTCGAATTTAGGAGTCTAACAAACCACCCCCACTAGAAGAACTCAACGCCCTCGTCAAAATAATCTGTGGACACTTCTCTGAATGTGGCTTCCTCAAAGACTCCTTAGCCATTGACACATCTCCCACATACTATATTCCCTCTCCATCGGGTTTCTCCTTGCTTTTGTTCGAACGCTCCTTCACAAGGTCTATTGCGCCCAATATAACAAAACTACTGAGGTAGACTTCTTCCATCAAGTCCTCCTTTCCCTCTTCTTGATCCTTCGGGACCATGGAATTTACTTACTCCTCACCCGTCTTTCGTCTTGGGCATTCGCGAGAAAAATGTAGCGCCCTTCATAAATAAAACAAGCAAAATCTCATTTTGATTATTTCTTACCTTGAGAAGATTCACCTACCTTCTCCTTGCCTTTCTCTAAGCCATTCTACATCTTACCATTCTTCTTTTCCTCGTAGCTAGTTTGAATCGGTGGTGATATTTGGAGATCCACCAAGGCATCTGCAGTCGCTATTACAATTGGAAGGTCTTTAATGTTCTACCTTCGAATCTCTATTTACGCCCAACCTTGCAAACCGCTTATGAAGTTGAACAACTTGTCCTACTCCGACATGTTTCACATGTCCAACATCATAGATGTGAATTTTCTCACATATTCCCGCATCGAGTTGCCTTGCTTTAATCTCTTCAAAGCTTCTCTCGCAAGCCATGAAGTGTTGTTAGGGAGGAACTGATCCGTTAGCTCCTTCTTCATCTTCTCGCAAATATCAATGGGAGGTCTATTCGCATTGATGTCATTGGAGGTTCTCGTTCTCCACCACAGCTTTACATCTTCCATTAAATACATCGTCGTGATCAACACCTTTTTTAAGTCAACCACCTTTGTCACTGCAAAGTACTACTCTATGTTCCACAAGAAATTTTCGAGCTCCTTGGTTCCCAATTTGCCGTCAAAAACTTGTGACTCTCACACCTTCACCAAAGTGTTTTCTGCTCGTCCAACATCCTGTGTTGCAACGATACGCCTTGGGATCGTGATCTCAAATCTAGAATCCTCTTGTACCTTCATTAACTCCATTATTTGACGCTGCAATTATTGGATTTGCACCTCCAACATCTCGAATCAAGTGTTATAAGAAGAACAAAAATTTATGTCTTGGTTCTCTTATCACTCATTTGGCTATTAATTTGAATTTGCTTGATTTGACTGACACTGATATGCATATAACCTGTGAGATGGAACCTTTGGATAGAATTTGCTTAAGCAGGATGTGTGTAATTGAAAAACAAAGGAGAACATGTCCCAATCGCATCAATCGCACCTCCAACATCTCGAATCGAGTGATAAGATGTTATCTTGCTATATTATTTGATATTATGTCATTTGTTTTGGATTTATTTTGATGCTTAAATATATAAATTAGTGTTTGTTTTGTTACGTGGAGATTGCATTAAATTGAGACTCTATTGATGATAATCATAAATTTTGGATAAAGTGAAGAGATTGCTATAGTGGATAAGGCTAATCACTTGAAGAGTTGGAGTTTAACTGGGAAACTTCTTCTTATCCCTATCATGTAGGAGTTTGAATTTGAATTAGTTTTAGATAGACATCTTTATAAGTTAGAATTAGATTACGATTAGATCAAAAAACCTTATAAAAAGGACGTTCCTCACAACAGAAAGAGGTTCTCTCTTCTTACGTTTTTTGCAATTCTTTATCTTTCTTCTATTTTTGTTATTGGAGCAAAAGTCATGTGTGGCTAAACTTAATCTTTTTGATTCAAGGAGATTCAATATTCTAGTTGTAACCTTGTGAGATTTTGTGTTTCAAACTTTTATTCACGTTTTAATTCAAGTATCTTTTGTTTTGAGTTCTCATATTTCATGAATGATTAATATTTGATTAATATGACAATTTAATTTAATATTGATTATTCTATTGCTATCCAAGAATTCAATGATCCGTAATTGTCATGAAAGATTGGAATAAGTAGCAAATAGGTTATTTATGAATTTTCATAGTTAACTTATGATAAAGAAGAAAATTAAATTGAATAGTTACAGCTACCTGGATTATTTAATTTAGGGTTTAGTCTTTTTCACGATGCTTATTGCTATCATTTATTTTATATAGAATGCTATCACACCCAATCAATAGATGATAAGTTCCGGTTTGGATGTTAGGTTTGAACCAATTAATTTAGAAAAATTTGAGACTTATTATGACTATTCTAATATGTTTCAGGCTAATTGCTTGAATCGTGAAAATAATTTTTTAAACCAATGATCAATGTTGCAATTAGATTAGATATTTATCTTGAATCAGAATTTGGTAATCTTGACTTCTTCAATTTTAAATTCAGTTGATTTAATTTATTTTTGTAATAATTTTAGTTAATCAATTATTTAATCAAAAACTCCCCCATTTAATTTTACTTGAAATTAAGAAGCTACTATTTAGTTCTTTAGGGATTCGACCTGATTTATGACTACTATAAGAAGTTTGGAGAATCAGAATTATTTTGGGGGGTTTTGACAACCCGACCAGCTATCTTGGACTTAAAGGTCTAACACTTATTCTAAAGGTTGAAAATGACCACGAACACTTCTATTACCAACACTGCCACCACATCTCCTCTATTTGCAATACATCCACCACTAGTAGAGGGAGGTCGAGATTGACCAAGAAAGGCTTGTTTAAAGATAGGGGAAAGAGATTGTTGTTTTAAAAGTTTGGATTCCTCCATAAGAGACTTGCATTCTTCAACAGGAAGTAGTGTTGTCAAGTAACAACGACATATACGATGGGATTATATTCTAAACTAAGGGCTATGACAATTTGCATAAGAAAATCATGGTCAGAAGCATCATCTCCAAGTGATAATCAAACAATTCTTTCAGCTTATTAAGAAAATTATTCATTAATAAAGTCTGTTTCTCTAAATGATAGAACTCTCGACGAGGAGACATAATTCCATATTCAATGTAATTTCTAAATATATTTTTTTCAATTTTTAGCCAGGAATCTCGAGTAGTATGACGCTTAACAGAAGTAATTATATATCTTAAAATATTACGAGAAATGGTGGATTAAATCCAAGAAAGAACAAGGTAATCAATTTGTAACCATTGCATATAACCTAAATCATTAATAGATGAAGGAGTGATAGAATCATGAATATGCACATAAACTTTATGACCTTTCAAGACACAAATGAATTGTTCATGCCAAATTAGGTAATTAGAATAATCAAGTGTTTTTGGAATATGCTACCAAATATTGGGTAGCAAGAATGTAGGATAAGGTCTTTCAGAAGGAGGAGGAGGTGGTGTAGTTTGTGTTGATGGATGAGTAACATTAAAGGGTGAAGAAGAATCAGTAATTGTCATTCTGAAAGAGAGAACAAAGAAAAGAAAAAAATGGAAGAAGAAGAAAGAAGAAAAAAAGAAAGAATATGTTTAGAATCTCAACCCTAATACAAGAAAGATAAATGAGGCTCGACAACCCTAAATATACCCTATGGAAAATATGTAGGAGTACAGACTACATGGTATGCCCAAGGATATTATTGAATAATAAAAACATACCTTAACAACTATATTTCATAATACAAAAGTAAAATTATTTCAATATATATCTTAACAAGTAAACCTTAAACATAATTTAAATGTTAATTTATATTTATTTTATATACATATGTAGAAATATTAGAAACATAATTCCTTTTGAGATGTATATAGATAAGAAAAAAATTATTTGAATATTATTTACATATACATAAACAATGTGTGTGTATATATATATATATAATATAATAAAATCATTATAATTGTTTTCCATACGTATGTAGTGTAAAAAAGTCGAGGGCAAGCCTTAAAACAATTGATAAAATTTGTTCATTTGTAACCAGAAAGTCACATGTTTAAATTGTGAAAATAATCTCTTTATAAAAATACAAAAGCAGGGTTGCGTACATCGACAACCTTTTCCAGACTTTCACGAAGTCGGGAGCCTTATGCACTGGATACGTTGACTATGTAGTGTATGAAAGTAAATTTAATTTTAAAGTTATAAAATATTTTTAAAAATCTCTTCATGTATTTTAAAAGTTGTTATAATTATGATTTATATTTCATGCATTATAAGAGTGCAGTAGACTTTTTAGGGAACATTCAAGTTTACAATATAATATTTTTAAACTTTTCACATTTTTCAAAATTATACAGTGCAGTTAATTATAGATGTCTAGAGTTAATTGGATTTTGTTTGAGTGAGGAAGGAAAATTCATCCATACTGCACAGAGGTTGCATGTTCTCGGCAACTCAACCATTTCTACAGTTAAAACCTGCTGATGCACTTAGTCTATTTGATTAAAAAACAAGCTCAACTTGCAGATCTCGGGATGCTGATCAAATCCATCCAATGTATAAATCTTAATGCTTCCAACACGGGAAACAGTCAGAGGATACAACAAATTGGAACCCCACACACTTGGATCTGGTTACAGGCTGCAGTACAATGTCTAATAGTCATCTGCCGTCGATTCTCCATATCTGCGTTTCTCAGCATCTGTGTAGAATATGTAAAGCAGGAAGCTGAGTGCATGAACTTAGATAAAAGCCATGCAAGATCATTCAGAACATCAACTATAAGTTTCTTTTTGAGGTCTGTGATTATTAGGAGGACAACTTTGACCATCTGAACCATTTAACCATTTATTTGATCCTAAAAAGTTCAAGAATTAATTGATATTCAAATTTGATCCTTTATATCATTCTCCTCAACCCCGTATTGTTGGTCTTCAGCTGTTCCATTACATGCAGTGAAGCATCTCTACATGTTCATCTCATAGGGGAATTGACCAGCTACCACAGAAATGGAAAAAGAAAAAGAAACCCATTCTAACACCAATGGATATAGTTTGGTTAGTAATTAATGAAATTTCTTAATAGACTTAAGCACCAGCATGATCATTGCTGAAGTGTCAGAATGTCCATTGTTTAATGATCTCCCATCCGGAGAAGGTAAACCCAAATGTACAAAACCAGATAAAACAGCCTCAGAAATGAAATTCTGTTGTTTAGCAAACAAGAATACACTAACTAAATTCCTGACAGAAAGCACAGTAAAACACTTGTCAAAATGCCAAAAAAGAAAAGGTCGGCATGTTAATTAAATTGAGAGAAGTAGACAATCTGAATGAATCTAGTTGAGGACAAGAAAGGAACAAGTATCAATCATTAGAGCTCGAAGCACTCACTGAATGTCACGAGTCTTATGATAGGAGATCTTTTACCATTTAAACATTTGCACCAGTTTAACGAAAAAATGTAATACAATCTGAATGAATCTAATTGAGGACAAGAAAGGAACAAGTATCAATCATTAGAGCTCGAAGCACTCACTCAATGTTACGAGTCTTGTGATAGGAGATCTTTTACCATTTAAACATTTGCACCAGCTTAATGAAAAAATGTAATATATATATATATATGTGTGTCCTAAATGAATATAATTGAGGATAAGAAAGGAACAAGTATCAATAATTAGAGCTCGAAGCACTCACTGAATCTTACGAGTCTTGTCATAGGAGATCATTTACCATTTAAACATTTGCACCAGCTTAGTGAAAAAATGTAATACACACACATATATATAGTGCACTGGTCACTTAGATTACATACCTCGCATTCAGGATATAAAAGTTCTTGATTTAGCAGTTCAAAATCAGTGTTTGTAGAGGCCAAGCAATGATTTCTCCCTCTCCTCAACTCTCTTCCTTGCAGCCTCCCTTGCTTTAAGAGCTGCCTTTTCTTCTTGAGATACAACCTTTGGCTTGTCATCATGCCGCTTTCTCTTGTTAACAGTAATTGCTGAAGGAGCACCTTTTACATTTCTCATAGGGTTACCAGTTGGCGGCCCACTTTGAGTCAGACTTTTACTTTCTTTTATCGAACCTGCTGATGATGCTGACAAAGGCTTTTTCAAGCTGAATTCTTTATTCTTGGAATCTGATGAGCCCTGAACGGCAGCATACGCTTCCTCCTGGGAAACCCACTTGCCTATTGCAAAGGACATAAGTTAATATATCATGAGCATGATATGACTTGAATTGAGGTTATCCAAAATAGGGCATAGGTGAAAAAGCTAATGTTATGAAACATACCTATAGTATCAGAATAGTAAAAGCCTGAATTTGGATCATATTGTAAACCATTACTTCTGTTGAAGTAATAGCCTGAAGTGCTATCATACTCCCAATCTGTGAACATCAAGACAACATTTGAACTCAAACAAAAGACTGAAGATAAATAAACATCAAAATTTGTAAAAAACTGCCTCCTAAAAAGGCTATTCAGAAAGCACTCCATAGATTTATTTCCTTGATCAGAAGTGGGCAAATTTAGATTCATGCAGACAGATTTCAAATTAAGCCTAACGATCCAGTCATCAGACCATTTTAGAGTGGTGACAACAGCCACAAAAAAAAAAAAGGCACTTCAAAAATTAGGGCCTTTCTAGAACTCAGTTGATGATAAATATATATAATAGCATTTGTGATAGCTCCCTTGACCGCAGCCATAATTTCTACCAGACTGAATACTTATGTCTGCCAAAACAACACCTGAAGCTAGTCTTTCAACCTAACAAGAATAAGTAACCAACCCAAAAAG
>JANKOD010000192.1:29802076-29816382 GCA_026284645.1 Erythroxylum acuminatum
TTTCAATTATAAAAATGTTACCCACACTACATGCATACTTAAAACACTCATTTCACGCATTAATTTCCAAATATCAGTGTAAAATATGTAACACAACTTCTGCCAATTCCTCCTTTAATAATTCTAATGTCCCATTAAAGTTCGGGGTCCAACATAAGGTCTATTCAGTGAACTTGTTCTCTAGCAAGCATCAACACATTTGTTTAAGTATCTCTATACTTTAGCTTATGAGATCGACTACTTCCTTCATAAGGAAAAAAAACAAAATGTGTGCTAATCTTTTTACGTTTTATTAATGTCCAATCTTAATAGAACAATAACTAGGAACATTTTAGGAATAATACATAAATGCACTATGAACATCATAATTATAATCTCATTATAATTTCATTTGCAATGTATAATTATCCATTGGACTAAATCATATACATCTAAACATGTACAAGATAAAGAATGCCTTTAAATAATTTGTCACTAAACTATAGCCAAATCGATTGACTGTAGGGCATAAACCAACATATTTTGCATGTGTCAAATATTGTAATACATTAGAAGATACAAATATGAACAAATATTCTAACACAAATATATGCAGTTGTGACCAACAAAATTATACGCAAATATTCTAACACAAATACGCAGTTGTGACCAACAAAATTATACGCCGAAAAAATGCAAAAATAAAATTTCATATTTTATACAGATATAATACTAAAAGATACATAAATAAATAAGGAATCAGAAAAATTAATAATAAAGCCAAATCTGACCTAATGTAATCAGTCATTCATAGGCATCAAACCAATAACATACATATTTTCCAAAAATCATCAGCTGAAGAACTCAAAGAAAAATTAAAAAACGGTTATTACATTTCAACTAAACATAAGAACGAGAAACAATTACCTTCTTGATCAAGCAAATGAATACAATCTGTATGACGTAACTCTGTGTAGATGCATTGAAAAGCCAGCGTTTACCTACCAACATTGTGGGCAAAATAATAGATCTCATATGAATAAGATACTGAAACATGCAAAAGTGTATTCAATCGGCAAATAACAAAAGATTCTTACGATTTTTTTCTTCACGTGCAACAGTGGTTGATAAGTTTCTCTCAGCCAAGTGTTGAACACTGACTAGTGCTATTTGTATATCTAACTACACACCGAAAACATAGAAATTATAGTTAGAGCTGAAATAATGGAGGTTATGAAAAATATATAAATGTCGAAGTTAATAAGAAACAGAGGTGAACGATGCATAACGATGCAGTCCTAGTCAAATGATCATCGACTGATTTAGGTTATTTCTTTCAGTAGCAGAAAGTTAACATAGGCCGTCTTTGATTCATCTGAAGAACATAAATCATTTACATATTTAAACTAACAGCTCAGACTAAGGGAAAAAAACAAGAAGAGAAGAAGCCGATGGGAGAGAGCGATGAAACAGGAGGAATCAGCATACAATAAGGTTTCAAAGAAGAAGAAGAAGAAACTGAATTAAATTGCTTAATAATTAATAACGATATATATTAATAATAAAATGCAGATGCAGAATCATTTATTAATTAGGTAGATAGATTTGCAGTAAATGTTATAGATATTAGCAAAATTTATTGGTAGAATTTGTCTGCTTCGTATAACATTTGTGTCAGTTTTTGATTCAGAAATAATAATAAAAGTTAGTGGAAGATGCAAGAGTTATTTAACACGCAACAGTTAATAATAAATAAAGTTAGTGGAGACAAAAGTTTCATAAATAACAGTCAACTAATAATAATTATGAATTAATATAACACAATTATAAGTAAAAAAACAATTAAATCTTAATTAAATTATGTTATGAAAGGATTAACAAGGAAATTTCTATTTATTAATTAATAGTTAAAAAAAGGCCTTAAAAAAAGCAAAAACTAAATAAAATGCACGGTTATGAGGTAACAAGTCACAACCGTGCATGTAAATCATGATTGTGACATAATAGTTACAGGACGTGACAACCAATATGTTATATGGGTTTTAGCTAACTCACCAATTAATAATTAATATTAATAAAAAATAGCACAACTAATTTATATAGTCATTTATGTAAACTTATATTATTATATAATACTTTATAATAATCAACAATTAATAATGCATGATTGTCGCTAACATATATACTTAGCCCCTCTTTGGTTCAGCTTTTGGAACCTTCAAAAGTACTTTTTTCACCGCAAAAGTTATTTGAAGAAAAAAATGAGTATTTAGCTGATAACTTCAAAAGCACTTTTGAAATAAAAATAGCTTTTTTAAAAATCAAAATACAGCTTTTTTATAAGCTAAAATATAAACTTCTTCGGGTAGATGAATTCGCGTCATATATGTAAATAACAAATTTTAGAACGTCTCTTTCTTCTGTTCCTCGCACACTCACAACTCATTAGGGATGGCAACGGGGCAGGTATGGGGCGGGTATGCCATCCCCTGTACCCGCCCCATGAAACCGCCCCCATCTCCGTCGGGAATTTTTTAGCCACCTCTGTACCCATACCCGTTGGGGGTTTGACCCCCATCGGGTACCCGTTTACCCTCCTCTTTTTTTTAAGATAATATCTGATTTAATTTCTAATTCCAGTTTGAGTTTTGACTGAAAAGTTACAGCGGATCAAGTGGCTGATGATAAATATATATAATAGCATTTGTGATAGCTCCCATGAATACTTATGTCTGCCAAAACAACACCTGAAGCTAGTCTTTCAACCTAACAAGAATAAGTAACCAACCCAAAAAGCAGTAAGAAACTACCATTTCCACCAAGCACAACAAATGGGTGCAACATGAACGAGACAAACCAAATTCCTTTATCTTGACTAAATCATACTGAATACAATGATGCAAACAAGATTACCCAGCACAAAATGGATGTTGCTCACAAGTCAACATTTAGTTTTGCAAGAAAAACCCAAAATCTTGCGGTTAATGTCTTAAATCTTAGAGTACCAATTCTAACCCAAAATCTTGCGGATAATGTCTTAAATCTTAGAGTACCAATTCCATAACCCACAATGTCTGCCAAGCTTCATAATGAGTAAATTCCTCCCAACCCAAAAACACACCTTCCCCGTGTTAATGTAATAGCCATTGCAGGTAACAATACAAGTGTTTTCTGATCTTACTAAATTAAAGTCCTTACCATCTTGACCCTCTATGGCATGGACAGTACTCGCCTCCTTGAAAGTTGCTATGTCCTTCTGATAGCTGCGTTTATCTTTCTAGAAACCATTTCAAATCAAAAGATATCGTAGTTAAGTTTCAATTTCAGCACCAAAAACAAAAAGCAACCAGAATTCTGTAAAAATTGAAGTGCAAAGTGCTTTGTCAATCTGCTCAAGTGCTCGGGCGGCTTCCTTCTGCTGCTTCTCTTTTCGAATATTCTCCTCTCTCATAGAAGCAAGCCTCTTGGCTGCATTGTCTTTGTGGCGCTGACCTAGCTCGTGGTTCCTTATGCTCGCTGGATTGTTTGATATAAAGATCTTGCAGAAGTCGCACCATTTGTTGCCTTGACTCACCCAATACTAGAAATTTAAGAAAACCCACAAGTAAATTCAGAAGCTTTACAGGTTATACAAATTAAAAAACGAAATAGAGAGGTCATCGTCTACCCTGAGCGGGTGAAAATTTTGTCTAGAAATTGAAAGATGGAGACAAATGAACGTTTGTCATTCACGTACCTCAGTCATATTTCTAGGGAATTCGGAGGCTTACGAGGATGATGAATTTGGGAAAAGGATTGACTACTTAATCGACGTTTAACCAATCCCCAAATCTCCGGCCTCCAGTCCGTTGTCGTTTACCTCTCTTTGTTTCTGTCTCCCCTCTCGTCGAGCACAGGGCGGTAGCGTGATTCGAAGTCCGAACCCGTTCGTACTCAACGAACCGCTCCATTTATCTAAAAACTTATTCTTTTTTTATATATATTTTACAATTGTTATTAATTATAACAATTTTTCTATAATTAATAAATTATTATAAATTAAAATATATCAATTAATTCTTATTTAATAATTTTTAATTAAATTTTAAATTCTTAATAATTAAAAATCTTTTTTAATTATATTTTAAATTATTTAATTTTATTTATTATCTATTTAACTTTTTCAATAACTTTTTTTTTTCTCGAATTTAATTTTAATTTTAAAATATTATTTCCTTACTATAACTAATTAGTTAGTTGTACTAAAATCGCATGGTTCGCTTCCACCGGAGCTCGCAAGACCACCGTGAAAGAAGGATGCATCCCCGTTGCCCTTCGAAGCCCTAATTCTCGAAATTTCATTTCCTGGAAAACCCTAAAATCCCCGAATTGAACCTCAACAATGGACGAATCCTTCTTGTTGATGCTCTCCAACCTCATACACCTCCAGAATTC
The DNA here is from genome assembly GCA_026284645.1 of Erythroxylum acuminatum. Taxonomy (NCBI): domain Eukaryota; kingdom Viridiplantae; phylum Streptophyta; class Magnoliopsida; order Malpighiales; family Erythroxylaceae; genus Erythroxylum; species Erythroxylum acuminatum. The sequence continues at coordinate 29,806,490 of JANKOD010000192.1, forward strand.
CATGGACCCCGCCACCTCCCTTCTCTCCTCCTCCTCCACATCCGCCGCCTCCCCTTCCCTCTCCTCGCAGTCGCCGGCCTCCCTCCTCTCCGCCACCTCCTCTGCAGCGCCTCTCCTTTTCTTTACTCTTGCTTCTCTCCTGTCCTTCCTCGCCTCATCCAAGTTGCACTCCAAGCAGCGAGCCGCTGCCGACGGTGGCGGAAACTCTAACAACAACACCAACCGCGTCCCGCCGGAGAAGACGTCGGAGACCTCTGCGTACTCTGTGGCCGCTTTCCGGGCCCTCTCCACCGAGCACATATGGTCACTGGAGGCTCCTCTGAGGGACGCGCAGTGGAGGTCCTTGTACGGCTTGTCGTATCCCGTGTTCACGACTGTGGTTGAAAAGCTTAAGCCTCACATAGCTGCGTCTAACCTCTCTTTGCCGTCTGACTACGCGGTGGCGATGGTCTTGTCGAGGCTTGCTCATGGGTATTCTGCCAAAACGATGTCGGCTAAGTACGCTCTTGAGCCTTACTTGATTTCTAAGATCACTAATATGGTTACTCGCTTGTTGGCCACTAAGCTTTATTCGGAATTTATTAAGATTCCTGTTAGTAGGCGTAGGTTGATTGAGGCTACTCAAGCTTTCGAGGAGTTGACTTCTTTGCCTAACATGTGTGGGGCTATTGATGGCAGTGCTGTGAAGTTGAATAGTGTTAGGAGTGATCATGGTGGTGGAAACTTGCATCGGTGTAGATATGGGTATGATTCAATTTTGTTGCAGGTTGTAGCTGATCACAAGAAGGTTTTTTGGGACGTTTGTGTTAAGGCTCCTGGGAGTAGTGATGATGCTACGCATTTGAGGGATAGTTTGTTGTATCATAGGCTTATTTCGGGGGATGTTGTGTGGGATAAGGTTATCAATGTTAGGGGTCAGCATGTGAGGCCGTTTATAGTTGGAGATTGGTGTTATCCTTTGTTGTCATTTCTGATGACACCCTTTTCACCAAATGGGACAGGAACCCCAGCGCAGAACCTGTTTGACGGGATGTTGATGAAGGGGAGATCTGTTGTTGTGGAGGCTATTGGGTTGTTGAAGGCGAGGTGGAAGATTTTGCAGGATCTAAATGTGGGTCTTAATCATGCTCCCCAGACAATTGTAGCTTGTTGTGTGTTGCATAATTTGTGCCAGATTGCTAGGGAACCAGAGCCTGATATCTGGAAGGAGCCAGATGAGAGTGGAGCCCCAGCAAGAGTTCTCGAGAATGAGAAATCACTTCATTTTTTCGGGGATAGTTTAAGGCAGGCACTTGCTGATGATTTGCATCAAAGGCTTTCTTCAAGGTAGATGCATTCTGCAATATTAAAACTTCATGGCAGCTCTAACTTGTTTAGGTTATTTGTGGGTTTACTTCTGCATTGTTATTCAACTACTACATCGATAATATCGGATTCAGAAATTGTAAATTTCACGTGTAGCGTATCTTCTTTATTGAACGGGGCAAGCTAACTCGAAAATGGAATCCTGCAATTAGGGAATGACCATACCTAGCTGTTGTCAGTCTGTAGTTGGTACTGTGTTAGATGTTGATGTCTTGATAGCTTGTGTATTCTTCTTTCCTTAATTCAGAGCAAAGTTGTTGGTGGATGTAACCTATGTAGACGCAGACTTCTATCACTTTGAAGGAAACTTATGAATCTGTTAAACATTTGGTAAGAGTTCATGCATTAAGTTATTTGTGTATATAATAGAAAGTAACTTTGTTTTATTTATAACTGAACTTATATTAATGGAAAATGCTTAGAGTAAGATTCTTTTACAGATTTCACACCAAAGACTGGTGTCTAGTAAGGTTTCATGTTACATTGATCACGCCCTGAACTATGGATTTTAGTGTATTTAACCTAGCTGCATAATTAACATCTATACGCTTATTGCATCAGTTTACGCATTCCTTTTTTATTCTCTTGCCTTATCTTTACTTCTCTTTGGAAGAGAGCTCCATTGCTGCGCAACCTTTATTGCGGCAAATAACTTACAATTACTGTAAATAGCACAGTTTTCCAACTTGCAGCTTACTGGACTTAGGTAGTTGACAAGCCGATGTGAATGTTGTGTCTGGACTAAGTGCCGAAGGATAATACTTGTAAAGGATCTATTAGGCCCTAATTTTTTGAGTAAACGAGCTCAACACATATTCTGATCGCAATGACGAGTACTAAATATGGAAAAGCAAGCCTCGTTTGACACCAATTGGTATCACAGATCAGTCGTAGCTCTAATTTCTAAGGCAGTATTAAAATTACCTGCCAACCAAGGCCACTGTTTACAATCTTTCTTGAAGCTTGCAATCGGTATAAGCTACTTTTAACTATTGCATCTTGGGTTTGAGAAAGTCACGTTAATCAGAAAATGTAAAGCCCAAGTTCCAATATCCATAGTCCATCAAGAAAATGGGGATCACCATTTGGTGCATAAGGTGCCAATTTCTTAATCATGGATCTTACTGAAAGGTGCACGCAGGTCAAGCCATTCTGAAAAGGCTCGATTCAGTTGATCCATCAATTGATGAATCCAGCGCTAGATTAATCAAGTGGCCATCTCCAGCTTCATTGCAAAGAACATAACTAGCCACACCTCTCGAGAATAAGAAACGAAAAGCACCATAAAATGTAGCAACAATCGTTGATCATCATATCAATGCCTGCCTGCTACTGCTACAAGTCTCAAAACTAATCCTCCTTCTGATGTTTAACCCAGACAAACATTAGGATCCTCTTCCTCCGAGTCAAATTCAACCTGCATACAATTATAAGCGGTTTTAGTTACAAACGGATACACTCATCTAAGTTGCTTAAGTTTTCAATTGACAGCAAAAACCTAGATGTAGAAGCAGTAGCTAAAGAATGACAGAGAAAATGTCCAAAGTGGATAAGAGTAATCATTCTGAAAAGCAGATCACATTTTCATCCTTAAACCATCTTCCATGGCAATCTCGCTTCCAGCCTGCTTCAATAAATTTGAGTTCTCTCTCTCGACGTGCCCGGAAATCCAATCCTTCGGGTGTATGCGACACACTTGATGCTTGAGTTGCAGGATATGAACTAATTACTCTAGGAATAATTGCTGCATTATTGACATGCACCTGGCTTGATTTAGCATCAAACTTCTGGCTCTCAGAACTCTCCTGGGGGAGTTTCTTACATAGAGCCTCGGAAGCAGCCTTTCGTGTATGGTCAATTAGTGGTTTGCTTGGTAAATGAACTCTTTTGCTGGAATTACCAGAATTGTTAGAGCCACCAGGAGAGTCTGATAAGGCTAATCTCTTGCTTATCTCATTTTGCCTACTCAACTCTCTTTCCTTCAGCCTGGATTCTGCAGCTAAGTGACGTGATCCTTTCCTGTGCATCTGCAAAGACAGCATTTCAACAAACATTCAAACAATTTAGGAGAAGGCGGCTTTGCATCTGAGAACAAAGATACTAATTGGCTCTCAGAACAGCAAAATTAAATACCCCAATAACAAGAATCCATATAATTGTCAAAACTTAATACATTATGTGATGAAAACAGATATCATTGACCACAAAAGTTCAAGGGAAAACACTAAGAAAGAAGCTATCTTTCAAATCCAGCTTAAAAGTATTAAACAAGCTAATATCTTAGCCTGAAGAACTCACGTAATGCCTTAATAATATCTAGAATACAAAACTATAGTCTTGCAGAAAGAAGATTACAAGGAATTAAAAGGGAAGACAATAGAGGACGACAAGCTTACATTGAGCATGATAAGAGAATCAAGAACAGGATTGTGAGGGCAGACAAGACATGTGAATTTTCCATTGGAGAGTTTCTTGTAAGAAAACCCATCATCGATCGCTTCGATCAATACTTCTTCCACTCTTCTTTTCCTGTATTGTGCTTCTCTTGCCCAACTGTCTCCTCCAAACACACTCATCTTCACATTTTCTTCCTTCTCGTTGTCTCCAGGTTTTACCTAAAAAAGCTCCAAGACGACCCACAAGAGTAGATCTCTGGGCCTAAAAGTTCAGTCCTTAATGCTGTATAGTTGAAAGGCAATTTTTCACAAAACTAGCCCACTGGGTCATAAAGTGCAAATCTTTGCTACCTTCTTGTGAACATTTTTACGAAAGCAACGAACTTTGCTCATTTTCTACACAATCTTTCGTCTGTTAACATGGCGGAGAGACAAGGGCTGGATCAGCAGCCACAGCAGCAGCAATTAGATCCACCACAGCTGCGGTCACCGTCGCAAGACCAACAGCCGTCGGCAAAGGAAGACATGTTCGCGTGTGTGATGGCATTGGAGGCCTCTTTGCTTCCATGTTTGCCTGCCCGAGAGCTCCAAGCCATTGATCGCTCTCCACACCCTTCACACCAGAGTTAGTTTGCTGCTCATTTCTTGTTATCGTATTATTAACATTAAAAAAAACCATATTTGTTTTATGATTTTTAGTAGATGTTTGTTTTATTTCGTTAAGGGAAGAAAAAAGAATGAAGGGAATAAATCTGATAACTTTGTTTGATATTTTCATTTATTCAATAACGATAGAATTGTTCAAATTATACATTAATCACTTAATTAACTCCCAACATCTTTAATCTTGTGCTTCATATCATGGAGAAGGAGGAGGAAGAAAGAGTTAGTTTGTTTCTAATACAAGTATATAAAGAGTTGAATATCAAACAAATTTCTAATAGTTTTATTAATTATTAGTAAATTGATCTCTTATAATTAAGAATAAGAAAATAATTCCTCATAATTCTCTGCCATGTTAATTAGGCCAATCTATGCAATGATTTTAACTTCGATATTAAATAAGAAACACCAACTTAGCCTAAAATATGCGGGCGTGGAATACTAGGATTGCAGGTTTGGTCTCATTATTCTGTTTTTCTATGTCTTATTCAAGTGTATTTTAAGTTGAATAAAGTGTTTATTGAACTCTTTCTGCATATTTGCTTATGATGCTTGAAGGAACCAACTTGGACAATATAGAAAAACCTACAAAACTAAACTCTGGATAACTGGATGGATTGATGTGATGTACTTGGGCTCTGCCAGAAGAAGTGATTCATGTGGATGGATTAGTTTCTGTTTGTGGATGTAGAGCATATATAATACGAGGCTGTAGGAGAGCATTGCGAGTCATCATAGAAATTTCTATATGTTAGGATTATGATTACGAAATAGCTTTTTGTATATGAAACTGTATACTTTTCATTCATCATTATTAAGTGCAAGTTAGTTGGACATAATTGTCATTGGATTGCACTGTTAGCTGATTTCTGACATTTGAGTTATTGATGTTCATCAGCACATTTGATTAATTTTGGACTTGCACCTTTAGAAAAGGTTATTCTTCAGGATTTTTCTTGAGATATTAATTTGTAAAGTTTTCTGAGATTTATTACTGTTTGTAATAGATTGAACTAAGAAGATGATGGTAATATGATCTCAAGATATTTTTAGATAGTTTAATATTTTTTTCAAGATGTGTTCGGGTTTTTCTTGTAGTCCACTCTGTGATAGTCCTTGTAACCTACCCTTTTGGTAAGTATTGGTTGCTAGTTTTGCTGGTGTTCTGGTGAATGATCTTTGTAGAATTGCAGTGCTTCAGTATTAAGGTGTGATCATAGACAGTTTTCGTGTTACTTATCAATCATTGTTTTCCCATGGTTTACCTGTCTCTCGTCCGAAAGCATGCCACTATAAAAATGGTCGGTTCTAAACCTTAAGAAAACACGATGTATGTAGAACAGACATTTATGGGGATCTCGGTGAAAATATGAGTACATGAAGAAATAGATACTTCATAATGCTTCGGCAAGTGAAACATCTTAGCTGTGCACCTAATACTGTAACATCTGGTATGTCCTTCGGAGTTGTACATTTGGACATTAAGATGTTTCTTTTCAATAATGTTTGGTCATTTTCATTGTTGAAGATTTGGCTAATGGAAAAACCATGTTATTACCTCAGTTATACTGGTCTATGTGATTATGGAATTCCTGATCTTAACTCTTTGTCTTAGCTAACAAAACAGTCGGTGAAACAAAATCTATCTCAACTTATGGGCATACATACTGAAATGATCTACAATTTGTAATTGTTCCAGTTGATGTTGAAAGGCATGCTAGGGACTTCATGGAAGCTGCCAAGAAGCTTCAACTCTATTTTATTGGTCTACAGCGCCACGGGCGACCAACTGCGGTTGAAACTCTAAAAGAGGTTAACAAATCTAGCTGAAAGAGATTACACAGTGCTACTTTGCTTTCTGTTTCTTTGCTTTCTGTTTCTGTCATTTGACCTAATAAAGCATTGTTGGTTGCATTTTTACAGGAGATCGCCGTTATGGAAGAAGAATTGGAAAAAATGGATGAGATTGTCAAGAAACAAGAGAGATCGATCCAAGGTTGGACAAAGGAGTTGACTGATCAACTGGACAAGCAGAAAACAGAATTGCAGAGGGTTTAGTGAGCAAGTAATAACCCTGTATTGACCATAAGTGTGTAGTAGTGAATCATGCAGAAGATATACCAAGTTTAGATTGTCTTTTGTTACATGTCAAGCAAGCTCGTGATGTATGTTTGGATCTTTCCTTGGTTGGTATGAAAAGAAAACTTGAAGCAACTTTGTATTAATTAGATGTAGTTTACCTACAATTAAAGCTTGATCAAAGAACATAAATCTCTAAACAAAGATTCTAAGAACATTGTATATAGCCATCATGGAGTAGCATTACAGTATGGGAAGGCAAAAGCTTGACAATGACAGTAATCTTTCTGCAGAACATCAAAGACCAACTGACTTATGTATTTGTAGACTATTTTTCTTTCTTAAGAATTCATAACCAGTGTGTATCAAAAGAAAAAAAAAACAAAATAGACGCCCTAATCAATAGGAAAATAAAAGACACCAAGAGATATTATTGGAATTGGCCAGACAAGCATGAGCAGAAAGGTCAATGTTGGTCTGTCCCCGTTTAGTAGTGCCAACGACGAAACATTGGCATAACAAAGAACTTCATTGTGCCATTGTTACAATGGAATCCATTGCTTGCTCCACAAGCGAAGTAGTAGGGCTGGAACCTTTTGAGCACGAACTCAAACCCATCTCCAGACCCTTGTGTGGTGTTAGCAATCATCTTGGCTCTCCTCAGGTCGCATCTCATTAAGCTCCACATATTTGGCAGCAAGTAAACGCTATGAGGATGTGTGTTGTTCTCACTTGGTGGATCATACTTGAACACTGCAAAATGAACGTCATCTCATCAGCTATTGTATCTAATGAAGATGAAACAAACAATTCACAAGGATCATGTCATATAAACAAAAACTTCCTTCAAAACAACAGAATACTGTCTACATGCCTCACCTAGAGTATCGTTTACATAAAAAGGACCGTTGTTGAAGGACCAGTCAATGTAGTTAAAGCCAAACTGCCAGTTGTTAGCCCCACCAACGATGATCTTCCTTGGAGGATTGTAGCCATGTCTATTGCCCCAGTCACTGTAGTTAGATCCATACTGCCACTGCGGGTTAGCCATGCTAGTGGTCATCAAGGAAGCACCAAGTAGCAGAACCATAACTTGTGCACATGTTAAGCCCATCTTTCCCGTTAAGAAAAGCTTTCACAAGACCTGGAAGTTAGGAAGTGATGAAACTTGTGAATTAACAGGAAGTTTAGATGGTTGATAACGAATGGTCGAGTTGTTATGTATATATAGGAGAGGAAGTTACGGAAAAAGAACAGTGCAATGTATAGCCGAATAGGTCTTTTTCACGACTTGGATTGGTGTGCAACGAAAATGGAAGCCCTCCACTTCTCACAGCCGTCTCTTGTAGTCCATGTTTACTTACGTTGAATGTGTGCATTTATTATATAAAAATGGGTTAAAACCAATTGACCATTTCACCTATAAGAATCGTGACTCCTTGCAGGAAAGATTGAGTTAAGAATACCGGATGAATTAACTTGAATATTCATTGAACGTTAGCTGTTGGTGAAACATTGCTAAAAATTTCTGCTTTCGTGCAGCAGAAGAAAAAGCTCCTGTAATCAGTTTCTGTACAAGGTTTATAACACACTACGTACTAGCAACATGTAAACCCAACAGCAAATACATATTAGATGTTAACTAAACTCGTATGCGAAGAGTCTTAACGATAATCCAAGTCTGGTTCTTAAGGAGTTAAAACTGTTCTGCAGCCGGTTAGGCCATTTTCTCTGCTCCGCAGAATATTCTGAATTTGGATGTGAAAAGGGAAATGAATGTCAAAAAGTTACGGTGTAGAAGAAAACTCTCTACCTTACTAGGTCGTCCACTGTCTGTTGTTAGATAACAAAGCACAACCTTAAGTTGGATATTTCATAGCTACTTCCTGTGCTGTGTAGGAATCAAATCTATATTAATTCTTTTGTTGAACATTATCAAATCATAGATACCTTCCATATTCAGTTGACTTGGATGCATTAATCATTATAGTTTTATATACTTATTTTCAACGTTTTGTTGGAATTTGAAGGTATGCTAAAAACCATTGTTTAAAGCAGGCGATATGGGTTGGTGGAAATCCTGGAAAGTCTTTTTCTGCCAGAAAGTGGTCAGCCCAGCCCTGGATTCAGTTTAAATTTTTGACTGAAATGAATTCTTAAGTCTTAACTCATCCTTAAGAAAAAAGGTGACTGATGATGATGCTTATGAATGCTGATGCTTCCCTGACGTGACGATGATGGCTTGTTCCATTAAAGATAAGTGTAGTAAATTGCAGGAAAATTTTCAGAATTTACTTTACCTGTATATCTGTCAATGAAAATGCCATTTTTAGGTTAAAACTAGTTTTACTGATCATGTAAATTTTTCACAACAAATTAGTTATTAATAATAAAATGGATTAAATGATATTTTTAGTAAATTAAAATTATGTATCTCATTGAGAAAATATTGAAACATTAATAAACTGAACCGGTTTAACCGGTTTAACATTGAAAATTTTGTATCCACCAATTTTTTAATTTGGTTTTTAATTTTTGGTTTGATTTAATTTAATAATGTTTGTTGTTAAAATTGATTAATTTACTAATTAATCAACTTTTTCGTAAACTAATCAGTTTTTATAAACTAAAATAAACCATTTAATTTTTATTCAATAATCTATTTTTTAATTAAACTTTAAATTTGTCGATAAGTAAGGATCATTCTTCAATCATTGTTCAAATTCTTTAATTTTATTAAAGTTTTAGCTGATTTTATAACATTCTAATATTAATTAAAACTTTTAAAGCTTAAATCTCCTTTCTTACTTGTTTAAATTGTTAGATCTGGGAAGCCCACTAATATGGGAGATTTTCAATATTGGCCTATTAAGGGAATATATTCATGAGCTTTGACACTACACTTCAACTTAAAACCTTAAGACATTAGGTTTATGGTTCTTTTCTACTTATATATCCTTCACTAGTTTCATCTCTTTCCAATGTAGGATTTTTACTCACACTTGACATCTCAACATAAATTTTGATTCAGATTTGAAAACATTGTGAAAGATTAAGTCAGTGTTAACAAAACTCTACAAAGGTTGTCATCTTTCCCGCACTCCTTTCATTTGGCCTGAGATTTCCCTAAAGCCCATCTGCAGGTGAGATCTGACCCTCATGGAAGGCGTTGGATACTCCTTTTGAGCTTGGCAAGCCTTCTGGTTCGAAGGATGAGTTTCCAGACTTGTCGCGGGAAACTCTACGAAAAAAATTGAATGGGTGATTGATTCGCAAAATTTTCGATTCGTTTTTTACAAACACAAAAATAAAAAATGTTGGACCAATGGTGGTTGACAAAATAAATTCCTTAATGTTTTGATAATAATAAAATGTATAGAATTGGTAAGA
>JANKOD010000192.1:29823767-29835460 GCA_026284645.1 Erythroxylum acuminatum
CATAATTTGATGGATGCTTTGTAAAATGAATTTCTCTTTACTTTTAATATGGACATAATTTGATATGATTATGTGAAGTTTCATTAAACAGTGGGTATTTGTATTATTGTTAAGTTTCATTTATTGTTAGATGACAATATGTTAACCTTCATATATTACCTTATTTTCTTCTCTATGTGTTGTATAAAAGATTGCTTTCAAAGTCTTAATTATACTTGTAGAGAATTGGGAAAATTTGAATTTCAGGTAAACAAATGGGTCCAAAGAGACAATGTGAGGTCATGCGTCCGAGGTTTAGAGCCATGTTCGGGGGAAGTTACAGTGAAGGTGGTTCGTCACAATCTGCTGCTCCGACTGAGTCACCTCTTCCACCTCTCGTGCCGACCGTTGTAGATGATGCATCATCTACTACTCATCGTACACCATCCCCTTCTCCAATGCATATATCATGAAACACCAACTTATCGGACGCAGGTGACGTCCGCCAGCTTGGCGCTGAGGGACCTGATGGAAGAAAGTTTGTATCTGTTGTCAACGACCAATAAGTGAAATAAAAGCACTGACAATTTGCTTATTATCAACTTTTACTTTTATCAATTTTTACATTGGATAACATAATTTGGTATGTTAGGTTGGTTCCGTCTAGACCAACTTCAAGAAATATGACTTCGTCGTTTAAGCAAAGAATTGAACCAGAGGGTTATGTGTGGAAGAATTTATCTGACACGACAAAGCAATTTTACTTTCAAGAGTTTGAGGTACAAATAATTGTTTTTTTCTTTTACATTGCTTTATTTTCACAATGTTCATACAAACTTTAAGCACTTGTTATTTTTCCCTTCTTATTTCAGAAAGAATTTTACTGGGATTCTTGTTTCGACGCCAGCATGTATAAACTGTGGGAAAAGAAAGCTCGTATACGTTATCGCGACATAATAAATGCGATACGAAAGGTTGGTGCCCGACCGCGTTATATTTCGGAGGATATTTGGACTTATTGGACCGAATATTGGACATCACCTGCGGCAATGTCCATATCAGAGCGTAATTCGGCCAACAGACGTGGAGGGTCGGGTGGTGCGAGCCTTCCAGTGCATACGGGAGGATCAATTACCCACTACGAGCATGCATATAGACTAGTAAGTGTCTACACTTCACGCTTATTTTACATATATTTTGCTTCGCTTTATTCAACATAATGATTATAATAAACATGTCTGGTGCCATATATGGCTGTGTGAAGTTGTTTTCTTTGTTGAACAAGGGGGCAAATATCATATCTATAGACAAAACTTTGTCGAAATTTTTTAAAATTCTAGTTCACATATGACAATTTAGGTTATACTTGTAGGAAAAGTCATTGGGCACGAAGCCTACACCTATCCAGTTATTTTTGCACACCCACACGAAGAAACATGATGGTGCCACTTTCATCAACACTCGATGTAGAGAGCTGAATGTAAGTGAAATTAATAAATTTTTATAATTTCTTTACAATTATACCTTAATTACTAATGTAAAGATTGCTTCCGAATAAGACCAAATACAACAAAATATCCAGCGACAGTCTCAGGAGGAACAACCAGTGGACGAGACTCAGACATATCTTGATGTCGTCGGTGGTAGGGACCGTCGTGGAAGAATATTCGGCCTGGGCTCGTATGCAAACTCCTGTTATTCACTCTCTTCACTGTCCAGTACAGCAGCATCTGCTCGGCCAACGCAAAGTAATGACGTTTCCGAGCTTCGGGCCACAGTCGACACATTGAGGGACCAGCTAATTAATCAACGTATGGAGCATATGGAGGAGATAGCTAAGATAAGAGAAGAGATGAGTCTGCAGATGAATCAGAAGATGAGGGAGGAGCTGGAGCAGGTATCAAAGATCAGAGAGTCGATGGAGCAGGCAGCTAAGAGGAGAGAGGAGATGGAGCGGCTTGCTAAGATGAGAGCGGAGGTTGAGCAGATGACTATACAGAGAGAGCACATGGAGCAGATGGCTCAGCTTAGGCAGGAGATGGAAATGTTAAAGAAGGAGGCTAACAGTTTAGAGCATCCACGATCACCAAGACATTAGCTTATCTTTGTCATTTGTTTACAAGTAAAAAACATAAGATTTGTTCTTTGTTATGTTTAAATTATGAAATGAAATTTTTTATGCGTTCTATTATTAATTATTTTTCTCATTTAATTATTAAATTTTTTATACGTTCTATTATGAAATTAACTTTATATCAATTAATCAAATTATATATACATATAAACAAATAATATAACGTAATACAAATAAATCAATTCTATATATAATATAACATTGTTATAAAAATAATGGAACTAAAAAACATAATTAGTTCTTACCGACAGAATGGTCCGTCGGAATTGTTATAATCTTTTACCGACGGAATATATTCCGTCGGAATTATTCACTACACGTTACCGATGGAATAAATAACCGTAACAAAATTGGCAGAAATTTCCTTCGCCTCACTGACGGAAATCACTCCGTTGCTAATTTTCACCGACGGCACGTTTCCGTCGTTATATATTCTGACGTCAGAAATACCGTCGTAAGTTCCGTCGGTAAACCTCCGACGGATTTTTTCGATCGGTGATTTTACCGACCGCAATTTTAGCGACCGATTTAGTTGTCGCCTATTTCCGTCGGCGATTTATTGTACCGACGGAATTTTCTCATTTACAGACAGAATTTTCCGTCGGTAAATGTTAATTTTCTTGTAGTGATCGGCTATGTGAAAATTTGCATTAAACTTCAACCTAAAGAATGCTCTTCCAGAGAGTGTGTTTGTGTTGTGCTTTGCGGAGAATGGAGAAATGATTCAGAAAGTTATTCCGGTCTCTTATCCATGGAAACCAAATATGTCTTCCAAGAAATGGCAACCGACTGGGAAGGTATTTCAGACAGGGGGGCATGAGGAGTTGATCGAATTGGGGGTTCCTGATAACATAATAACTGAAGAAGAGATGGTACAGGTCAATACTGAGGACTCGAATGGAAATGTTGAGCAAATGAGTGAATCTCCAAACAAAAAGATACCACAGGAGATGGTACTAAATCAATTGGAAAAGGATGGTCAAGAAACAAACCCACCTGATTTGGAGACGCCACGGAACAAGCAATAATACGTAGGTCATACTATTAACTCTCAAGGAAGTCCTGAGCAAGTTAATGAAGCTCCAAACCGGCAGTCGACTCAGGAGCCTGTTATTAATCAAATAGAGAAAATTGACATCAGAGAAAGACAACATGAATTGGAGAGTACTAGGAGTTCCGTAGATATGGAGAACAATGAATTTGGTATTAACACAAGTGAGGATGGAGGACTACAGATGCTGACCACGGAGCAGATTGGAGCTATAGAGGGGCATTTAAATTTGAAACATTCCAAGACTGAAATGGATGATGGTAAAGCCAATAGCCAGGAGGAAAATGAGATCATTTACCTGCCAAGCTCTAGAAGAAGATCAACTAGGAAACGTGGGAAAGGAAAAAACAAAGAGGACTCTCCCCAATCATGTCTATTCTGATTTGGAATACCAGGGGCCTAAATGATCCCTCAAAACAGTCTATGGTGAAAGAGATCATCCAACAACATCAACCAGTCATTGTAGGCTTGTTGGAAACAAAAATAAGGGACTCTCGAATCCTGAAAGACCAGTAATTTTTGGGCATGAAATGGAAAATGTTTTCCAATCTTTCTTCCCACTATAACGCGAGAATCTTATGCTTCTTCAATGTTGATCAAATTAACGTGCAAGTGGAGGAAGAGACTGACCAATTTTTACATTTGAAATGTTGTTATAGGGGTCAATCCCCATCTTTTGCTCCTACTTCAATAAATGCAGCGAATTTTATGTTTCAGAGGAGTAATCTATGGAATGCACTGGTCCGGATCCAACATTCTATTATTACCCTATGGTTAGTAGCAGAGGACTTCAATTGTACACTAAATTCGAAGCAGGTGGAAGGTGGTAAGAAATATATAATGGCAGATGCAAGAGAACTCACCTCCCTGCTTAGCAAGGTAGAACTGCTGGATATCTGCTCTACGGGACGACATTTCACGTGGAGTAACAAGCAGCAGGGGCATATGTTCATTCGCAAAAAACTAGATAGAGCACTTGGCAATCCGGAACGGCTCGACAAGTTTCCTCAATCATACATACGCTTTGGTGAAAAATTATTATCGAACCATTCCTACATATTAATTCAGAACATAGTCGATCATCAGAGACATGGTACCCCCTTTTGTTTTTTCAATGGAGTTACTAATTTACCAATTTTTATGGAAATAATTGGGTGTTGCTAGCAGCAGGATGTGATAGGGTACAAAGCTTTCCAATTCATGCAAAAGCTAAGGAAGGTTAGAGAAGCCATTAAGTGTTTTACCAGGGGAAAAACCAAAAATTGGAACGGCTCAAGATCAAAGTAAAACGAGCTCATAAGGAGTGCTACCACGAGCCGAATGACACGATCCTTAGGGAGATTGAATCAAATCTCTTAAAAGAGTATAAAAAAAACTACAACTGCAAAACTCAAATTATAAAAGAGAAAGCGAGAGTCAACTGACTTCGAGATGGTGATTCCAATTCCAAATATTTTCATTCCACAGTTCTGGTTAGAGGAATTTTAATAAAATTGTCTAGTTGCAAGATAGTCAGGGGCACATGTTCTCGGATCAAACTGAGCTGCTTGATTTGGCTAGGAAGTACTTCTCTCAACTGATAGGGCCAGTGCAAGCTGAACTACCGACGGAGAATATGCATAGAATACTAACTGGCTCAATCTCACAGGAGGTTAAACAAGCTTTGATTGCTCCACTTACTGAACAAGATGTTAAGAACAATGTATTCAGCTTGCATCCTTCAAAAGCTCGAGGACCGGATGGTTTCTCTGTTAGACAATTTTGTCATTTTCTATAAAGTTGGACAACTATTAATTGCATTTTTTTATTTTTCAATAAATTATCGGTTAAGTTACGTAATTTGATCCAGATAAAGATAATAAAATGGTTCAATAAATGATCTAAATCAATTGGGTGAAAAATGGATCCCAATTAGCGTGGACTAGATCCATATCGGTCTTGTGATGGGGAAGTCCGATATGAAAGTTATAGAAAAAGGTTAGTCTCTTGGGGTTGCTCATATCAATCATAAGCATAATGCTTCTCTGACTCGTTAAAAAAGCTTACGTATTGAGAAAACTGTAGAAAGACTTAAATCTCGTGTCAGGAAACGCTTTCCATAAAGGTTTTAGGAAATTCGTGATCGTTTGGAGCTCAGAAACGACATTGGAATCAGAGATAGAACTGAAATCAGGTATTCCGCATTACCTTAATTTTTAATCATTTCATGTATGATCATAGGTACATAATAAGGTCTGTACTACGTATTACATTCTCTGCCTGGTTCTTTCAATCTACCTGTGACATCAAGGGTAAGCCCTTTACCAAATCAGTGTTGTAGTACTTCTCCTCCACGAAGATGTTTCAACAAATTAACCATACATATGTGTGTCTTGTACCAAAGAAGAAACATCCGAAGGTGATGGGGGACTTCCGACCAATTTCATGTCGTAATACGATCTATAAAGTCATCGCAAAGCTACTAGTGAATAGAATGAAGGATGTTCTTAAAGAGACTATTGACATTTCTCAAGGCGCATTCATACTAGATAGGAAAATAGGAGACAACATTTCATTGCCACAGGAGCTGTTAAAGGAGTATTCGTCTGGGAAAAAACTCAATAGCTGCGTTATGAAAATAGACTTTTTTAATGCATACGACATGATCAATTGGAACTTCATTAGAGTATCTAGAAATGGATTATGCATGCTGTGCAATCCTCGACAATCAATATACTTGTAAATGGCATTCCTACAAAGCCATTCAAAAACGAAAGAGGTATAAGACAAGGGGATCCTTTATCCCCTTATCTCTTTATCATTGCAATGGAAGGTTTCACTACACTGATCTGTTCTTTTACAACTCACAATGGAGCTTATAGAGTTCACAACAAGTGTACTGAAGCAAAGATCACCCATCTCATATTTGCAGACGATCTTCTGTTATTCAGTGGAGCGGAGGAACAGTCCATTAGCATCATGAAACACACTCTGAATCTTTTCTCCAAATGGTCGGGCCTGACAATCAATGTCGATAAAAGTAGTATATGTTTTCTCTTCGGACGTTAAGGAGGTGAATGAGCTGAGTAATATTATGGGTTTAAGTATTCAAAGGCCTTCTCTACGTTATCTAGGAGTCCCAATAACTTCCTACAAGTTGAAATATTCAGACTGCCTATCACTATTAGAGAAGATCAAGTCCAAAGTGAATTCATGGCAGCATCATCGCCTATCCTATGCGGCAAGGATTACACTGATTATTTCGGTTTTGAGCAGCTTACACACTCACTGGATAGCACATTTAGTGTCATGAAGGAAATTGACAGGATGTTGAAAGCATATTTATGGTCCGGAAAGGCTGATACAGCTAAAGTTAGTTGGCAAGAACTAACTATTCCCAAGAAACAGGTTGGCTTGAGCATCTCATCTATTTATACTAGACAAAGAGTGTTATGGTGCGAACAAATATGGCAGCTCCTCACGGATAAGGAAGGATTATGGTCCAAATGGATTCATACGATCCATCTTCAGCATCGAAACTTTTGACAGATTGAGAGCTCTACATAGTATTTGCACGCATTCAACCAGTTATTGAAACTAAGGCAGATTATTTACCCATTCATCAAACATAGAGTTAACATGGGTGTGGTTTGACAATCGGATGGATGGCAGCCGGCCCCCTATGCACCAATCCTGAATTTGGTTTGTTGAGAATAGGATACCGCGGGATGCCAAAGTCTCATATCTGCTTATTCATGGCACAAGAACAAGACAGTTTCGAGGATTTTCTACCCTTTTTGCACACCTTCCACAGATTGGAGATAGAGAAAGTGCAGATGCTATCTACTGGACACCAAATACACAAGGTTCATTTTCAAATGAAACCTGCTGTTCTATTTTTAGAAGTGATGACAGGGAAGTGCCTTGGTATTCCTTAGTGTGGAAGAACTCTCTCAATCCGAAAGCCTCGGTAATCACCTGGCTAGCGTTCAAAAATAGACTGAGAACTAAATGTAGATGGTTTGCACCTACCAACAAGTTATGCTTATTTTGTCGAGCGGCCGAGGAGGACAGAAATCATATTTTCTTTGAGTGTATTTACTCAAAAACCATCTGGAGCCGCATCCTTCACATGTTGGGGGAGACAATCAACAGTTATGAATGGGGGCATTCTTTGCAATTGATAATAAACAAGGCGCGGCCTGACAAAGAGAATCACATCCTCTTTAAAGCTGCTTTCATTCCCACCATCTACATGCTTCGGAAGGAAAGGAACAACAGACTCTATAAGCAAGTGGAGGAAGATAAATATCGACTAGCTGAAAAAAATACTGAATTGGATCCGAGCCATCATGATTGCCAAGAAAGTTGATCACTTACTAACTCCTCGCATGAAAATCGCATGGAACCTATGATCTGTCGCAAATGCTCTGATAGTTTCTTTGCATAACAGTGTGAGATAGTTGCTGTATATGTTGGTTGCTAGCGTATAGCGTGTCTTTTGGAGTAGCTTTCCAAGCTAAGTTCACTGTGTAGTGATGTAATTATGTTATAGCTTTAGCTATTGTTAATATATACTTCTTTCATTTTACAAAGGATCTACCATTCCGATTTATTATGCAGATGAGGATTTTCTGTTCTCTTGCTGCTAATCTCTGGCAAGGAAGACCTGACAGCAACCAATGATCCTTCTAGTTTGTAATTATTTGATGACAGACAAGATCAAGAGAATTGGAAATTTAAATTTAGATGAGCTTGACAAAACATCAAATTCCTATTCTTCCATTAATTTGCTAGCATCTGTGAAACTGGATTGAATCAGGCCTAACATAGATTCGATCCTTTAATACCAGGAACAACAGAAGTAAAAAGTCATGCAGTCTTCTTCTAATGCACATTGCAATTATCTAAGAATACAGAAAATTATGGCGTCCGCTGATACGTATACTGGAATCTAATCTAATCCCTTACGTTGTCTAAGTTAAAACAGCTAAACTTCCTGTGATTGCTTCAGAGCATTTGGTTTTTCATGCCCTGCACTGGATATACTCTCAATCAGTTCACGGCCCTTGGTTTCATATGGAAACAGGAACACAGAAATTCCTGCTATGAAAGCCACACCGGCGAAAAGACCAACAGCTGCACTTTGGTGACACCCTTGAACCAAACTCACAGCCACAAGAGGGCAGATCATGCCACCGACTCTTCCCATTGAACTTGCCACTCCAACTCCTGTTGTTCTCACGGAAGTCGGATAGATCTCCGGGGCGTAAATGAAGACTATAGCGAATGTACCGGTGATGCATATTCGGGCTATGAAGAGGAGTACTGTGGTCACAGTTGATGTTCGATGGACTACCAATGGCAGTATGATTATGCCTGCCACTAAGAACATACCTATCATTGATAGTTTACGACCGAATCTATCGATGATGATGGCTGCAATCACTAATCCAGGGAATTCTGCAAAGCTGGTGATGAATACGTCCTTGTAATTGACGCTATCGTCAGACTTCTGAGACTTATCAGGATGAGTTGAGTAGCATTTGTTGCTTCTATTGTTCAATTCAGTTGTGAGCAAAACAAGGCCGTAGTATGAAAAGGCATTTGCAAAGAAAATGAGCCATAACAAGAGGGTAGATCTAAGCAACTTTGGTGAAAGAAGCAATAGAAGTGTTTTTACAGGGTCCAAATTCGCATCCTTGATTCCAGGAGCTGGATCTGCAGTTCGGGAAGGCAATTCTTCATCTCTTGGAGGAAGGTTTTGTAGTTGGCTCTGTTTTAGTTCATGATCAGAAACTAAAACACCAGGAGGCAATTCTTTACCATTTATTCTGGAAATTTTCTGCATAATTTTGAGGGCATCATCTTTCTTACCTTTCAAGCACAAATACCTTGGAGACTCCGGAGTCACTATATAGAACAGGAGCAGAACAAAGGATGGCAGAGCAGAGAAACCAACAAGCCATCTCCAACCCAATCTTGGCATAACAATCCATGCCACACCAGCTTCAAAGATTGTGCCAACAGTCCAAAAGGCTGAGAAAACCATCATCCAAGATCCTCTATTTGGGGCAGGAACAAACTCCAAAAAATATGATAAGAGTACAGGACCACCTCCAATACCAATTCCAACGAGACAGCGAGCAGTAATCAAACAGGCATAATTAGGTGCGAATGCGCTTAAAAGACCAGCAATGGAAGTAACTACTGATGTAACCAGATAGCCTCTTCTTCTTCCATATCTGTCAGAGACTTGGCCCCATGTAAACGACCCAAGAAGCACACCAGCAAACACCATAGTGGTTATCAGACTCTCTTGATTGGAGGTAAGTTTCCATTGAGACTTAACTGCTGATCCCACAAAAGAGAGGATCATCATCTCCATAGCTTCTGCAACCCATCCCATCCCTGCATAGATAAGGACAAGGACCTGGAACTTTCCAAACCCCATACCCACCAGGGCTTCATCAACAGTGTACCTCAGTTCTTTGTTGTCTGCCATAACTACTCTTTCTTGTTCTTCAGGTCCTGGCTTATGGATTTGTCCTAGAGAAAAAGTAGAACACAATAAAGTAAATCAACTACACAATAAAAGGGCGGCTCCTCTAAGAATAGACGAACAGAAATGAGAGATGAAAGCGGTTGTCAGAGTGGATTCAGAAGTTACAAACACTGACAATGACAACCACCAAAACATGCGTTCATCAATAATTGAAGGAGAGAAAAACTTCGTCAGGGGAGCAACTACAGTGCCAGGAAATTGACAGAAACAATCTTAAAAGCCCTGGAAGAAAGTGCTTTCTTGGTGCTTGTACTATTGATCACTTCTTCTACCGATATAATCATATAAATACTCTTAGAATGTAACTTGATTTAGTGCTGTTGTAAAGTTTGAGTTGAGTTGTAATGGAGTGGTTAGCTTATCTTGTACTAGGTATGCTTTACTTGTATTAGTTGTAAAATCAGTATGTCAGTCCACTTCACCATCATTGTATTTTTTAATTTCAGTATGGAGTATCTGAACACTATTGTTATATATTTTCTGAATGCAATGAAAGTGAGCAGACTCTTGTTCCAATTCTTATTCATTTTTTCTGGTTTACAAGTCCATTACATTGTCCTCTGCATTTCTTTACATGGTATCAGAGCACTCTTGATCTTGTAAGGTTCAAAACAACAGAAACACTAAAACCTCACTCACTCTCATAAGCTTTTTCGACAATCTCAACCAGTGACTTCCACACCTTCGAACACTGCACCTCCAGTTTTTAATGGCCAAAACTACCAAATTTGGGCCGTGAAGATGAATACATGCCTGAGATCATTTGACCTTTGGGATTATGCTGATGGTAAGGAAGTGAGTCCTCTTCCTAACAATCCCACAGTAAACCAAATCAAACATCATGCTGAAGAAACTGCCAAGAAATTTTGTGCTCTTTCATGCATTCACTCAGGTGTGAATGATGTGATTTTCACTATAATCATGGAATGTGAATCTGCCAAAGAGACTTGGGAAAGAATGAAGCAAGAGTTTCAAGGCAGTGATAAGACAAGGAAGATGCAAATACTCAATTTCAGGAAAGAATTTGAGATGCATGGCATGAAGGAGTCCGATAAAGTCAAAGATTATGTTGAGTTGTTGACTGAATCATGAAGACTGTCAATGAGATAAGGTTGCTGGGGGAACAAGTTGAAGGAAACTGCGACATATCTGAAATGTTTGAACAAAAGACAGATGCAAAGGATGAGCTTAAGTGAACACATGAGACGCACGTGTCAAGACCAAGCAGAAGCTTTATTACTTAAAACACAGTCGTATCAACATATCAGAAGATCAGTAAACTGCAGATGTTTACTTCATACTCAAAATGCACAGCAGAGGATGGCTCTTTAGTGATCACGTGAGGAGCACCTGCAACACATCTGACTTAGTCAAAGCTCACCGGAAAGCTACTGCATTCAACACCTATAAATAAGACAGATTACAAGCATCAGGAGGAGACTTCAGGATTCTCATTACATTGTAATCAAACATATGAGAGTGTAAGAATTAGAGAGAAAGGTTTGAGAGTTGCTAGGGTACTTATCTGTGAGTACTAAGGAGAGTGTTAGACTCTTTGCAAGTGTTTTTTGAAAACACTCATACTCTTGTAACCTTACTCAATTCTTCGTACTAGTTGAAACCATAAGTGTGGGATCCTTGGATGTAGATAGTATTAAAGCTATCAAACAAGTAAATCTTTGTGTTCTTTAGTTTCTGCAATTATCATATCTGCAAAACTGACAAATTCTTTATCAGTCTTTATTGTGAAAGACAGCAATACAACACAAAGAGAACTTAACAACATGCATCAGATACTTGGCTGCATCTCCACTTTTCATGGATTTGAATAAGACCATACCTCTTGCACCCTCAGATTAATAGCTTCCAAATCAAGTAAATATTAAATGTTGAAATTTTATTTTGTATTATAAGCAAGTGGAGGAAGATAAATATCGACTAGCTGAAAAAAATACTGAATTGGATCCGAGCCATCATGATTGCCA
>JANKOD010000192.1:29852953-29871173 GCA_026284645.1 Erythroxylum acuminatum
TAAATAAATACACTTTATAATAATAAGAAATTTCATAATGTTATGAATAATAATAAACATTTTTAATAATAATATTATATTTGTTAATAAAAACTACTATACACATTATTATTATTATTATTAAATTTCTTCTTATTATTATTATTGTTACTGTTATTATTATTATTATTATTACTATTATTATTATTATCAATCGTAAATTTACCAATTAATTTTATTTCTATTATTATAATTACTGTTAAATATTATTATTAAATTTATTGTGCAGTATTTATAAATGTATTATTATTATTATTAAATTTCTTATTAATATTATTACTGTTATTATGAATAACAAAATTATTAATTTTGTCTGTCTCGCTAGAGCGAGTTGTCACCCTCGCGAGACAGCCAAAATCTCCAGTCTTATTTTTGTTATTCATAATAATATGGAATAAATTATATGCTCATTTTTTCAACTGTCTTATAATCCGAATTAATTTATAAATAATTTAAATAATTACTATAAGTTATAACAAAATCTATTATCATAAATAATAAAAACATTATGTTTTTTTAAATTGTTATTATTAATTTAATTGTTTAAAATGGCTTTAATTATTAATTCTCTACTTATTATTATTCTTATTATTAATAAATTATTTATTTATTCATTATATTAAATAATAAGATTACATTCCTGATTATTAATAATTTTGTTATTCATAATAATAAGGAAAAAATTATATGCTTATTTTTGCTAAATCCTTTTAATCAGTATTAATCTTTAAATAATATTTACTAACAATTATATTATAAAAAATATTTAAAATGTTATGCTTAATAAATACTGCACAATAAATTTAATAATAATATTTAACAATAATTATAATAATAGAAATAAAATTAATTAGGAAATTTACGATTGATAATAATAATAATAATAATAGTAATAATAATAATAATAACAGTAACAATAATAATAATAAGAAGAAATTTAGTAATAATAATAATAATAATAATAATAAATTTCATAAATACTCTGCAATAAATTTAATAATAACATTTAACATTAATTATAATAATAGAAATAAAATTAATTAGTAAATTTACGAATAATAATGATAATAAATAAATAAAAATTAACATTATTATTAATAAGAAATTTAATAATTATAAAAATAATAAGTTTAATAATTAATCTGCAAAAAATATAATTATAGTTAATTAGTTATTTAATAGTAATAATTTAACTGTTCTTATAATAATGGAAATAAAATTAATTAATTAATTAAATTAATAATAATCAATTTAATTAAATTCTAATAATGATAATAATAACAGAAGGTACGAGAGAGAGAGAGAGAGAGAGAGTAGTTAGAAAGAGGAAAGCAGCTAAGATGAAGAAGAGAGGAGAGATGTTGGGTTTAAATAGTCAAAGGCAAATTTGTCCGAAAACAGCCAATTGAGTATCTTGAATGAGAATAAAAAACACCGGGACTAAGGTGAACGAATAAAAAACACAGGGGCTAAGATGAATAATCAAGTATATCACAGAGGCTCTTTTATGTGATTTGCCAAATTTTTTAGTTCGATTTATCTTAATAATTTTTTATTAAAAATTGATTAATTTATTTATTAATTGATCAATTTTTTTAAACTATAGCAAATTAATTGTTGATTCAAATGTATTTATTAATAAAGGTCAACCTCTTTAAGTTAAAAGAAAGTTACTATATTATCCAAAGGTTAACCAACCTTACCATGGTTAAAAAGTGTTTACAAACAATAAATTATATGCACAAAGTGAATTATTTGCTCCAATCTCTATCCTATTTTTGTGAATTAAAACATGAACATGTTTGAACTTCTTACGATAATGTTGGCTTTTTTTAATAACTTTAGAACTAATATATTATTTTTTAATGATTTAATAATTAATTGATCAAAATAATTTTACTTAATTTTTAATTAAAAATTGATTAAAATTCTACATGATTTATTACCAATTTAATGTTTCTGATTAAGATGAATCAATAATAACATCTTAGTAGAAATTTCACTGATGATAAGATTTGGAGAAGTCTAAAAATATGCAGTCTTATATGAAAAAGATGTTATTTCCAAGCTAATTAAGATGGACCAACTAAGGTAAATTAAGAGAAAAAGTTGGGATGACAAATGTAGCTTGGCTCGGACGACCTGTCTCAACCCGACAATAGCCTGGATTGACCGAGCCATGGGCTAAGATTGCTTGGTCCTATTAGGCCATGGGAGAGGCTAAGGTCGAGATTTTATTCAAGATAAGATTTGAAGAAGTCTAAAATTATGCAGTCTTATATGAAAAAGATGATATTTCCAAACTAATTAAGATGGACCAACTAAAGTAAATTAAGAGAAAAAGTTGGGATGACAAATGTAGCTTGGCACATGCAGCCTAGCCTAGTCCAACTTCGGCCCGGATTAATTGACCGAACCACAGGCTAAAATTGCTTGGTCCTATTGGGCCATGGGAGAGGCTCAGGTCGAGATAGTCACGGTCTGTAGCCCTATAGAAAGGTATGATAAGAAAAATAAAGTCAGGTTAGCCAGTTATATGGGGTCGGGTCATGGATCGGTCTGTTGTCATCCTTAAAAAAAAAGAAGCAAGGTAGAGTACCAAACCATTTTTCATTTTTGCCCTCACAAATGTACTTTCACCAAGTTTAATGAGACATTAGTGACTTTCATTTTAATATAACCTTTGTCTTGATAAAGTTAATTAGTGATATACAGAGTAAAGTTAAAATTTATTATAATTATTAATATGTTCGTAATTTTTCAAAATTTTTAATAAAAATGTATTTATAATTTTCTAAAAAATATTAATAATTCTTTTGCACTTTTATTTATAACACCCACATTTTTAATTATCAACTTTTCTTATTTTATTATCAACTTGCATTAAATTCTTAATTACAAATTTTAAAACGATATTATTTTTATTATATGATAATATTATTTTGTAAATTAGTAGTTAGAGTTTTTTTATTAAATTTGATGATAAAAGGGATAGATATTATAAAATTAAAATGATAAAAAAGTAATAATAAATTTTTAAAAATTAAAATATTGAATTTAATATAATTTTTAAATTGGGTCCCGTAAAATTATGAATTATAAAACAATTAAAAAAGTAATGGGATCATCTAACCCGAAACTGCTGTGTCCTTCCCGCTCCAAGCTTCACTGTACTCCACCTAGATCGCGCACAGGCACGGAGACACAGTAACAGTCACAGCCACAGCCACAGCCACGGACAATTCCTCGTATCTTCTCCGAACCGCAATAACCCAAAGTGGAGATGGGCCCGCCAAGCGGTGTCCGTACGATCTCGCAGGAAGCGTTCGACGAGCTGGTGAAAGAGAACGTAGAATTCGGTATGGACCCAACCGAGGCTCTCCAAGACGCCATTGACACACTCTCTTTGCAAGGCGTTGATCTCTGCGGTAAACCCAACAATCTCATTTTCTCTTTTCTTTGATCTGACTTCTAAACTACGGTCTTTTTGCTGTTTCCGGGCGGGAACTTTGCCGATTTCTTTTTTTCTTTCATTTTCTTTGCTGTCAAGCAACAACCCATTTCCTCTTCCTATGTATTAATTCCGATAATGGAGTGAAGTTTAAATTTTGGATCATAGTTACTTACCGGGTCTATCTTTTGTACTGTCATTTTATTTTCTTGCTCTTTATTGTTGTAGGGATTGTGACGTGCATTCCAGGAGAGGGTAGCGTGAGAGATAATCCAGTGATACAATGTTTGGATAGATTGAAGGAACTTGAATCTAAAGCCAAGGATATAATTGGAGAGGATGATTTAGATGAGATTGCAGGGTTGCTCAATAAGCTGATGGGGTTGTGTAGTGATGAAGGGTCCGCAAATGCTGCAATTGCGGTAAAAAATAATGGGATACAAAATGTTTGCTCTATTTGTTCTAAGATCCGTACTGGGCCCGAGCAAGCCCTTGTTTCGGCGTTGAAGTCATTGAAGTTGTTTCTTCACGGTATGCATGCGGATGATACTTGCTAATTTTTTGCCTTTGAAGTTAGTTTACAGAATTAGGATCCACGGACCAGGAAGGGTGGAGCTTTTTTGTGCTTATCTTTATCAATTGGAGCACTTGATATTAGAGAATAATGCAAAGGAAATTAGCCAGTTCTCATCTGAGATTAGACATTCTGCTTTCAGATACCAAAGTTTCAGCAATACAAATGGTTTTCCCATTCCACATGATTAGATTATTTGATGCTATTTGCCTTGATATTGTTAGTTAAATTAGATTCAGGTATGAAACATATAATGGGATATTTGGTTCAGCACTCCTGAGAAACTGTTAAGGCTTCAGACTTACATCTTTCTTCTGTATAATTTGACAGCCATTGTTACTGGATTTATTTGCATAGGGTGTTGTTTGTGGGCTTTATTTTCTGCTAAATATTTAAATTCCTGAACCTAAAACTGTTGATTATGATTATTTCATGCCTCATTTTTTATGACTGATTTATTTGGGTAACATGCAGATGTTCAAAGTACAGAGATATTTAGATCCTGTGATGGACCAAAAATCTTGATTAGTATCTTAAAGGATGGGAGCAAAACTTTAGACATCTTGAATAGTGGTTTTGCAGTTGTTGCTGCAGCTGCAACTGGGAATGAGATTCTAAAAGAGTCCTTCATGGAATTGAAAATTGATGAGCTTATTTTGGAATTACTAGATAGAGAAAGTAAGGGAAGCATCCAAAGTTTATATGATGCCATACGCATTCTGTTAACGCCTGATGATAATCGTGTAGTGGCTTCCCAAGTAAGTATTTGTTCTGAAAACATATTAGTCTTGTGGTTAGTGTGCTTAAAATTTTTGAGATTACTGATCAATTATACATGACTGTAAAGTGAAATCAGATGCAGAAACTGCAAAAGTTTTGCTAAACAGTCCTTTCAATGACCTAAATTTTCTTCGAGTAGCTGATCGATATATGCAAATTCAGGTATATGGTTATGCAAGAAGATTCGCAAAGATCGGAATTGCAGGATCCCTTGTTGATTCACTATGTGCAGGGCTTACATCACCTATTTTAGTCTCGGCAAGCATCGCTTTGAAGGCTGTTGCTGTCAATGTAAGTTCACTAACACCTGATGAGATATCAGAATCTGAATAATGTTGCATGAAACTTAATAGGACTTCTATTATATCAACTACTCTCAAACAGTTTGCAATTCAGACTCTAGAAGTGATGTGTTCAGAGCCTTTTCTTCTCTCCTATTTAAATTCCTTTTTCCTGTTTCGAGAATATGAACTACTAGTTGTCTGCAAAAGCTTTTTTATATATAACCTATTTAAAAAATATTACCGTAAAAGTATCATCTAGAATTATTTTAATACATCGGCAGTTTAAAAAAAATAAAACAGACATTCATGTAAATAGATAACTCAAAATCACCAAAAAAAAAAAAGACTTTACTGTGGCATGAACTTGTATGAACTTTGAACTTATAGAAGCCTTCAACTGTAACAACATACAATAATATTTAAAAATAAAAAATTTCATAGAAAAAGAAAAGTTAAAAGTTAAAACCATGAAAATAAAATTAAATATTTACATAACTAAAAAAATTATAAAATTTATCTTGAAAAACAATACTCCAATGTAGCATCACTTTTCTAAAGGATCAATCTTTATGTCTTCTATGTTCAACAATAGCAAATAGAGCAAAAACACTTATACCAACTGTAAAGGAATTTAAGCAAATCTAACTCTATATATTAACTTAAGATCTTTCTTAATTAGATCTTTCTTAATTAACTCAAGTCATATACCTGTCAGTTGCATCCTCTGCAAGATCTCCGGCTCTTATAGGTCCAACAATTAGAACTGTTTACCTTGCCTTTATAGTTAATGCTATCGAGCACACAGATTTCATTCAAAGTATGGGCTCTATTTCTTAACCCTTAGAAAATATCCTCCTCATAATGTTCTTATGTATTACAGGATGACATATGTAAATCCATCGCTGAGAGGGGTGGCATAGATGCAATTCTTGATTGTATTGATGAAAGTGGTGAACAAGGCAACAAAGTTGTAGCTAGAACTTTATGTTCTTTGTTAGCCAAGGTACAGCTAGAAGACCCTCTTTCTGATATTTAGTTGCTCTGTCATATTTCAACTTAATACATCGCCAATGCTTTCTCTTTCACTTTTGAAGATGGATTTATGCCTGTTACAGATCATGTTTCATTTAATTAGTTGGCAGGAAGTGATTCAAACAAGAGTGCCATTGTTGAGAAGGGGGGAATGGACAGAATAATCAAACTGTCATCCAGATTTCCTGACGACCCTTCTGTCCTACAAGAGGTAATAGTCAGTCTTCTACAATTTGCTGCACATAGCCACAGACATCAGAGCTGAACCAGGCACAGTTTTCTGCATAATCAAATACCATGGCATTCAACAAGTATCATTAATTGCATGGAGGACCATGAATTCCAGGAATTCTCTAATTCTCTAGTGAAAATTGTTAATTGCTCCATTGATCAAAATATGCTTACATTTATTGTTGTGGCAGTGTCTAATATTAGGAAGAAGCGGTTATACTTCCAATTAGTAATCATGTTTGTTTGTGAAATTCTGTAGTAATGGTACTCAGTTTTAATTCCCTTTACCATGTTATATATGTTTTACTATCCAATGGCCATATGTAGTATATAACACTTGACTAATGCAATTTTGTAACTGAACACTTTGGTTCAGGTCATGTCAATCATTCAGGTCCTCTCTTTAAGGTCCCCAGCTAATGCAGGCAAAGCCATGGAATCAGGAGCTGGGGACCTTGCCCTCCAAGCCATGCAGAACTTCCCTTCTGTAAAACAATTACAGAGGAGTTCCTGTCTTTTGATCCGAAATCTTGTCGTCCGGAACCCAGAAAACAGGCAAGTGCTTGAACCCAGGTTCCTTCCTTCTTAAAAGTGAAATCATCATTATTAAGAGAACTTTTCCCTTTGCCTCAAGGACATCTTAATAATAATGGTCATAATTTTCCATGGTTACAAAATTAAGTCTGTTTTTCTTCTTGACAGAACTCTCCTGCTGAGTCATGGCATTGAGAAACTTATAAGGAGGGCCAAAGAAAACCATGAAACCTGCAAAGATGCCGCCACTGATGCTCTGAGGGATTTAGGCGTTGACAACTACAACTTATAGTTGTCCTTTGAAATATTCATGCCTGGAGTGTTTCTTGATTGTTCGAGGGAATCGAACGTGAACAATGCATAGCTTA
Organism: Erythroxylum acuminatum; assembly: GCA_026284645.1. NCBI lineage: Eukaryota > Viridiplantae > Streptophyta > Magnoliopsida > Malpighiales > Erythroxylaceae > Erythroxylum > Erythroxylum acuminatum. The sequence goes on from JANKOD010000192.1 coordinate 29,860,247, forward strand.
GTTGCCAAAAGTATCAACTTTCTTGGGATCACAGCTGCTGCCTCTTGGTTCCCGAGGTTGAACGGTTTTGTTCGCTTGTTTCAGCTTGGACTTGCTGGAATTTCCATATTTTAAAGAAATTATCTTCGTCTTGTCAAATATTCTCAGCCTTAATAGGTATTGCCCAACTCCTAAGGTGAGCTAGACAGCTTAGGGTTGGCATTGCACCTGAATTTCATCTGAAGTTTGATCGGGTTCAAGTTGATGATGTCGTTTTAGTATGATTGCAACTACTACTACCAAAAGAAGTGTAACATAGGCAGAAGCCAATCAAAAAGATCAAATCTTGAAAGCTTAGCACAATCATAAGCTCCATTTACACATTTTAGAAGCTCACCATCATTTAATCTAAAGCTTATTGTTCAATCTGCTCATAATATGATGAATCAAAAGGTGGCGTTGAGATCTGGCAGGTGATGTAAATGCGGCAATAAAGGAATCACAATGTTAAGGAACGACAATCTTGTAAAACAAGGAAACTAAGCCAAAATCGTCCATTTCATTCCATAAGTCAGCTAAACATAACAGTAACTTAGTGATGGCCAGCTCAAAGTTTCAATACGATTCTACAGTATGATTATGTCATGGAAGCTACATGAATTGGTCCAAGAGTCAATGAGGCCAGCTCAAAGTTATAACCCTACGCTTAAGATTTTGTCATGACAACTCGAATAACTGGTTCAGCCTCAAAATTTTTACATTGCTCGTGCTCTTCTGATGCCTTGAAATAGCCTGAAAAATACAAAGTAAAACCAAAATATGAAATAAAATAGTAATACAGAACTCGCAATAAGCCTGAAACAATGAAATGGTCCCAGATATTTGGAGTTTGTAACTGAAGATATCAACAGCCAGTATATCGAAAATACTATCAGATACTACCAAAGGCAAAAGGTGATTCCATACCAATTGACCATGCTATTGGAACATCTTCTGAAATTGCTTTTTCTCTTGGTTCCGTCGATCAGTAATCTGCAAGAATTTCAATGAAAGGTCACCCATTTACTATGAATAGATACTATAAAATCAAACAAATCCCAGTTGATACACTAACCTTCTTCCTTGCAGCATTGAGCTCCCTTATTATTCCAGCTGAAAGCAACAGATAGCATGCAAGTTGTCAGCAAATTTTCTTATTATTCATAAGAAATTCAACTAATTATGCATTCTAAATTTCTTTTCACTAGATATTTAAGCATCAATAGGAACTTCAATGATCAAAAACCACGGCAATGAGCATGTGCACAGAGACTTCATTTTCACTAACCATCACTAGGTTCCAATTGTAATGCCTTCTTAAAGCTCTCTACTGCAGCATCTATATCATTAAGAGCCATGTATGCCTTAACATAGAAGAAAGAATATTAGGCATTAGTTACAATGTTAACATTGGATCTTATAAGGTTTAATAACTAGTTCGGGTCTAAAGTACCACAAAAGACAACAACCTGACCCTGGCGAAACAAAGCTTTCACATTGTTGTCACCATCACGCATTGCAAAGTCTGTATCCAACAATGCTCCTTTTAGGTCCCCTAATTTTAACTTGCAAGCCTACACATAAAGTGAGAACTGCTTCAAAAAATGTCATTTCAATGAGAATGATACGAGGAGAAATTTAAGGATGATCAGAGATGATCAGAGAATCAGAATGCAGCTAGCTATAAATCAGATAGGTGACGATCATAACAACCATATGCTTGCTCCCACCCACACAGGTAAAGCATCGAATGCCATATTGCTATTGTAACATATTCCTAAGCAACAAACGATGAAAGCTCCACCAAAGGTACAAATATTATGAATTGCACTGCTCTAATACCTATTTTCCTTGCCAAACTTGTGTAAACCAAATGAACATTACATAGAATAAAAGGCATGTAACACAACCCAAAGAACAACAATGACAAGTACTCACAGAGCTGTTAGTAAATATTTGTGACTTTGTCTTCCTCAGAGATGAACTCTTATCTGTTAAGTCACAAGGGGAAAAACAAAAATCAGATGGAACTGAGGTATGGAATGAAATTAACTTGGCAGAACAACTACCGTGTCATCATTGTGGCAATAACCATAAAATAAAGACCTTCTACCTTCATCAATCCCTTCTTTCTCCCAGCAGATATCCAGATAGCGCAAGGCCTTTCGATATTTCCGAAGAGCCATTTTGTAGTCCTGATTCTGTAATCATTAATTGTGAAGTTTAATCAACACAAGATTACTGTGGTGTTGAAATTTAGCTTTTTGGGAATAGTGTTTCAAGAAGAGAAAGACAAGGGAAAAGGCAAGGCACGGAAGATGAGTCTTCAAGAATAAGGATACACAGAAACTAGAACCACTAACTTACCTCAAAGGCTTTGATGCTCTTATTAAAAAAAACTTTAAAGGACCATATTATTGGTAAATGCTTCCAAAACAACAGTTTATGATTCTCTGCTGATGTAAGTTATGTGTAAACAAAAAGTTGTACAGTTTAATTAGTGGTACACCAAAATAAGAACTGTACATTAGTCAGAATAACATAATGGTTACCTTGTAATTTTCATTTCCAAAAGCCTTGATTGAATCTACGGCTTCAATCCACCAAGAAAGTTCATTAGGACTCTCATTGAGGTCAGCAGGCCAATCTGGATAAGTATCACCATCCTTGAAGAAATTAGATACTCCATCGTTAGCTCCCTCAGGGATCTCTCCACAATCTTGAATCATCACGTCAACAGTAGGGCGATCACCATCGTCAGTCATGACATGCTCAATTGAACGAACAACTCCCATTCCTTTAACTACCTTTCCAAATACAACGTGCTTTCCATCCAAATGAGATGTCCGAGTTGTTGTTATGAAGAACTGTGATCCATTTGTATTGGGGCCAGCATTAGCCATAGACAGCATTCCTTTCCTTTCATGCTTAATGTCAAAATTCTCATCCTCAAATTTCAGACCATATATAGATTCTCCCCCTGTACCATCTCCTGCAGAGATATCTCCACCTTGCACCATAAAACCTTTGATAACACGATGAAAACAACATCCCTGAAATAAACATCATATATTAGTAAAATCAACCAAAAAATAGATAAATATGCATTCCCAAAGGCTCATACAACTACTTCCATGAAAATAAAGAGGCAGAGCTAGTTTATAGACTGTAAATCATTTCTTCTAGGCTAGGTTGCATTCCAAAAGGCCATTTTTACTACTCAATTGTAGTATTAGGCAATCAAAAGGAGCTCCTGTCTCCAGTAGGAATTCAATAACAAACTAATGTGAAGTTCAACAATCAGAAAGTACCTCAGGTATGTAATGAAAAAGAAATTACACATCTGGAAGTAGTTAAGTCCTTCTCAGAAAATTATTTTTCTCCCTTTAGGAAAAGAACAAAAAAGTTCCAGAGCAACTGGTCTTCAAGATAAGGAAATAAAGAAAAGAGAAAATTTTCATAAACTTCAAGGAAATATCCACAATCAGAAGGTAGTGAATAGAGTCAACTCTTTCGTTACTGTTCCTTACAATCAAGAACAACACAAGAAAGCAACTTGTCCCATATCAAGATTTCCATCAGCCAAAGTCAACAACACAAGAAAGCAACTACAAAACAATAGACTTATTACTACAAAACACTCTCAAAAACCGAAAAACAAAACAACAATTAAAGGAAAATTGCGACAGAACCAAAAGTACTCAATCAAGATTTCTAGCCTCAATCAGAAGGTAGTGATATGAGAATCAACTCGTCCATTGCTACTCCTCTAAACAGAAAGACAACAGCCTTTCCAAAATCAAAAGATATGAACTTGTCCCTATTTAAGATCTCTTAATATCAAACGTTTCAAAGTGAAATAGTCAACAATCAATCAGATAGAGCAGAAATGTCCCACAACTAAAAGACCGCAATGCCTTTGAACAAAGAACGAACACAGACTTACAACTAAAACCAATGTCAAACAACCCAAAAAACCAAAAAATAAAAGAAAATTACGAAAGATAAAAAATTACCGATTTTCAAGGATGCCATGAACTTATCACCAACAAATCAAAGAAACAACTTGAGCACGTAAACACTCGCAAAACTCAACACTAAACTCATAAAAGATACAAAAACGAGTACATGACGATGCAGAAATGGCAAAAAGATTCAATCTTTACATATGCATGAGACCTTATAATGGAGGGGCACACCAGTGTTGGGTCCAATGCCTTTCTCTCCAGTGCAAAGAGACCTGAAATTCTCAGAAGTCTTTGGAACGACATCGTTAAAGAGTTCCACCACCACTCTACCTTCAAGCTCTCCTCCAATACTGATGTCCAAGTAGCACTTTGGCCTTCCCATCTTTGTCTCTCTGGCTCCCTTGCTCTGTCTCTTTCTGTGTTAAAGAGTTTCTAAAGTGCCTCTAGAGGCTTAATGGGTTAAAACCCTAGTGCCACCCCATTCTTATTTATATCTTAAACTGGTAGAAATGGATTATATTTAACCAAAAAAAAAAAACAGAGAGAGAGAGCATTGAAGACAGTTTGTTTTCCTTTTGTCTTACTGGTTTCTCTCTTATAGGGGGACAAGACAACATTTCATGCTTTCAACAAACGTTTAGCACGGTTTGGTTTCTTTGCTATGATGCCCCTAATATTTTAGTATATTGAAAACTTAGCTCAAACCTTTTCTCACTTTGAGCAAGCTATTTTTGTTTTAGTCCTTATAAAACTTGTTTATTTATTCACTTCTATCTCACCAATCATCCTTGCAACGGACAAGCCTGTCATGTTTTATAAACTAATCAATTTTTATTTAATAGTCTATTTTTTATTAATTTTTATTATTATTTCCTATTTGTTACTATTATCATCATCATTTTTATCATTATTATTGGTATTAACACTTTTTTATTTTTATTTTTACTTTCTTTTTTATTTATTTACTTTATTTTAATTTGATTTATTATTTCATATTTTGATCATTCGAAAACAGTCTATCTATTAATTTAAGATAATGTTGTATACATACTATACTGAACCTCTCCATACCATACCTTCAGCGGAAATTTTTATTAGATCGTTGTTGTTGTTATTATACTCTCCCTTTTCAATTAACTTTAAATTAAGAACATACTTCTTTAATTTTATATCTTTTAATCTTTAATCGATTTTATAACGATCTAATATCAGTTAATCATTTTGTCTTACCGATCTAACTTTTAATCTAGTTTTAAAACATGAGACAAAAAAAAAATCTTATCCAAATAAGCACATCAAATCATCTGTTCCAGTTACTCTGTTCTATTAAATCTCATTCATACATTTATATGAGGCCCACATAAATATGTAAATAAAATTTAATAAAACGTGATAAGAAAATTATAACCGAACAGAAAATCTAGTCCCCCAAATAAGAGTTACTTCTCTTTCCTAGTTTTTTTTCAAAATTTTATTAAAATAAACAAAATGCAATAAGTCAAACTAAGTTGAACCTGAGTCATGATTGCAAACCAACGAAATTAATGGTGACACCATGTAGTGCTTCGATTGAAATGGAAAACAATCATGCAAAGACATTTGAGAGATAATATTTCTAAATATTATACAAACAAAATTTTGTATTTAATAGTTTGATTTATAAAAATTTAGACACTCAGATAAAAGTTTAAAAAATTCTTAACACTAATATTAAAAAATTAACACTTTTTAATTCAAAATTAAATATTTTGGAAACCAAGTTTACTTACATGCAGCTTCAAATTTCAACGTTTAGATGATTCATACCAAGTATCTCAGCAACAGGCACACTATTGCCAATTGGGCATATACATAAAATAGGAAGGAAACACAAAAAGTTGGAGATGAGATGACTACTTCCATATACAATGCAATAATGCTGACGGTAATGGCAAGACTTAAAAGGCCTAAGAGGACTATTTTCTTTTGGTACAGTAACACCACTATCTCCTTTTTTTTTTCATAAATAGAACACACAACAAATTACATAATAATTCTAGGGGAACCGTCCCCGACATATCCTCTAATAGGAGAAGGTGACACGTTATAGGTGTAGTCTCAAAATAAATAATGTCTATATCGAAGTGACCGGCATATTTAGCAAGCCGCATCTAGTAACCTCTTGATAAACATGTTGATGAATCATATCTCCTTTTGCTTTGGTATATAAGTCAACCAAAATAGGGTTTCATTGTCAAAGTCTAGAGTTGGCCACCTAACCAATGAAACAAATTGCAGCCAATTAGAGAGGATTAGCATGGATACATGAGTGTACATACATATTGTTTTTCTTGGGATTCCCACCAAAATATCTATTGTTGTTTTTTAGATATGGAATTATTATATAATTTAAGAAATTTTAAAAATACCTTAATCTTGATAATTTTTTAGAAAAATTTATTCTCTTAAATTCCAGTTAAAACATGCGCTAAATAAATATCACACGTGAATTATAAAATGATGTATCTCAAATATTAAAATTGAAATAAATTAACGAAAGTCAACTCAAACTATAACAACAACGACTCAATGAAGGTCTCGCTGGTACGCTAAGTTTAGGGAGATTCAGTAACACATATTCTTATCCTTAATTGGTAGAGAGATTATTTTCGATAGACCCACATATGTGCATATACATATTAAAATAATAAATTAGTAATAATTTAAAATAAAAAAATAGACATAAAAGATAAATAATAAAATAAAATAAAAATTAGTAAGTATAAATAAAAATATATAAACAAGTAATAAAATAAATAATACAATGTAAAAAGTAAAAGATAAAAGACAAATTAGTAAATAAATACACAAACTAAAAAGAAGACAAGTATAAAAATAAATTAAATAAGTCATTACAAACAAATATTTAGGTTAATTAAATAATTAGAAATGAAGTACTACGTATTAAAAATTTAAATTAAATACAACAAATAAGAATCGAAGAAAAATGCTTAAAAGCCACGAGAGAATGAGAAGGGCTTCTTGAGTTTAATTAATTTAGCCTAAATTTAATAATAAGTTGGATCATTATCTTAATAACTTAATGATGTCCATACTATTATTTTTAACCAAAATATAAGATAAGAGATTTTTTATAAAGTTAAAAAATAAATATAATATTTACAAAAAAATAAAAATTAAGAGATTTTTTTGAAGGGTCTATTATCTTTATTTTTGTAAGTATGTATAAATTTTAAGCAAAAGAAAAAAAGGCATTTAAGAAAATAAAAATTTAGTGGCCTAGTTATTGGAGTTGCTTGGCCCATTTAGTGGCTGGACTAAGGCTACTAACAAGGTTGGTGGATCAAATTTCCAGGAGGAACCCAAAATACACACAAAACATTCTTTAACACTTCTGTGCAAAGGTCTCAACAAACTCTTATCAGCAAGTACTTTTGTTCTTACCAGATTTGACTGACAAGATTAAACAATTATCCTGTACTGGATTCAGACAAAAGCTGCCCTAACCCCATTTCTAGTACCAGCTGATAATGATTTGGTTTTGCTATTTTATAAGGCAAGGAAAGTAAAGCAACCCAAGTCTAGTATGAAATTAATTTTTTTATAAGGTTATTTTAAAAGAAGTTATGACCGGAATTTTAAAAAGTGGCAATAAAATACTTAAATTTTTAATTTTTTTTCAATTTTAGCTCGAACTTCAAAAAGTAACAATAAAATGCTCAAACTTTTATTTTTTAAAAAAATTTTATCCCGACTTTAGTATCTACGTTAAGTTTGCTGACTTGACTTGTTACGTGTTTCAGAAACTCTAGCTATTAATGTACATAAGTCAAAATTAACATACCAAATGAAAATTAATGAAACGGTGTTGTTGTTAAACATAGAATCTCTAAATCAGTTTATGCAGCCTCAGCTCTTTGTTATCTGTTTGTTCTCCCGACGTCCTCAGCCATTTGTTTTTTGATTATTTTTTCATCGCCCTAAACTATTCTCGCATTGCAACATACTACACCAACAAACTCTTTATTTTCAGTTCGTTCTCCCGAAGCTCTTAGTGTGAGGATGTTGGAGTTGTATAGGGTGAAGGTATTGAGAAAACAAACTAAAATTGAAATAAAAAACTAAAATACTAACGTTGGGCTATAATTAAAAAATTAAAAAATTGAATATTTTATTGTCACTTTTAAAGTTCGGGTTTGAATTTAAAAAAATTAGAAGTTTGAGCATTTTATTATCAATGTTTGAAGTTCAGTCTATAATTGTAAAAATGAGCAAAATTTGAGTTTTTTTTTTGTAATTAACCCTTTTTATATAACCAAAATAATTTTAAAAAATTTCACTTCAATTTTGATCTAAAATCTAGTTTTTTTACATACAAAAAGACATTTTTATATATTTAACAAAATAATGTCATTTTGTATATTCATAAATAGTTATTTTAGGATCTGTTAAAATTTGATTAAATTTGAATTCAAATCGAACGGTTAGGCGAATTAAATTTTATGTTATTTGAATCTGGATTCAATTCAAACTCGAATCGAATATTTCAAACTTGATCTGATTGTCTGTCATCTATAATTGCTAATTTATTATATAACATAAAAAAACAAAAAGGAAATGATCATCAACCTAATAAGCAGTAATTGTGATATCCTTAGAAAAAATACCTTCACTTATCTCTCACCAAAGGCAATTGTAGATTAAAATGCTCTTTTTTCTTTCTTCTTTTCAATAAATCAAAGAAAAAAAAGGAAAAGGTATGTGTGATGTGTAGTCAGGTGAATTTTGGACTATATGTAAAATTATCATTTAGACAATGATAATATAGTATATAGATTAGGCCAAAACCCAAATCTCCCAAAGTGGCATTGGGGTCCTAAATCACACTCTCCTATACCCAACAAAGGAATGTTTCTTTTTCAATGCAATCTGCAACAATTAAGACAAATCACAACAAAAGAATCCAATGCAACTATGGCTGAATGAAGAAGGCAACAATAGCAATACTCAAATGAACAAGCCACATCTTGCTCTTTTCATCATCATATATCACTATCCCTCTAATCAACTTAACATAAACTCCTAATAGTAAAATGGCAAGTTGGCACTTGAAACCATCTCTTTTGATCCCTTTTAGTGCTAAAACTTTTAAGCACAAGATGAGTTTTTATAGGCTTTAGACTTTTAGTTACTCATTCACATTATAATAACAATAGAAATGATTTGACAAGTGGTTCAATCTTTTTTATCCCAAAATGTTTAATGTTAATTCATGGACATTATATATGATGTTAAATAAGTTTGGTACTGAGTCCGATTCACGCAAAAACTTACGCGCGAGCCAAATTTATTTATTTCTAGCTTAAAATTTTAAAACGATATTAGACAATTCGAAATTAAATTCGATTTAAAACTCAAAATAAAAATAAAATCCGACTCGAAACTCAATCAATTCAAATTCAATTCGTTGCCAATACTATTTAACTTATGATAAAAACAAAAGAAGAGGCAATGTACATAATCAAATGAACAGAAAAAAAATAATAAAACACAAGTTTTTCTTTAAGGACGATAACGGATAACCTCAAAAAAACAAATGCACCGAACGTATTAAGGTTGGCTTGTACTGGCTTCAGTTTTACGGTGGCTTTTCTCTTGGTCTTCATCTTTAATCTCTTCCCGAGCTTCCTCCAGCTCCGCCAGAGCATCCGCCGGCCGTGGCGGTCGTGGGTCGACGTGACCGTCAATGCAAGAGGAGCATTTTCTCTCTACCCAACCTTCCATATCATACTCGCCAAAACCCAAAATCCTACGACCCGAACAGAGCCTACCAATCATGCCGGCTATTACTCCAAGAATAATAATCACTGCAAGAACTGCTATGAAAACTCCAACGGACCCATGACTGCCGTGCGTGGTGTCGGCTTGCTGAAACACCGACGTTGGTGGTGGTTGCAGCTGTTGTTGTTGGTCTAGTGGTGTTGACATTGAGAAATAGTGTGTAAGTGGTGGCAAGTTTTTTTAGGGGATTTTAGGAGTTGGGAATTTTTGTTTCTGGGTGTATTTGAGAAGAAGATTGTTAAAAATGGAAACTTGGAAATGGGTTTCGTTGGGAGTTGTGGTTTCAGTGAAGAAGTTGATAACTTTTCCAGGATTTATGAGCTAAGAGACTTCTTATGTTGGTTTTGGAGGTTTGAAGAAAAGTGGAAGAGAAAGTGGTGGGCGTGTTGATGAGCTTTTAGAAACAATGGATAGTGTTAGTATTACTTGGATTTGCTACATTTCCTTTTCTAAAAATGCTTTTCCCTTACACATTAAAGTTTTTCTGGAAGAAGGTGATGAAGCCTTTATAAGTGGTGAAATTGAAAAGCGGTAAGAAAAAAAAAAAGATGGTAAAGCATAGAAAGTGAAGAATGTTTTATTTTGTAAAACTCAAGGATAAACCATATGTCAGCTTTTCTGGGACTGCAGGTAGTGATCAGAAACTGTGTTGACATTGTTTTGATTAGGAAATCTCCAAGGTCCTGTGTATTGAAACCCCTGAAACTCCACCCAGCCAGGTGGGGCAAAATATTTCAACCTTGTCTATTATATTGCATGTCACGCCCAGTTACTTGGTAGATCTTTGGAGTCATTAGTTATTATTGTTGAAAAATGATTCAAAATATCTTAGATTTATCGAGGATAAATAAGTCTTTTCTTTATGTTTGAATGAGTCTAAATTTAGTTGTTTTTTGTTCCTAGTCTATAGTTCATTATCTAGTCTATAGGAAGATATTTTGTTGAATTTGTCAAGTCTAAAGTGCCTATAAATAACACTACTTCTATTGAATACAAACATCCCTCACAATGTTTTGTTTCGTCCTCTGTTGTTCGTCAATTTCCTTTTTATAGTTGTTTTTTTTTCTCTGCTCAAAACCAACATTGTGGTATCAGAGCCT
>JANKOD010000192.1:29871273-29884012 GCA_026284645.1 Erythroxylum acuminatum
AATTAAAAATAAAATTGATATTTTATTTAATGTTTCTTTAATTTTCATTTAAATTTTAAATTTATTTCATAAATTAATATCAAAATAAAATCACTTTATCATTATCATGGTTGAAGTCCTCCTTAAGAAAGTCGTAGCTCCTATCTGGCTTAGCTTTAGAAATTTAATACACAGTGATGAGAGATAGGACAGAGGAGAGGACGCGTGTTTAAAGTTTTAACAAAGACTGACGTCGTTTTTTTATTAGACAAAATAAGATAGGATAGTCTTAGATAAATGATCTGCTCTCGCTCGAAACCATCCATCAATCCATTTGTTAATATTTTAATTGATAGATAGATAGTCTCGGGTACAGGGTGACAGACAAAAACAAGAACAGCCATCCTCTGCCTACTATAAATGAAAAGAACTAGTTACTGAACAAAATGTAATGCTATTTATACCAAAGAAAAATATTTAAAATAAAATATTATGTAATTAATTAATTACTCATTTTTAACATAGGAGATGAAATTCATTCACGTAATTATACTCTATCCATGAATAAAGAATGTCTTCTTCGTGAAGTCATAAAAAATGAATGATTACACCAATAGTTCACACATAATTTCATGTTTCATACTTTGTATGTGTTCCCTAACCATTTAGCCATTCAAATTTAATTTGTAAATAACATACAAATCTCGTATTTACTAATAAAAAACTAATATCATTTCTATATATTAAGAGTTCTTAATAATAAAATTATTATTAATTATTGAATTGCATTTATTGCTTAATGTAAATTATCAATTAATTCAGTAATTAATTTTAAATATATAATCAAATATTTTTAAAACTTTTCTTATCCAACCTAATTTTTTAATTATCTAAATTCAATTCAAAATTTAATCAATTTATCAATGTTTAAAAATTGGATTGAAAGTTAAACAAGTAAGACAAAAGGTTTAAAGTGTAAAATGTTCAACTGGCCCTCAAGGGGTGTGGCTCGATAGTTGAGAGCGGGGTTTGGCTTCGGTTAGGTCCCAGGTTCGATTCCATGCTAGCCCCTCTTGTATGAGCCTGGGACAGCCAAAGTTTTACCTGTAGGTGGAGAACTAATTAGGCCCTCGATGATGAAGTGCACCCGCTTGACTCGCCTGTGGGGTAGTACGCCAGTTAGGCCCTCAAAAAAGTGTGCCCACTTGGCCCGCCTACGAGGTTTCCTCGAATCTCAAAAAATAAGTTCAACTGATATTAGTCATTATAAAACTGGTTAAAAAATGAATAAAATTAAAGAATTTAAAATATGATTGAAATAGACTGTCGTTACAGAATGAAAATTTTGAAGTTTAATTAAAAAAGAACGATGTTAAATAAAAATTAATTGATTTATTTAATTTATAAAACTAATTAGTTTACAAAAATTAATCATCGTCAACAATAAGAATTATTAAAATAAACTAAATTAAAAATTGAACCAAAAATTAATTAATTTAAAATTTTTATAATTAAACTAACCGTATCGGCAAGTTTTTTTAATCATTATAATTTAAGGAACGGTTCATTTTCATTAACACTTTTTTCACCATCACCACACTTTAAGGGCTATAGACATATTCTCAATGGACCTAAGAAGTTAAAGGTCTGGTTTGGGTTTGATTTAGGATTAAAGTCAGACTTGGGCCTTTTCCCAATACCCAAAAAAGAAGAGAAACTTAAACCCACTCAACCTTTAACAAGATTCAGGTAAGTTCAGAGTCATGAATCAAAGTCTTAGCCTTTTATTTATCACTCTCGTCATCATCTTCGAAACACACACCTTGTAGACTATGCCACAGACACTATGAATTACCCTACTGTATAGGAAAACAATCATTCATCATAAGGTTTTGGAAGCCATGCGAGCTCCAAACTCATCACTAACAACAAAGTGAAAACACAGAAGATGACCAGTCAAAAGTAGTATTGGCAAGTACTCAAAATCAAACCCCATACTGTCCTATCATAGGTAACACCTTTATCCACTGCTATTATATCATTGAAATTAATCATACACCTGAAGATGACATCTCATGTCGTGACCAAAATTTGGAGATCCACTCAAATTCTCATTGTTCAACACAATTCAATTTGATCAATATTCTTAATTGTATAAATTTGATTCAAAAACCCATTTGAGGATTCTTTAAACATATATATATATATTTCTTTCAACAGCTTAAATCAACAACAACAATAATAATTACTCAGTAAAAATCTCGTTAAAACGTAGAGTTTGGAGAAGTCTTGTAATATGTACAATCTTAGAGTCTGGAGAAGTATTGTAGTATGCAGTATTACCCTTAACTGGTGGGGAGACTATTCCGATTTTCAACTGCTTAAACCACTTTTAAGAGATATGATCATGGAATCCTAAGTAACATAGTTGATTAAATTAGTAAGAATCATGTGCAGCTGATCCATGGTTTCCAATTCCAACAACTCAAGATCCATAAGATACTAATTGAATATTCAATTGGTAAATGTACTACTAATATTCTCCAACATATTAATTTAATATAAAAAAAATGGGGACAAAATCCTTGACTTGAAGGATTGGTAACAATATAGTTTAATTTTATGATATTTTTACACTAATAATGATCCTCTCTAGCTGGTCAATGAAGGAATCTTCAATCAGGAGTGGTTTTGTTAGTGGGACCAATGACATTAATCTCGACCTTATCTACCATTTAGATGTAGTTGCTAATATTCTATAATTTATTTCTTCCGAATCAAATGAAACAGAAATATTTTTCTTTTTTTAAAATCTACGCCAACAATAATTCATTAAAAATTGCACTAATACACGAAGTCTGGAAGGATCGAATAGTACACATTTTATCTCTAACTAGTAAAGAAGTTGTTTCCGAATGATCTACATCTATTATATTTAAAGTAGCTTATTAGGACAATAAGGAGTGGACCAATAGGTCCAACCTCCTCACTTAAGGCTCTCTCATACAGAAGATCTTGAGTTCGAATCACGCCAAAGGAGGGGAAATGAGATTTCTTCTTAATTAATGAACCTCTAGCCCTCTAAGTATAGTTCCTTGATCGAATTAATTACGGACGCCTTGCTTTCAACGGCAATGTGGGAGTTGAAGTTACTAGGGAACCCGAGGGCTGCTGCGAACTTGATACTGAGCAGAGGAGGTCAGTGATTAATCAGCAGTCGACCAATCGAATATGTTACAGCTCCTTGTAAGCAGAAATATACATGCTACGTAAGAATATGAGGGATCTTGAGATTCCAAATCCCTAGGTACAGCTCCTTGATCGGATTAATTACGGACGTCTTGCTTTCAGCAGTAGTGTGAGAGTTGAAGTTATTAGAAAACCCGAAGGCTGCTATAGCTTATTAGATCCATTTGGAAGGAGAATTTAATGAGAGGTAGCGTCATTTTCACTCACTTCCTTCACCAAACAATATGTACCATATTTAAAGTAGCTATATCAATGTGGGCTCCTTCATTATATTTTGTCTATAAGATTCTCTCTATTATTTTTGTTTGTGAGATAGACTGTTTTGTCATGCACACAAATCAAACACAAGCATTGGGTTGTGCTTTCTTTTTAATTTTGTTTCCTTTCAACTATTATTATGATGATGGGTTAGGTGAAAGGCTATAAACATTTGGACTTTTAGGTGCTGAGTAATTAAGAACTTTGTTTGGGGACTCCATGATCATGATCACTAGTACTTTACTTCTTCACCTGGCACAACATGATATACATGCTTGCCAAGTTGATTCTGGCACCTGTATCGTTATGCTTACAAGCTGTTTTGCTTAATTATGAGTAGTTTTTCCCAAAATAGAAAGAACCAACTTCTTGGTTTTAGAGAATATGCAAATTATAGAGGGGAAGAATTGCCTCAAGGGTTAGGAAATAGTCAAAAACCGAATCTTGATGCTGGAGTGAAAATCAGGATTTAGAGCATTAAATATGCACCTCGTTGTTCGCAAGTGTGTGATCTGCCATTAGGCCTGAGGTCATTTTCTGTGTTTAGCAAAAGTTTTCTTGTTTTCCAAACAGATCATAAGTGTGAAATATCAGAAGTTGTAATTTATGGGTCTTGAACAATGAAAAGCTCTTGAAACAGTAGATGAACACAAGAAAATACAAGAACAAAATCCTCTTATTCTTCTCAACTAATATAGATAGGTATGGATCTGGTTTTGTCATCATGTACAACCAAACCACTTTCATGTACAGCCAAGAAGCTTTCATCTATTAATTGTACATTGAAATAATGTCTTTGGTGGCATGTTATGCTCATCCAAGTAAATCACAATAATTCTCATTATGTCACACTCATGATCCTAGCATGCAACTTTTTCTACCAAGCGTCCCCAATTTTAATTGTTCACAACGAATCTTGAAGGGAACACCAACATTGAATCCTATCAAACCCTGTCATGGTGACCAAAGCATGAAGATGAGTGAGGTGTGAAAGTTGATTATGGTTGGAATTACCTTTTTCTTGGAAGGGTTTGCTTGATTTGCTATGTGATCCTGAGATGACAAAGAAAATTTATACAGAACAGGAAAAAAGGTTGCCTTTTCTCTACAAGGTTTCTTATCCATCAGAGTTAGCAATGCAACGACAAAGTTTAGAATGAAAAGATGTGAGTTTTGATCTCATGAATCTTTTGGAAACAACCAAATCAGGATGGGACGAGATGAAATGTTCCTAGTCACCGTTTAATTGCCTTGGAAGACAGCAAATTGGACAGAAGACTTGGAATCTTTAAATAATTCCAGATTCAGAGATGGTGGATTGCTTCAAGAATCATTTTTTAATCTTTGTCTTTCTGGGAACTGCTTGAGTATGTGTGGTCGTTAGGCTAAAGACAAATTCTACAGCTTTTCGTCGTTCTCCACAAGCAAATTCACCAAACCTAAAGAAAGATCAACTGAATCCCCAAACAACTTCTTCAAAAGGTGACATCTTGTGAATGTTAGCTAATTCCACCTGCATTCTCTGCTGTTCAGCTTTCTAAAAACCATTCTTCGGAAGCTCACATAGACTAGAAATTATACATCAAATGTTTCATTAGAATAGGTTAATTTCCATAGAATGAGGATAAGTTTGTTTGTTATGATAATCATATCATCATAGATTTCTTATGCCAATTCCGAGAAAATACAGAACTCAATGTCAATTCACAAGAAAAGCTAAACCTGCAAAATTTCACATCCTCTATCACACTCTCAAGATCCCCGCTCCATTATGTAAATATATAGTATTATTTCTGTGTTCATATGATCCTCCCATGCGTAATTTTATCTGCAAAATTCATGGTGGATATATCCTATACATCATCTTTGCCCGATCTTTGAACATGGCTTTTCCAGATGTAACCCTCAGATTTTGCATCTTCATCATCTTCCATGCTGTCGCCTCCGGTGTTTCCAGCTAATTGGAAAGGACCTTGAGGAGAGCCCGATTGTGAACTGGCAGCCTTTGCAGATTCACCATATTGATCTTGGGACATCCATAAACCTCCCAAAACAACTACAGATTGGTTTGCAGAGCTAGCTGAAGTTGGTGGCATTCTTCTTGTATGAAGTCGATACTTCTGCAAGATAGTAAACATTATCAATCAATCTTCTGCATCAATTAGAAGTATTCACATCTTCATCAGTAAGAAGCAAAGTAAATTGTTAAAACAATTCCAACATTTTCTTTCACTATTCTCACGCTTCCCCAGATCAAACAGCAACAGTGCAAGGTAGAAAACGAATAACTCACTTGCAGATGACTCTTTACTTCATCATTGGTCAAGCCATCAACTTGCATAAGCTCTCTAATTTGCTTTGGAGTAGCAACTGCAAAATTTAAAGAAAAATCAGTTTGGATAGAACTTGAGTCATACCTCATAAATATAAAACAGCACGGAATGGAAAATTTTGCAAGTACAATCAACACAGGACTTGCATACGAATTCAAGTTTAAAAAGACATAACATACTAACCTTGACAACCTCCAAGTTGCTGTAAAGCACTGACAAACCGCCGGTGCAACTCAGGTGACCAGCACCTCCTCTGCTTCCTGGAAGACTGTTGCTGACATGATTGGGGCCCATTTCGTATATTTGACTGGGAATTAGGAGCAGAAGATGAAGCTGATCTACTGCAGTTGAATCTTGAACCAGCAGAGCTGGATTCCTCCCTCAAGTTCTTGATTCCAGGAGTCAGAAGAGAGAGACCAGGAACTGGTAATTCCTCTTTATCACTACCATGCTTCTTTGATAATACAGAGCAAGACTTCAACGGAATTAGTGCTCTTCCTCCATTTCTGTTCTTGCAGGCCTGGACTGCATCATCATTTCCACACAGATTCCCTTTCTTTGAAGTCTATCAATCAAAAGAGGGAAAACAAAAGTCAATTTCCATTTTATAGTTCTCCTGTTGTATTAAAAAGTTTGAACTTTGAGACGCTTAAGATATGTTTCACATCAATTTTACTCGTTTCCGAATTAGCTTTTATACCTTAGACTCTAGTTCGGGATTTGGTTTTGAATCAAAGACGGATTTTTCAGTAGATGTCCGATCATCAGTGTTCCATAACTGAACAGAGCTCATCCAGTTTTTCTTGTCTCTAGAGTCCTTCTCCATTTCACCATTTTCATTGTCATCACAGTTTTTCTTCAATGGAATGAACTCTTCTAACACTGGTTTACTCTTTGATGCTGCGCATTGCATTGCCTCTTCTTTCAGAAATAGAATCGCTGCAATGAAAGAAAGTCTAAAAGGATCAGAAATCACACAATCGGTCTAACAAACCATTAAACATCACAAATATTCACAATCATCTTTAAAGAAGGAGAAAAATAAATCTTTTGAATCGACCTATTAAGGCGATGTAAACCCATTATCCAAAGTTCTCATCCCGATCAAAAACAACCTAATAAGAGCGAATAAACCCGTTTTGTTGAAATCTCCATTACATTGCTTAAAAACACGATAGTTCAAGAAACCAACCATCGTTCAAGAGGAGCATGCAAAGAGGGAGTTCGCGTTTAAACGCATCGATCTTCCTCATCTCATCTTCCAAAACCTTTACAAAACCATCAACTCTAGAAACCTTGTCGGAGACATCTCCGATCACCGACAACTCCTTAAGAAAGTCGCTGACAGTCTTAGGAACAAAAGTTGGCCTGAAATCCAAGCTCAGTTCAGGTGGTGGAAGAGAACCCATTTGAATACAATACCTCCCCAATTCCTCAACACTCTCTTTTCACCAAATTACCCAACCAAAACAATGTATACAATCAAAGACCAAAGCTTTAGAAAGAGAGAGAAAGAGGCAAAGAAAGTACAGAGAGGGGAAAAGAAATGGCGAGATCTACATGAATATATAGAGAAAGAAGAAACTAGAAAAGGGTTTGGCTTTTTATGTGGGTTTTGTTTGGGAAAGCGGAAAAGAAAAGTTCTTTTTTGTAGAGAGGGAAGGAAAGAGAAAGTGAAGGAAAATGGAGGAAACGGAAGGAAAATAAATGGAACTGAGGATGAGAAGGGAAGATAAAGAGAATCTATAAGTGGGTGTGTATTATTCTCTTTTTCTCCTTTTGTATGTAATTTTTTAAAAAAAGAATAATTGAAAAACGAAAATAGTAAGAAAATCTATTTCGGGTCGTCGCATATTTTATCTTCCAGTTTAGATTGTATTCAGTTTTTAACTAGTCGTGTGTTATTTTTATTTTTATTTTTTAGTTTAATTTATTTTTTTAATTTTTGTTATTAAAAATTATAAATTTCGTTAATTAATTGGTTATTTTATAAATTAATAATTTCTTATAAACTAAAAAATTAATTAATTTTAATATAACAATATTTTTATTAAACTTTAAATTTTTGACAGATAAATACAATCTCTTTCGATTATATTTTAAATTTTTTAATTTTATTTAATCTTTAGTCAATTTCATAATGATATAATATTGATTAAACATTAAATCTCTTATTTTACCGATTTAACATTCGGTCCGATTTTTAAAACATAAGTACTTACCTTGTAAAAAAATAATGCAATCTGATATGGTCAATTCCTCGTTATATTAATCAATATTCTAAAATGTAATATAAAGTTGTATAAATATACAAATGATTTTATGTTCTCTTTTTTTCTATAATATATAATTAAATTGTCAAGTTTCAATTTTTTTAATTTTTTTAGGAGATATATAGCAAAATCCTTACCACTACAACAGGAAAATTACCTCAGATAAGCTCAAGACTCGTTCTTTAAAAAACACACGGTTTGATTTTCTTTTTTAGTTATATATATAGTCATTGTTTTAATTTTAAAAAGCAAAATAAAATTTTAAATTTCAGAATATTTGAGTTTTAAATTAATATTAGTATTAAGATTAATCCATAATTTGACTTCATCACTAATTAATTTCACAAAATGTTTCAACGACAAAAAAGGCTTACTTTAGACTTTAGAGTACTCTTTGGAAACTCTTTTCGAACGAAGAAGAAGAAAGGGGGTGGTCCAATTCCAAACCCAAAAATGTGTGAAATGACTGGCTGCTTTTTGTGCCCCTGAAGGCTTTGAATTAACCAACTCTAGGTGTGTTGGTAGGGAGCTTTTCTAACTTAAATGAAGTTGCGGGTTTGAGTTATTCTCATATATGCAGCCGTTTAAAATTTAGGGCTAGAGTTTTGCTTCCCGCAAGAGACCTATCCGACTCAAGCAAGAATTAGTATAAGTGTGAATGGCTTAAAGGTACTGTTGGGACCCTTCTAGAATACTTCGTGAGTTTAAAAAAAAAAGAAGCTTTGAATTATCCCAGTGTTGAATAAGTCTTATTTGACTGCTTATTAAGATTTCTTCTCTAAAAACACTAATCTCAATCTCAAACTCAAATCCATGTGTAGTCAAAAGGAGAAAAACCCTTTTTGTGTTTCGTTTTTAAGATCAAGAAGCATTCATATTTTTTGAAGGGAAACAAGAGACCACCGATATGGAATATAAGTGCAATGAGATGTGAACACATCTCATATAACATTACTTGGCCATGCCTTAGTTTTCTTTCGTCAATGTTTTAAAAGTCAAACACCCGGTTTAGCGGTAAAAACTTGTACTAATTAATAATTCAGTTCGGTTTTTAACTTTTTAATTTGATTTAATTTAATAATCTTTGTTATTAAAAACTAATCAATTTATTAATTTAATAATAATCTCTTTTTTTAATTAAACGTTAATTTGTTCGATGGGTAAAGATAATTTTTTAATTATTTGTCAAATTTTTTAATTTTATTCAAATTTTAACCGATTTTATAACGATCTAATACTAATTAAATCTTTTAAACCTTAGACTTTTATGTTACTAGTTTAAATTTTAAAAATATTGGTTTTCTTTTCAACAAGTATATAACAATAATAATATCAAACCATATGGTCTATGTTTAAGATTCTTCTATGCTCTTGGTCAAGTGCCCTTGTCGCCTTTTTCACAAATTTCAAAGCGAATCCACTACTTTTGCATCTCATATCCTAATTGGGCGGATTAGAAATTTTTTGGTTTCATTCCAAACCATAGTTTACGGTCACCATTTGATTCACACCTATACGCAACCTAAAAGAATCTAATGGAGTACTTTCTATGACCTAAGTTTTTTTTTTTTTTGAACGTGAGGAAAGAAACAAAAACTAGCGCTGATGGGAAAGGCACGACACTCCTTGCGCATCTCGGTGAATAAGCTCTTGGATAACCTCTGGTGGCTTCTGTAGGAGGTGCAAATTTGGCCTTAATATGCAAGCAAAAGCCGTCAATCTATCAACATACTGGTTGGTCTCACGAAAGGTATGTTGCAGTTATACCTCCCAATCTCGTTGCAGAAGTCCTCGGATACCTACAACTAAAGAAAAGTTCTCAGTTAGTGGTCCGTGGGAAGCAGAGAGAATGTTAATAACCTCTAGCGAATCGACTTCGATAATGACACCTCTGAAGCCCAGGTCCCGAGGCCATGCCCTAAAATTCTGCAGATAAAAGCAGGCCCCTTTTAAATAGATGCTGAAAACCACCACACCACCTTCCTTGACTATCTCAAATTACAGTGGTACGAGGCAACCAATTTTTATGATCACTTTGCTGTTTTCTAAGTCATCAATTACTCCATTGATACTGATTCCTTTTTCATTATAGTTTCTAAGCCTTCCAGTATTTTACAACATCCCAATTCAATAGCCTCTGTTTACCTATGATAGGATTTAACTTCAATTTAAGAATAAAACAAAACATCAATAAACTTAAAAATCCAATTTTTGGTATGTATCCAAATCCTATTATAAAAATGGGAAACAAAATCTCATGAGCTGTATTGAATCGAGAAGTTGAAGAAAACCAAAATAGAAGAGATTCTCGATCATGAATGGGACATAACATTAAACCCGTCTCTTCAAAACACCATTTGTTATGACTTGTGTCAAGTAGTTAACACATTCAAGCTTTATTTTTTATTTTTTAAGTCTAGAGATGAGGAATCTTTGGGATGTGATGACCAAATTCCCATATTTTCTTATTTTTTTAGTTTGTTATCTTATTATTCAAATACATATTTTACTCACCGTAAAAAAGAATTACCTGATACTAACTGAACTTAGTTGTTAAATTTGACACGAATTAATTAAATTTGACCTAAATTAATAATTTAAAATAATTATAATAAAGTTGAGTTAATTAATTAAAATTTAATAGAAAATATTTTTTGAGAAAGCTAAAAAATAAAATTAAAAAAAAACTAAAATTCTAAAGATAAGGAGGAGGAGGAGGAGGAGAATAAGAAGAAGAAGGTGCACCGCAAAAGGGACAACCTTTACAACCATTAGATTCCACATGTCTTGCTCCATAGAGCGAAGAATCTCTCGCTATCAAATTCAATCACTTGATGGATTGGTTAATGTTGATGGGATGGGATGGGATCCACTAAAACAATAAATAAATATATAAATAAATAAGAGTTTCTTTTTATTTATCAGATAGGTCCTGAAACGTGTCGTTTGGTTTTGGATTTCGATTAGATCCCACACCGGTTTCCCGCATCTCTATTGCTTTTTGTCGGATGCTTGTGACCAAAGAATCTGCCATCAACTCCCCATTTTACCCCTCCCATTCTTGACTTTTGGGATCCAAAGTTTCACCGCCAGACTTGTTATTAAAAATTAAATATTTTATTAATTAATAAGTTAAAATTTGTAAATTAATAAATTTTTATTTAAAATATTTTTAATCAAATTTTAAATTTTCTGACTGATAAAAAATCTTTTTAATCATATTTTAAATTCTTTAATTTTATTTAATTTTTATCTGATTTTATGAGAACTTTTTTAACATTAAATTTTTTATCTTACTCGTTTAATTTCTAGCCATATTTTTTATTTAATTTTTTCAAGAAATAATTTATGTTCAGATTTTCTTAATTTGTAAATAGTAGATTTTAAAATGTATATGAAAATTATTAATTAAATACTTATGATAATTTAAATTAAACAATGAGTCAATTTAAATAGTTATTGTTTGTTATTTATTTATGATTTGATGTAAAATACCGTTTCTTTTCTTTAGTATTATAAATTTTGATGTGTTCAATAAAACCAAAATGTAACACATGTTGTTTAACCAACTTGTATTATTACACTCTATTAGTTTTTAATTAGTATAAATTAAAAATTAAAAATATGCAATGATTTATTAGTTATTTATAATTTTTTTGATAAATAGTTATTTATAAATTTTAATTAAACAATATAATCAACTCAAATAATTATTAATTCTTATTTGTTTCTAACCTTATAATATCATGGACTATACCCTTTCTTTCTATAAATTTTGATGTGTTCGATAAAACAAAAATGCAACTCATGTCATTGTACCAACTTGTATTATTGCGAAGAGGCAGAGGATTCAGTAGAACCAAAAAAATACTGAATTGGGTTTTAATAATTTTATATACTAAATTTTTAAAGATTGGATCAAAAGTTAAATTGATATAGCTGATTCTATCAACTGATTCAACCAGTAGATTGCATTAGCTGTTTGTTACAGATGTTTGGTAAAATTAACTATTTAGTATTAGCTGTTTATTTGTAAAATGACTTATGAGGACATGACTTAAAAAAAATAAGGATATGAATATTATATATCTTAGTCTTTCATTAAATATTCTTATAAGAATTTAGATTTTAGAGAAGTCATGTTCGCCTGTACTGTTTCATCATCTATGAAAAATTTATGCAACTCTTTCTATTTTCATTTTCGTTTAAGGTCAATATTTTGTTTCTAACCTATAACTGCATAAACAATTATAAGAACAAATACTGTTTCTAAAACGTAGGTATCTAAGAACCTCAATTAAAGAGTACAATTAACTTTTGATAGTTAAAATTTTAGCTGATTGATAAAAACGCTCCTATATAGAAGCGTTCTCATTTTTGGCTGTTTATCTTAAATCAGCTATTGGATTTCCTCTCTTCAAACAGCTTTTGTAGTTGTTTGAAGAGTCAAACAGTTGAAGACAACCAACCAGATAAGAAAATAGCTGATTAGTTGTTTACCAACAGAGATCATTGTCAAAATTTTAAGGTTTATTTTAAAAAATATTTTAATTGATTTATTTTAGCATATAAGAAGTTATTAATTATGAAAATGACCAATTAATTAATAAACTAATCAATTTCTAACATCAAAAGTTGTTATCGAAC
>JANKOD010000192.1:29908299-29932483 GCA_026284645.1 Erythroxylum acuminatum
AATCAAATGAATTGAGGTGAGGGATCTATGAATACCATTTGAATTTTGAATTGCTTTGAATGGCGTTGAAAAAAAAAACTATACCAATTTGGATTGGTTTAAACCAAGTTGTCTTCTCGGAAGATGTAACTTATCTTTATAGTTTTTCAACGTTTTTCTAAAGTATGTGTTTTCGGATATCGGAATTAAAAGTTTTGACCTTAAGCATTTGATTTCGTTGGTTTTCGCCCAAGTTTGTATTTCGAGAAATTCTGTTCGCACGCTTTTGTAACTCCGAAAGTTGGGCTCCGGAAACGGGATCCAACAGATATCGACAGGTACAAAAATGCTTATGCGGAAAAAAGTTGGGAGGGGTATGAAGGGAAATTTGTTCGCCGCATATGAGCAGCGATGCTTTGGACATAATGGAATATTGGTGGGTCGCTCCTTATAAGAATCTATCTTTTCCATTCTGGTTGGCTTTTTTTAAATATTTCAAAATACATATAAAACACCTCTTTGCCTGGTTATTTCTTGCAGACCATAAGTTGCACAGTCTGTGGCCGGACTCTAAGTCCGACGAGCTAAAGGTGGGTCGGCCCGACTTAATTTATTAATTTTAAAAGAAAATTAAAAAAACAACATCGTTTTGTTGCTCTAAGCCAAGCTTCGGGCCTGAAAAAGCCTAGGCCAAAGCTCGGCCCAGGTCGGATTGCCATCCTCAAACTTAGTTCCACTCTTGATAATGATAAAATAACATAACTGATTTAGTCAGTTCAATTATAAAAATTTTAAACTATCTAATTTTTCAGTTCAGTTTTTAATTTTTAATTTAAATTTATTTTGATATATCTTATTGTTAAAAATTGACTAATTTATTAAATAAGTGAGTGATTTTATAAAATTAATCAATTTTTATAAAACAAAATTAATTAATTAATTCTTATTTAACAGTATCTTATTTTAATTAAACTTCAAATTCTTCGAAGGATAAGGGTAATCCCTTTCAACCATATTTTAAAATTTTTATTTTATTTAATCTTTAATCAGTTTTATGACGATCTATTATTGATTAAACGTTTTAAACTTTAAATTTCTTATCTTTTTGGTTTAATTTTTGATTTGATTTTTAAAACATTAATTTTAACACAACCTTTTCACTATAATCTCAACTTTGTAGTCATAAAAGCCTTTACCAAAGAAAAAACCCAAATAGACTACAAAATAAATGTCTCAAATAAACATAATTTGAATATATTTTTAATTATTTAAAACTATATTTATAAATAATTTATTTAAAATATATAATTAGTATAAGTAATTCATAATAACAAATTTATTCAATATATATTCAAAAGATAAAATAGTGAATTTTTATTAAAATTTTTCTGTAATTTCAGTTGTTACTCAATATTAGAGAAAATTATATATAAGAATTTACTCATCAAGTCATGGATTGGGCTCTAAATATATGTTTATATTACAACATAGCCTATCCTAACTTGTTCAAGTTTTGATGAATCCTTTATGCTTTAATGTTAAAGCAAACACAATCTAAGCATAGTCTCTCTAAGATACTATGTACTTAGACTTATTATACTGGATGGATAGGGATGACAAATTAAATACTTTTTTTTTATTTTATGATTATTGTGAAATTTTTAAAAAATTTGTAATTTAGTGTTTAATTTTTTAAAATTCTTATAAATCACGTGAAAAAGTTATTTTGTGCCAGTTCATTTTGTCACGTATTTATATGGATCTTATATAAATATGTAGATGAGATTAACTCACGCAGAATTCAAACTGGTTAACACGAAGAGAGAATCTTGCTCAACAAAGCAAAATTACATTGAAACAGGTGCAATTGGTATACAAATAATGTCTGACGAAGAAAGAAGAATAAAAAGGTACAGATGTAAAAGGAAAATGGCAGTCAAATACATGATATGAGCAAGAAGAAAATGGAGGCCAAAGTGTTGAAAATTTGGCACATGGAAAAGAAGAAACAGTCAATCTCAAGACAAGACCAAAGCTTTTTGCAAGTGCACATGAATTCACGTGAACTCCTCAGTTCCTTTTCAACAAAATTCTTCCAAATCCTAATCCTGATGTACACTTCTGATACTGTTGACAAACTCATTCTTTTCCACACCATCCACTCAATTCCAGTGTCAACTTTCCTTCCTCAGATCCTCCACCACAAACTCAACCGAATTTCTATGAATAACAGGTCCATGATTTAGTAACAAAGACCCAAAGGTTGTAGTTGTGGAGTGAAACTGTCAATGGTAACGAAGGTCGTTGGTTGTCATAAAGTTGATGGAGTTCTTTGTGGTAATGAATTGCAGTATCTGTCTCATCTCATAACCAATAAATCGTCAGATGAAGGTCTGGAGTCAGAAACTACACAGATCACTAAATTAGATGCCTTCCTTGTCTTTTTCCATGGCTGATATGAATTCCCACAAATGACATCTGTTTTAAGTAAGAAGTGGTTATATATACGTTAAAGACAAAACATACCTGAGGTTGATTAATCTCTTAAATGCACAAATTATCAGGAAATAAGAGGTTTCCTGAGAAAGTTTTAAGACCAAAACAACAGCTCTGTATCTTCAAAACGTCATATTTTGCGCAGAACAGAATTATCAGAACAGAGGATCTTTCCCAAAGCAACAATAACAATAATTCAGTAAAAATTTTGCTGACATGCATAATTTGAAAAAGTCTTATAATACACAATTTTACCTTTAACTAATAAAAAGACTGTTTTAACAAAATGTTGTTTTAATTAAGAAGCAGATATTAGAAATAAAAATAAAGAATAAAATTAAAAACTAAAAATTAGAAATTATAACAAAAAAATAGAACCAACCTTGACCTATCCTACACTTTAAACACTCCTATTGAACAAACTATGAAGGGCTTATGACATTTTAATACAGCAACTATCTCCACCTCTTCAATCACACACTAAATCATCTAAAGCTTCATACTGGCATAACAAAATCCAAATCGACAAAATGAAAATACAAGAGGAACTGGAAGTCTCACTCAAATTTTTACCAAGATTGGCACTTGATGTTGTATATTAAAAGCAAGCAGGACACTTTCGACTGACGCTCAAAAAGAAGAAGGTACAAGTACATTTTGTGAAAGCAAATACCATCTTGCAATAACTGGTCATGAATGCTTGGTCATGCTTTAGAGATTGGAAACACATTAATATTTACAGGCAGAAGGGCATGAATGCTTGATCAAATATCATCTTTCGCCTAATCTTTGGATCCAGCAGATTGTTCTTCAGATATAAATCAAACAAGTATAATAAGAAAGCAATAAAGAATTTTAAAAAGGTCACACTTTCAGCTCCTGAAGCCTGGTCA
Organism: Erythroxylum acuminatum; assembly: GCA_026284645.1. Lineage (NCBI taxonomy): Eukaryota > Viridiplantae > Streptophyta > Magnoliopsida > Malpighiales > Erythroxylaceae > Erythroxylum > Erythroxylum acuminatum. The sequence goes on from JANKOD010000192.1 coordinate 29,911,668, forward strand.
ATGCAATAAAACTCTAGCCACATCTGTGGAATTCCACGTATATTCATTTGGTACAACAAGCTCAGGAACCTAAGCCCACTCTCTAATGTGAAAATCATATTCCTAAAATTTCTGTCAATTCAATCCAAAACAGGTGAAGATACGAGTTTTGGTGTTTACACGTAAAGTGAGGTGCTTGTGCTCTAGTTCTAGACCATATCAGAAGCAATCTATATGCATGGAATGGAATGTTCAGCAATATTACAAAAAGATCAAATTAACGAGTAGTTTAATTTTAGTATAGAAAAGCTTTAAGCTTCAATCTTTAAAAATGAGGAAATATCCATCTATGCTTAGACAAATATATAACAAGAGAAGATATAACAAGAGAATATCACCACACCATTGAGGAGAAATAAAAGATTATACATTCATTAGAAAATGTAACTTTGCTTGTCTGTTCATCAATTGGTTCACTGCATATGTCTGTACAGCACCAAACTGCTTAGCTGGGATTGCTATGAATATGAACTGTGCACTTGGCATTCGGTTTTTACAAAGTAGCAGCTCAGTGGGCTTCAGATACTTTCAATCCTATTAATTATGGATGTCATTGCCTTCAGATCCCTCTTCATCAAAATTGGATCCAGAATTGAAGTCTAGATTTGGATTGTCGGCCCCATTATTCTCCATCACTTGATCACTTGGTCTCAGAAAATGTTTCAAGTCTTCCAAAATATAAGGCTCTACAAGATTCCAAAAGCTTGCAGAATTGCTTCCTAGAAAACCTATCCAAAACACTCTCCCCTTTTTTCTCACCCTGAAATCCAGAGATCTTGCCTGTAACGTTTTGACAACACTCTCAAGCCCTTCCTTGTGTCCCTTCAGGGTTAACAAAATGTCTCCAGACGATGTTCTGTGACCTCCATACATATACCAGTAAGCAAGAACTCGATTTGACAACCACCTATGGATTAGCTTTGGAACTGTAGGACGCCCATTTGGCCAAAACTGGTCGGCATAGAAACCAAATAAAGTGTGCATGATGGTGTAAAATCTGTAAGGTATCTCATCACTATCATCACTAGGCTTACATGAAGGATGTATCCACTCATAGTAGAGGTCATGTAAATGCCTCTTTAAAACAGATTGTGCACCAGAATTTTCACTGAACTCAAAGTGAAGCATATGCTTCTTTCTCCGGTCATCTGATTCGATTTCTAAACCACCTAACAGTAAACCCACTAAAATTTCTCTTTGTTCTTTGCTTAGCTTGGGCCTAATAGGCTTCTTAATCTCTTCACTGCTTGATTTCAAAACATAGTCAAGCTTTTCCATCAATGAAGACTCAATATCATATTTCTTCTGGAGCATCAGATGATAAATCTTTACTGCCTTCACATATTGTCCTGAAGAAAGGTATCCGCTTAAAATGATATTACATGATCTGGTGTTAACACCAACTGCTTCACCACTACACATATGGTTGAAGATCTCCTCTGCTTTCTCAAGATTACCAATTTTAACAAATGAATCCAAATAAATATTATAGATAGTTCGATTAGGCTGACATTTCTCAAGGCATTCAGTGAAAATTGACTGCAGCTTATCATGCAAGTTTAGGTTGAGGTACATGCTCATTAGATCAATATAAGATGGCATTAGGGGCTTCAGATTTTTCTCAACCAACTCCTGCATGAGAGATTCAGCAAGTTCCACTTCTTGAGCTTCACATAACACCTCTATTATCTTATGATATGCTGCAACACTAGCTGACCCTAAACGCGCTTGCATCTCCCTAAAAATATCCAAAGATCTCATAGGTTCTCCTACCTTTGCGTATACTTCCATCCTATAAACAAATGCTTGTGAAGGGGGACGGTCATCAAGTTGGAGGAGTCTGAGCCAAGTCTTTTGTGATTCCTCCACATCACCCTCCTTCGAGCAAGCTCTCAAGATGGAGACAAGCACTTCACTGCTGTCTCCTATTCCATGTCGCTTCATTTCTTCCCTTAACATTCCAATCCTTGCTTTATCTACAATGTCCTGATAGCTATGCAACCAAATTAGGCCACCGTAAATATCTTTCTGTACCTCGAGTCCAGTTGTAACCAAATTATGATAGATAAACTCTGCCTGTTTAAGATAATATTTTGAAGTGCCTCCAGGTTTGCTTACAAGCGCCCTGAAGAGAGCATTATGCAAACTGAGTCGAGGTCGGTAACCTCCCAACTGAATCATTCGGTTATAGATGGAACATGCTTCCTCTCTACAACCTTCAACTGGTGCACTAAGATATGCCACAATCAAAATATGGAATGTGGATTCACTAGGCACACGTCCTTGATTAATGATATCATCATATATCTCTCGGCATTTTGCAAACTTTCGCTCCTTACCCATGTAGTCCGCCAGCTTCGTTGCCAGAGCAAAATCAAACCTATACCAATGTTGCTGCATCATCCATCTGTACACCTAGCACAAATACAAAACATCAGTCAACAGAGTAAATTGCAGTCGGCCCTGTTATAGATATTAATCACAAAACTCCACCAAAAACGAAGATATTGAAAGATTCTAACTTTGCCCCAATGGAACCGCATACGCTTCAAAATACACATTTCCCATTATAAGTACTCAACTTTCACACTAATACAGACAGAAACTACCATTAACACTGGGCAAAGAAGTGAACTTTCAAGCGAAGTAGAAAAGGATACCCTAAACGCAGCTTCATTTTCGCGAATGCGCATGCAGTGAACGATAACATAAGTAGCATCATCTTGTCGCATCCATTTCCTCTGTGCATTAAGTATCCTCACCAAAGTCCCTGCTTTATGCGCAGGAAGCTCCTTACACAGCCAAGCCAATCTCGACCTCCTCCACTGCTCCGGCAACTCCTCCAATTCTATCACCTCCAATTCCGGCAAGTTCAGATTCTTCAAATCGCCACTTAAACCAGAACCCACAATTCCCTGACCACCCTCAAACTTGAAAGCCTCATTTTCACTATCATCACAGCCGTTGGCAGACTCCAACTCCTCAGACGCAACCTGTTCGACGAAAGTACTGTGAGAATATAAACCCCTTAACAAGCCAAATCTCTGATGGGTACTGGTAGAATTGCGGAAAGAGTTGCGGAACGAGCGAAGAATGAGACTGTGATGGGTGCAGAGGAGAGAGATTGGAGAGGAAAGAGAAGTCCGCCATGGGAAGCTGAAGCTTGCTTGAGCGTGAGTAGTTGGTAAAGGGTTCCTGTGCTTATAGAGAGAGATAAGAGTGGAGGTAGAGAGCTCTTCGGCTCTGAGCAGAAGCATTGCCTTGTTGGGTTTCTTCTGGTCATTAATGGCGGATAATTAACTTCAGATAAAGAAAACATTCCATAATGGGCTTTTTCTCATTCGCTTTTGGAAGTGGGTTGGAACAATAATGGGTCTTGCGCCGACTTGACCCGTTAATAATTGAAAAAAATAATAAAAAAGCTTTTTATGACTACTTTTATTCTTAAATCTCATCCAAAATAACCAAAACTTAAAGGCTAAAATTATATTTTAAACTTCAACCTTTATATCAAAATATATAATAGACCCTTAGGTTTTGAAGTATTCAAATTAAGCTCTAAGATTGTCAAAATATTAAAAAAAACTCTACATATATTGAGAAATTAAGAGGGTTAACTTCCCTTTAGTTAAATATCATATCAATATTAATATAATATTATTTTTTATTTTTAAATAAAAAGTGGTTTCGTTGTCATATAACGAGTGAGATCATTATGTAAAATGTATCACGGTAACTTTCACTGCCAATAAAATTCACTTTCTAATTAATCTTAAAAAGTTAATTATGTGACAACAAGAGTCGTTTTTTATTTAAAAAATATAAAATCGTGACATTTAACTAACAGAGAGTTAATCCCGTTAAAAGTTATGTCCATTTAAAGTTTATTCTGAAAGTGTTGAAACTATTAAGGTTCAATTTTAATATTTCAAAATGTTAGGGTTCAAATTATATTTTATAATAAATATTGAGATTTAAAATGTACTTTTGGCCAAGCTTAAAAAGAACTCTTCTTTAAGAAAAAGGGTAGTTCCAAGAGTTCCAAATATGATAAAATATTAAAGATACTTTGAACTTATATATAAAGATGGGAGGGATGGTTAGGTTGGACCATTGACACATATGTCATTGCCTTTGGTCATGGGTTTACATTGAGGCCACATGTTATGCACCGTGACAAAGGAGTTAGGTCACTTCCCTACCTATAAGGGGATATACTTGCTGGCCCATCAATAATTGGTGTACTATTCTATACCCATCATCCATGTTATGATCACCTCTCCTAAGCTTATCCATCTTATTATTACAAGTGATTGTGATTTGGTAACATCTTGGTGCTCAATATTTTTTATGTTAGGTAAAAAAAAAATATAAATCTCCTATATAATTTAAGAAAAAATTTAAAAATCTTATCTTTAAAATTCTAAAAAGATTAGTTTTCAATTTTTTAGGAAAATATCTTTTTTTTACTTCAATGAACAATAAAGATGAATTACATGCAATATAGACATTAAATGTACACTAATTAAATGTTATTTATGCAACGATTTCAACTCTAAAACTCAAATCAAATTAATTAAATCAACTCAAAATAATAATTTATTATAATTATTTTAAAATATTAATTTAAATCAAATTTAATTAATCTGAGTCAACTTTAATAGTCAGGCTATGTTTGGTTAGATGTAAAGTTTTTAATAGAATGAAATGGAATGACTTACAATAAAATGAAACGTAAATAGATGTAATATTAGAAAATTGTTGTTTGAGAGAGACGAAAGGGTTCATAATGTAATATAACGAAATGTTGTTTCGATGAAAGGTTTATAATGTAATATAGTGTAAAGTTGTTTATCATTTTATATTTCATCTTAAACCTCCCAAATCAGAGGTTTTTTTTTTATTTTTACTGCTTATGATGAAATTCGATGTAATATAAAACCCTCCTCTTTTATCCCATTCCATTCTAAAACCTCATCTCAAATGATGAAATAATATTACATTTCATTCCATTCTATTATAAAACCCTCAACAAACATAACCTTAAGTTAGATTATTATATTAATAACATTTAATTAGTTGATATAGTGGTCGTATTATTTATGTTTCGTTATTATTTTTTAACTAAAGTTTAAGGGAATAAGTTATTTTTAAAAAATATTTTTAGATAATTTTAAAATTAAAAAATTAAATATTTTTAAACTATAAAATAGATATCTATATCTTCTATCCTTTTGATGTCCTAAAAGGTTTTTCACTCCCATTTTGAAAATTTTAATGCAATTGGTTACAGTTCATTACGTTCAAATACTCTATTCTAATTAATTTGTTTGCTTTTACCTCAATACAAAGTCGTTTATTTCAGAACGGGATTGTCTATCTAATATTATAGTGTCTTATTCTATCTTATGAATCTCATTCATTTATTTATACAGATCCCGCATTTATTTATACGAAATCTATACGAGACTTACATAAATAAATGACTGAGATTTATAAGACAAAATAAAATACTATAATATTGAACAGATTCAAGATGATTTCCGATTTCATGCCTCGTTGACCTTCCTCTCATGAGCGGGATTTCATTTGCTAGTTGTTACTGCTGGTACGTGTGTCAGAAAGTGGATAGAGACTGTCCAGAAACTGTGAGACTGTCCCTCCTGACTTGTGAATCAAAGCCTCGAAATGCCCATATTTCCCTTGTGTCAAGGTTCAGAGTCTTCAGACAAGCATCGGAATGTACGTGCGGATCTTGCAAAACCAGGGGCATTGACGTCATTTCAAATTCTTCCACTAACTTTCAGGAATTGGTGGCAACTCTTGTTACGGTTGGTTAAGAGCAAGCAAATGTTAAAATACAAAATAAAATCTTCCTCTGTTCAACCTTCAACGGTTTCGGATAAAAGCACCCACTTGCATACAGCAAAAGTTGAGCCTTTTAGCGTGTGAAGGAGACAGACATTAGATAGAGAAAGCGTGCAGAGCTGTGTTTTTAGAGAGAGAAAGTGGGTGCTGTGAAAAGAAAGGCAAGTTCACGAGCTCTCTCTGTCTCTCTGCAACTCTGTTCTTATTTGATAACACGAATACCCTGTAAAAGATCGAAACTTTGCTAAACCCCATTTGGGTGGGTGAGGTTTTCACGAGCTTAACACACCAGTTTCTGCAAGTCTCTTTCTTTCACCGTCTAATCAAGTGGCCCAACTCTCGCCACGTCATCTGTTATGCCAGCTACCTTCTACCTCGATCTCCCTTGATTATCACCATCGTCAGGGGTGTTTCCTACTCTCTCTGGTTGATAGTGATAATGTCAAAAGATTGACTCTTTCTTTTTCTGAAGCTTTGATTATTCTGGGAAAGAGCTTTTTGAGTTTAGTTTGAGCGAATTGAGATAGAGGGCGGAGTTGTGATGGATCGACCAACAATCACGACGGGTCCGGGTATGGATATTCCAATTATGCACGACAGTGACCGGTACGAGCTGGTGCGAGATATTGGGTCCGGGAATTTCGGGGTGGCAAGGTTGATGAGGGATAAGCAGACCAACGAGCTTGTTGCTGTTAAGTATATCGAGAGAGGTGAGAAGGTAAGTCTCTTCTTATTTATGTACTTTGTCTTTTTCTGAAAGATTCATTTGATTGGCCTTCTTGAGCTTGATGTACCTTGTCTTTTTCTGAAAGTTTCACTTGATTGGCCTTCTTGAGCTTGCCTTCAGTTTAAAAGATGCTGGTTGTTCCCTTCTAGGTCTGATCTGGTTATTGTTTTCCTAACTTTGTGGTGGCTAAAACAATCGGTTTGTCTTGTTAATGCCAAATTGGGTAAACTATTTGGATTATCCAAGTTTGTATCTGAGAACTAAGTTCTCCAGAATTGTTGGCGTCTGATTCATTGCTTGAAACATGCATGCTACTTCCCTTTGGTAGCACTTCACTTTGGTTTATTGGAGTTTGTCAATGGGAATGATAGTTGTCTGACCTCATGTTCAGCACATCATCATGCACAAAACGAAGACAGTCAACTATGACTGACCTGGTTCTTAGTTTCTTGTGGTATTCCTCTCAGAGAGTGACAAATTACTTGATTCTTATTCGCGCAACAATGGATAAAGTAGTTGATTGTTTATATCACATTTTTGAATCCACCTGTTCTCAAACAACTCCAATTTGATAAGGGGTTAACAATGCCAACCAAACTAAAGCTAGCAGATTTCTTAACAGTTATTGTTGAAGTTCAAAGACACGTCTTTCTGTAGTGATAAGCTTTCCATACGGAAGTCCTTGTCAACCAAGTGAAACTATATAGACGTTCACAGAGTCAGAAACAAATGATTCATTCCAATAAATATTATCTAATGATTGAAGGGAACTTTTTGGTTGACCTCCAAGGCCTCTACATGATCCCACTTTTATGTTTTGTTATTACAGATAGATGAAAATGTGAAAAGAGAAATTATTAACCACAGATCATTAAGGCATCCCAACATTGTGAGGTTCAAAGAGGTTTGTCAATTACTTCACCTTTCAATAATTTTCCAAGAAAAGGATGTTCTGGGTTCATTACTTGAGTAAGTTTACTGTAGGTTATATTGACTCCAACACATCTTGCTATTGTGATGGAATATGCATCTGGTGGAGAACTCTTCGAAAGAATATGCAATGCTGGGCGCTTCAGCGAGGATGAGGTTCTTGCCCAATGCATTCATTTTGTTTGATGGCTTCTGTTGATTTACTTATCAAGTTTCTCAATTATTATACAGGCACGCTTTTTCTTCCAACAACTCATATCTGGAGTTAGCTACTGTCATGCAATGGTTAGTAATACGTTTCCTTCCATTGACTGTTAAGTTCTATTTGTACAAAGGATAATAGTTTAAAATTTTCATAATTTCCAATCTATTTCTTCATGAAGCAAGTATGCCATCGTGACTTGAAATTGGAAAATACATTGTTGGATGGCAGCCCAGCACCTCGTTTGAAGATTTGTGACTTTGGTTACTCTAAGGTACTCGCATCCCCTTTTTTTGGTTGCTAATGTTTGAACACATCGCCATAAATCAATGTCTCAGATGCCTACTTGCTTTTGAATCAATGTTCCAATAGATTTTCCTTGTTAATGATCAGGGATTATTCAAGAACATTATCTTTCTTTTTGTTTTTCCATTCTATGAATGGAGAATTCTGCTTTCTTGTCAACGACTTCTTTAATCCTGTATTGACTTTATCTGGTCTAACAGTCATCAGTGCTACATTCACAACCAAAATCTACTGTTGGAACTCCAGCATACATTGCTCCTGAAGTACTACTTAAAAAGGAGTATGATGGAAAGGTTGGTCTTTTTCTTTATCGTACAGAAGAACAAAGTTGGTAGTCTTTCAATTTCTTGATTGTTAGGGCATTTTGTTTTCTAGAATCTCCAAATTCTTGTTTCCAAAGATCTTACTGATGAAGCTACGGAATCAGTATTTTAGAGCATTATTTAGCCAACTTACACTCATATATATTAGTCTATGAATCTACACTCATATTTTCTGTTAATTTTTGCTATTCAGATTGCAGATGTATGGTCATGTGGGGTAACTTTATACGTTATGTTGGTGGGAGCATACCCTTTTGAGGATCCTGATGAACCAAAGAATTTCCGCAAGACAATACAAGTAATTCATTGCCACCTTAATTACCATATCACAATGGCAATGCTCATGAAACTGACTAATCCATAATGTTTTGTATTGGCAGCGAATTTTGAATGTCCAGTACTCAATTCCTGACTATGTTCACATATCTCCAGAGTGCCGGCATCTGATCTCAAGAATTTTTGTGGCAGACCCTGCAAAGGTCCGTATATTTTTTCTTGATTCTTTAGATTAGATACTGCTAGGTCTGTACAATGACTAGCTATTTAACTTCCTGAAGATATAAGCCTGGTTTTTTAGTCTAATATTATTAGCTACTTGCTTAATCTCTTCATTGCTGGTTTCCTTTCAAGTCATGTTCATGGCCATTTACTCAATTCGAGAACTTTACCTTTCTTAATCTCTTGGTTTATATGGTATTAGATTAGCTGAGAGGGATGAATTTGCTTGTAGAAGGTTAATAAAGTTGAATACCCTTTTATTTTAACAGAGAATAACCATGCCTGAGATTATGAACCATGAGTGGTTTCTGAAGAATCTGCCTGCTGATCTTATGAATGAAAACAACATGAACCACTTTGAAGAGCCTGACCAACCAATGCAGAGCAGTGAAGAAATAATGCAAATAATTAATGAAGCCACTGTACCTCCAGCAGGAACCAATAGTCTAAACCAATATTTAACTGGCAGCCTAGACATTGAAGACGACATGGATGAGGACCTCGATACTGATCCTGATGATCTTGACATTGACAGTAGTGGAGAGATAGTATATGCAATGTGAATAACCCCTGGAAGAAGACGCTAAAGAGGCAGACACGAAGCTTAGAACCTTGGTAATGAAAGTGGGAACGGTAGATCATGTGTCAAACATTATATCACTGTAATGGAGAAACCTGTGGATTGGAACTTAATTTCAATGTCAACTATAGATTGATTCTGCTTGCATAATTCTCATTTCCGTCAACTTGTATTGCATGCAATCAGCCAAGCTGAGCATGCCTATACGCAAAACACTTTCACACTTGGTCCTTGCCACTTCTTAAGACATTGTTGTGTGATAAAGTTGTAATCTTTCATCCTTAAAGGCTATGCTGTTAAATCTATCAGAGGAACTGAAACTTGCATTGGCCACAACTTAGAAGTAATTAACTTGTAGATAAAGGCCACGCCTTTGAACGTATTTGGGGCAAGGTAAGTGCTGATTGCTTTGCTTTAACGTATTAATAATTGATTATTACACTGCTCTCGTTAAAATATGAAGTCTGGGTGGTGTAGTTGGTTATCACGCTAGTCTCACACACTAGAGGTCCCCGGTTCGAACCCGGGCTCAGACAATTATAATTTTTTCTACCTATCCTCATCAGTTTCACCATCTAGTAGAGAGAAGGACAAGGAGTGCGAGGGAATTGAGTTGTTCTGGAGATTTTCCTTATATGTTTTTGTGGCTGTTTGGGGTCTGTTATGGACTGTGATAATAAAAGATTTGAACTTTGGTTATGAAACTACCATCTCAGATAAAAAAAACAAATAAAAGATGTGGAATCCTTTTATTTCTGATGAGGAGGCGGTCAAAGATCCAACCTTTTATTCCATTGAAGTACAAGTAATATGATCCTCCAAAACCAGAAAAAAAAAGTGGATCATTAATGTACAGCTCGTTTATCAGTAAAGGGTACATTAAACTTAGTATGTAATTATTAAATTGACGGCTAACATGATCATCTCGCAAGCAGGGAACTCCAAAGTCCTGAGTTAAGCTCTATATCATCTGCAATAAACAGTGAAACAAAAGTTGAATTACAGAGGCTAGGTCCAGCAGTAAATGACAATGTCCACATCACACCATCCAATTTAATTATAGTTAGTAAGGAATGCCCAGTCTAAGCTCTTACATGTGAATACCAATGATTTTGAACGCTACAGACTCATCATAACTAATGGCACATAAGATGTCATAATGTCGGAACCAAAACCGAAAATCCAAACACACTATCTGACTCAAGAATCAACATTGCGTAAACATGGTTCAGGAATCAACATCAACACATGAGTATCAACATGCTTTGAGAATGATGCAAATAATAAACATGAGTTAAGGTCAGATACTTACCAACTTGAGGATGAAAGAGAAAAAAGCATCAAGGAAACAAAGGCAGGTACTCTAGCCCTGTCCTTTCAGGAAATCCCATCATTATGTTTAGATTCTGTAAAGCTTGACCAGATGCTCCCTTCACAAGATTATCGATCTGCAAGAAGCTTTTATGAGATTAATTATGATAATGCAGGGAATAACAGCACATACAGAAGTAAGAAGAAAGTTAAGCACAATGATGGACGGATGGATGCATACAACTGATATAATTATTGCTCTCCCAGGTATCCTATCAGGAAAGACATTCACATAGCAGTAATTGGAACCTCGAACATCGTGCGTGCGAGGAACAATTCCTTTGTCCAATAACTTCACAAATTCTTCATTCTACAAGAAAGTTGAAAAGAATGATCTCCGCATACTTGGTTAAACACAGAAAATTTTGAAGATAATGACAATTTACAGTGTATCATGCCTCAATACATACAACAGATTAGCGGTGCAACAACTAGATTTGCTTCCCTTGGAGGCAATACTTCCAAAGCAAATACTTGAATGGTAAACTAAATGTGTGCTGAAACTTGCAGTGAAAAGACAAGAGCTTGAATATATTTTTTAGATATATACTAAGTCAAGAATGAGCTTCCATTTGAAACAGACATCCCTTGAACAAATATTCAGGTTGAAGAGGTGATTCATTTCCAGATGACTTAGCAATCATTTGAGAACATATAAATTAACTATAACACATCGATTCTAATCACAGCATCAGATTTATACCTCATAAGAAACTTTCAATTGGTGGTACAAATCCTCAATTGTTACCCCAGAAGCCATTTGCACATATATAGTTGACTGCATGCCACGGCTCTGAAAAGGAGCAGAGAATACTGAACACAAATCCTTTTTAAGCAAAAAATAAGGAAACATTCTTTGCTGGCAATACATTAGCATGCAACTGATACCATTGGCATTAAATGTGGGGTGAAACTGACTGTCACTTTTGAGCATGCTGCATCTGAGAGTCCTTGTTCAATTTCTGGCACTATAATTCCAACATAATCAATAACATGAAACATTATCTACATAATTGAGAATTTCCTTTCTTTCACTATTAAATGAAGGCTTGATAAGAATGTGTAAAGTTCCAAAAATCATTGAATGATGTTTTACCATGGCGATGCTTGGTAACACCATAGGACATAATGCCCTCAGTTAGTTCAGTATATAGATTTGATACCTTAGCCCCACGTCCTGCAAAATGTATCAGATATAAAAAGCTGCTAAAGAGAATCTTGCAGGTACTATCAGAAAAATATGCATCCAAGGTAGAGAAATTTCAACCTGCTCCGCTCACACCAGATTTTGAATCAATAATGATGTTTCCGTGTTCAATTAGATTCGTCTGCACAATTCAGAGTATCATGTGGCACTTATATAATGCAAAGTGGACTGAATGTAAACAATGTGACAGACTAACCTTTATCAAGGGAATAAGTGGAAGTTGAATTGATGTTGGATAACAACCAGGATTGGCTACAAGGCGTGCGTATCTTACTTTCTCTCTGTATATTTCTGTCAAACCATACACAGCTTCTTCCTGGATCCAGATAAATGTTCAACAAAATGAAAATTTTCAGAGAAAGAAACTGCAACCATTCAATCCATCAGATGAAATATCACTTCAATATTAACAAACGATATTCGAGTATAATCAAGAAGTAGGCTACCTGCACTACATTTTGAGGGAGTAGGTTTATGTAACTTACCTGTAAATGAGGTGCTCGATGTGGCTGGCCATACCATTCTTCATACTCAGATATATCACGTAGCCGAAAGTCCTGAAAAGTTATCATACCACAGTTCATATGATAAAACTGTGAATTTTTTGTATATGCCTGTTGCTTTAAGCAGAAGCATGAAAGAACTCTAATAAGTAAGCACATGCATGACGTGCATACCGCAGAGAGATCAACAATCTTTAACCTCTTGGGAAGACCTTTAATTATTTCCTGTAAAAAATACGAAGCTGAATGATAACTAAAAGATAAATAATTCCAAAATAAGATCGCACACTCTACTGAGACTCAGCGTTACTGGTTCGGTGGGTTAAAATATTGAGGGTAAGAAGAATGGACCTGTGTGGTTCCATGTGGCAAACAGCAGAACACAGCATCCACATCAGAAAAGTTGGCATCACTGGTGGACACCAGTGTTGGTAAATCCTGCAAACATAAAAGAATCAAACATCAGGATGCAAACAAAAGAGGAACATCATCACCTCAACTTAGTTTAACAGTTCCTAATCTTCCAAAATCTGTTTCTTTGTTGCTTTTGGTGGAGCTCTCTGGTTACCTTTGCTAAACATAAAGGAATCAAACATCAGGATGGGAACAAAAAGCGAACATCATCAGCTCAACTTAGTTTAACAGTTCCTAATCTTCCGAAATCTGTTTCTTTCTTGCTTTTAGTGGAGCTCTCTAGTTAACTTTTCTACATATATCCTTCATTTAATATCAGCTGTCATTCCTCTTTCTTTGACCAGCCACTCTGTGTCCTGAATGGAGTTTCTACTGAAGATTGAGAATTCTAACCTTTTGCATAACAAAATGAGGAAATACGGATTCAATTGATTTGCCAGCATTTCTGTCTGCAGTCATCACACTTATGCCAAAGAACGGATGGTTTGTTAAGAGTCGGATTATCTGGAAAAAACAGATTATAACACAATCATATCTAATGAATATCTAATAACAAGTAAGCAAAAAAACAACTCTTAGGAAGTTGTGCAACTCCAAAGAACTAAAAAGACATAGCTTGAAATACTCAATATGATGCATTAAGACAATGACTAGGATGCACTTCCCTCCTACCTTCATTTTTAGAAGCAAGTTTACAAAATAAACAGTTAAGAGGATGTCATTGTCTTCTACACAAAATGACAAAGTATCGGCTACCATCTTATAGCATAATCCCACTTAAAAGGAGTGATACTAACCATCTAGAACCAAGTTAAAGTGTAAGCAGTTTAATTGATGAAACTTCTCCGTCAAAAATGCAGGTTAAAGTTCTCTCATTTCTCTACCCCCAAACCCAATATCGTTAGACACATCCTAGTAACTGATGGCAATTGACCACCGAAGCTAACGCCATGAAAATGGACAAACAGTACACACAAGGTGCTAATATTAGCTAATATGAATGAATATGGAACAAACCTCTGCACCAGTATAACCACTGGCACCAAGAAGAGCGACACGAGCTTCCTGCCCCGGCTTAGAATTTGATACGCGCAAGCTTTTGAACGGCAATGTGTTGGACCTTCCGAAATACTTCTTGTTTCCATTTTGTTTTGCCAAACTTGACAATCTCTCTTCGCTCTGAAATTTACATGCATAGGTCAAAAAATTAGGCAGCACCAATTAGGAATATCCAATCTTCGTCTGAACCAACCTGAGCATACAATCTATTTCTCTTAAAAAGTTCACACTAATCTCCACCCCAACCCAGAACCTTACAACATCAAACTGCACATACAACAGCCCTTTAAATATGGTTCGTTTCAATTTCCCACAATAAAGTTGTTAACTTTCCTGCATTTTCTTGAGATACAAACAGAGACAGTTCATTAATACATGCACTAACCTTCAAGAAGCACCCTCGATCCAAGAAAGTAGAACTGAGAGAAGCAGTGCTCATTGTTCTCTATCGAAAATAAGCACAGAGACCAGACTGTGCAATACAAAAGCTTAGACACGCTAAAAGCACTACAACTAGAAGCACGTGCGAAGAACAGCTACTGGAATTGGATACCGATGCCTGATGATGGGATGTTTGAGAAAGAACATAGAAAAGGTGTGAGCTTTAGAGAGGGTATCTTTAAGAGGAGCCACCAAATGCCCAAAACCCTTGAATTGGCAGGCTTCTTGTCTCGTGAAAAAGTTCTTAAAAAAGACAGGGCTTTACCTGATTTTATAAGGCTCTCAGAGTCTCAGGGAGTATAAAGGACCACCTTGGACTCAATAAGCACCAATGGTCAAGAAAAAACCGCCTTATTAGTTCCCAGTTACTCGATCAAGGAGCTCTCAATCCTCTCATCATGGTCATCGATAAATTATTCACTCGAGATTAGACTGTTGTATGTCCGACATATGTATTAAGAAAGCAACAGATATATAGATTAGCTTGCGAACTTTACAGAATGTTTTGACTTTGAACCATGATTTTTAATACTACACCTGTTAGAAGCTATTCTATCCTTTTAAAAGACACGTTAAGGATCTATTTTCCTGGACTAATTATGTAATTGTTTAAAGCCTGTTTAGAATATGATGAATTGGAATTCAATTCTTCTGTTTGGTATATAAGAAAGAGCAGGGGTTGAATTTGTCCATGGGTTTCAAACCCACTTTCTTAAGGGGTTGAATTCACGTTAAAAAGAACTGCTCCCCTCTTTACCTAACTCACAAACCCGTTGAATGCTCACAACTGCTCCCGTTACCCACCATTCCAGCATGAATCGAATACTCACAATCAAATCTATTTAGGATAATAAATTAATGGAATAACTTTTTAGAAAATTTTAATTTAATATTAAAATTTTTAAAAAAATTAATTTAGTACTTAAAATTTTAAATTTATAGAAATTATATTAAGATTTTATTTTCTAATACTATATATCCAATAAGTGTTATATAAATATTCAAATATATAAATATTCAAATAAAAATGAATTCATTAATAGTTAAACTATCTTTCAAATAAATATTAATTTATAAATCGTGCACATGTTGACAAGCCGATTTGATTATGTTGTCACAACCATTAAAGAGTCTAAAGGTTTTGGGTCCATGACTCTCGATGAGTTGCAAGCCTCATTAGAGTCTCATGAAATGCGAATGAATGAAAGATCAGCAAACACAGTGGAGCAAGTTCAAAAGCCCAGTAAATTTGAGAAATAAGAAGGAAACTGCAATAGGCAAAACAAAGCATACTCAAAGAAGTTCAAATTTTAGAGGTAGAGGAGACAATAATTTCAGAACCAATTATAAACCAGGGGCAAGTGAATCTCCTCAAGATAAATTTAATATTCAATGTTACAAGTGCAAAAAGTTTGGTCACTATCAATCTGTGTGCAAGTCACATATTCAGTGTCATAACTACAAAAAATATGGTCACTATAATAAAGAATGTCGTCCTTGAAGATAAGAATATAAAGATTATCAAGCTGGAGTTGTTGAGAATAATAACCTAGAGACATTGTTGATGGCCGCTCATGATACTGGTAATAGTGATAACTATCAATGGTTGTTAGACTTAGGTTGCAGTGCTCACTTAAGTGGTAGCAAGAAAGTTTTTTTTTTCCAAATTGAATCCTTTCATTCTTCAGTAAAGCTTGTCGATGAATACCACATTCTAGTTTTGGGAAGAGGAAAGATTGCTATAAAATTAAAGAATGGGTCTTTAGATTATATTTTTGATGTGTACTATGCTCTTACTCTTTGTTAGAATCTATTAAGCGTTAGACAATTATTAGAAAAGGGTTATGATTGACACTTCAATAAAGATGGATTCACTGTAAGTGATATAAAAAAGGGCATGATTATAAAGATGAGAATGACACTAATCATCTATTTCCATCATATCTTAATCATGGTAATACTTCTTACTGTAATATTATGACTATAAGTGATAATTGGCTATGGCATATGCGACTTGTGCACTTGAATTTTGGAAGCATTATGTTTCTTACAAACAAAGAGTGGGTTTCAGGTTTGCCAACTATTCAAGTTCCTAACCGGATTTGTGGGTCATGTGTAATAGGAAAAAATCATAGAGATCAATTTCCTACAAAGCAAACATGAAAAGCCAAACATCCACTAGAGCTTATGCATTCAGATCTATGTTATGTAGAGCTTCCATCAAATAGAGGTAACACATAATTGTAAGGATTCTTTAATCAAACATGTGGGTTTATATGTGTATAATTGTATATAAAGGCTATCATATAAAGTTGAGCCCAATTAATTAAAGTAGTCTTATATGTTTATGGTATTTTAGGCTTCATGTATCTATTTTAAGTCTGAGCTTTATATGTGTAGAGATCGGGTTTATAATTTCTAGTTTTATGATAGGCCAAACTAGAAATTAAATTAGGGTTTTACCCTAATATAAGTGGTTATGGTTCCCAAATTAGAGCCTAGCTTTTTTTAGAGTTTTCTCTAACTCTTTGTTTTCTCTCTGAGCTTGAGTTTATTTTTTGAAGCAGAATCTGAGGCATGTGAAGTACTTAAGAATTTTGTAGTGTATATTGTGAAAAACAAAGTGGTTATTCTATCAAGACTTTGAGAACGGATAGAGGCACATAATATATTGTTTGTTATGATTTCTTAAGAAAGCATATAATTAAGCATTAGTTGACAACAAGGTACACTCCTCAACAAAATGGAGTGGTAGAAAGGAAAAATATAACTATTATGGATATGGTGAGAAGTATGTCATTTTGTAAGAAGTTACCTAAAAGTTTCTGGGCAGAGGCCGTGGCTTATATGGTCTATGTTTTGAATAGGTTTCTTGTTAAAAGTTTTTGTTATAAAACCTCAAAAGAATCATGGAGTGGACGAAAGCCTAATCTTAGTCATATGAGGGTGATTGGTAGTATAACATATTCATATGTGCCTGATGAGTTGAGAGAGAGGTTAGATGACAAGGCAGAAAAATGTATATTACTTGGTTACAGCATGGAAACAAAAGGTTATAAGCTTTATAATCCAAAGACTCAAAAAGTGATTATTGGTTAAGATGTTACTTCTGAATACGATGGAGTATGGGATTGGTTAGAAAAAGAAAAAGAAAACATTTCCACTACTAGTGTTCATAAACAATGAATTGGAAACGACTAATCAAACTAGAGAGTCATCTTCACCTCAAATTCCTAAAGAGCCAACTCATAGATCCTAAAATGTCATCTCCTTGTATTTCACCTTCACTTAGGCGCTCACAACGAGAACGCCATCCACCACTTATATGAAAGATTGTTAAGTATGTTATGATGACAATGATGATGAAGTTGTGGCCCATTATGCTTTCTTCACAAATTGTGATCCAGTAATGATTGAGGAAGTAGTAAATGATGGTCGTTGGATTAAAGCAATGGATGAAGAAATATGTGCCATAGAAAAGAATAAAACATAGGAGTTAACCACTTCACCAAAGGGTAAGAAGCCTATTGGTGTGAAATGGGTATCAAGACAAAGTACAAGCCCAATAGAGAAGTGAAATGTTTTAAAGCAAGATTAGTTACAAAAGGATACAAACAAAAGTTAAGTGTCGATTATTCTGAAGTATTTGCACCTGTTGCCAGATTGGATACTGTACGTTTAATGATTTCACTTACTTCCCAAATTAATTGGAAGATTTACTAAATGGATGTCAAATTAGATTTTTTGAATGGTGTACTTGAAGAAGAAGTATACGTTGAGCGCTCAACCACTTGGGTATGTAAAGCAAGGAGAAGAAGATAAGGTTTATCAGTTAAAGAAGGCATTGTATGGTCTTAAATAAGCACTAGGGTCATGGTATACTCGTATACTTATTTCATTGAACATGGTTTTCATAAGTGTCCATATTAACATACTCTGTATATCAAGATCAACAAAGGAGGACATTGTTATAGTTTGTCTCTATGTACATGATTTGATCTTTACTGTTAATAATTCAAGACTGTTGTAGGAATTCAAGAAGGATATGGTTGCTCACTTTAAGATGACATATATGGGATTAATGTCCTACTTTCTTAGTATCGAGGCAAAGTAAACAAATAAAGGCATATTTATTTCACAATGAAAATATTAAAAGATATTTTAAAGAAATTCAAGATGGAACGTGCAAGCCAATTTTAACACCAGCTGAAGAAAGGTTAAAACTTGTGAAAGATGAGAGTGGTGATTTGGTTGATGCAACAAACTTCAGAATACTTATTGGAAGTCTGAGGTACCTAAGTGAAACTAGGCTAGATATTGTTTACAGAGTGGGTATTATGAGTAGATTTATGGATTCACCACGACAATCTTATTGGCAAATTGCAAAATGAATTTTAAGATACATTAAAGGTATGATTGATAATGACATATTTTATTCAAACAATAAAAATATATGACTAGTTGGATATACAGATAGTGATTGGGCTGGTGACGTTGAAAAGAGAAAAAACACTTCAGGTTACATCTTTCATCTTAGTTATGGAGCATTTTCTTGGTCATCAAAGAAACAAGAAGTAGTTGCTCTTTCAACTACAGAAGCAAAGTATATAGCAGCAACAAATTGTACCACTTAAGAGATTTGGCTGCGACTGATGCTTAGGAAATTACAACACCAACAAAGTGGTCCAACAATAATCTACTACGATAATAAATCAACAATCACCTTAATAAAGAATCCAGAATTCCATGGTTAAAGTAAGTATATTGACATTAAACATCACTACATTGTATATTTGGTTAAAGATAAAGAAATTATAGTTGAGTATGTGCATTTGAAGATCAAATAGTAGATATACTTTTTTTTGAAATTTAAATAGTAGATATTTTTACAAAGCCTTTAAAAGTTGAACCATTTTACAAGTTGAAGAACATGGTTGGAATGATTAAACCAAGTTTAAGGGAGGATGTTAGAAATTAAACTTGGTTTAATACATGTTTCTAGATTATGAGTTGTAAAGTGATATATTTATCTTGGTCAAAATACCAAGCCAAATTATTTTTGAATTCCTTTAGACAGCTTCACTGAAGCTGGCAATTATAATCGGTTATTACAAACTTTGTTTCTCTATAAATATGACCATTTGGCCATTATATGCATTGTACAAAAAATTAAAAGGAAAGTGAGTGAAAAAAGGTGTGCAAGATATATAAGGTGCCCAGCTCTAACAAGTTGTGTAGTGTGAAGTATTAAAAAACTTTTTGAGTGCATTAATGCAATTATAATTGCCAACAGCTTTACCCAATGTTTTTAAAACAAGACTGGGCAGGCCAGTTCGACTGAATTAAGCATGAACCAATTTGATTTTTAGTTTGATTTTTATTTTTACTTGTTATGAATAAAAACTGGTCAGTTTTCTATGAACCAAAAAATTAGTGTTCTTCTTCTTCAACCAAAATAGATTTGGGTTACCCACCCAACACATTAATAGGCTCTTTCTCACGAGATTCCTCTACTATTTCAATAAACAATCAAACAACAAATAAGGAGAACTTGTATGTTTTCTCCAACAAATTCCATTCTCAAAAAGAAAAAAGAAAATAATATACTGGCTACTAAGCCACTTAATTATGATAAAAGCTAGTGGTGATGCTCAGAAGCTAGACCTAATTACTTAATGTAACAACATATCTGTTAGATGATCATCAAGCTTGGGCCTTTCAGGTTGCATCCAGTAACTATCGTGACTCCTTACTATACCCTTGTTATCATCTTATCCCAATATGGTGGAACTACGTAATGGTCTTTTAGAAAATCAGATGTTTTGTTCACAAATTCTATATCCCTTTTACTTGCCAAAAAGAACCTGTGGCCTTTGCAATGATATCTGTGAACACAAGTAGAGCTTGTTATTTCAAAGTTAAGAGTTGTTTTGTTTCGTTAGTGTGACATTGTAAAATATTTTAGTCTTGGAAAGTTTTCCAATACTCTGCTGAGCTGTTTGCACGATTTGTAGCTTAGCAACTTTACTATAAAAGTTTAAATAGTTAATATCTCGGTCAATAGTTTACCCACTTTAGGTCCCATGAGAATTGCGGTGAATGGTCATTTTCTAAGTTAAATATTACTTATTACTTAAAACTTATATTTAAGTGTCAAAACCTAGGCTTAGAAGCAGTGACGGAGCTAGAAATTTAATACAGGAGAGCTCAAATATTAATTTTTTTAAATTTTAAGGAGCCCAGTGCACTACTGATCCTTAAATAACTCCGTCCTTTTATATATATATATTTTTTTAAATTTTAAGAAGCCCAGTGCACCACTGATCCTTAAATAATTCCGTCCTTTAT
>JANKOD010000192.1:29934449-29950697 GCA_026284645.1 Erythroxylum acuminatum
TCACCCAAGAACCAAAGAGGACAATACCGAGGGGAAATCCACCCCGGTAGCGGTCGCGGGCCTCTTGAGGTGCGCGGGAAACCCACCCGGTACGCAAAGTTCGGGTCGCTACAGATAACTATAGCCTAAATAACCTTTTAATCCTACCCTTTTCCTTATCCCCATTACAACCTAAGAAAAGACCTTTTTGATTTTTGTACAAAATTCACAAGTGGTTGCGATGTGATATATTTGCAAGCATATGATAATGTCATTCTATTATGGCAAATATGAGTGAAATGTCCTATAAATACTTCTTGAATACATTGAGTGAATCTTCAGGTGAGGTCAAATCTGGTGCATTTTGAGTTGGAAAGGTCATTGGGAATTGTGATGGTTGTTCTAGAGTTGAATCCTATGAAATGCTTGTGGCTTGATTGTGATTTTGGTTCGGTAAGATAATGCATGTTGGATAAATTTTTCAAAAGAGTTGTAAACAGATTTGTTTAGGTTTGTTTTGTTTCGTTTTGTTTTCAAGTCATTTGAATGCTTAGTGACAATCGTAGTTTAGGTGTTGGGGAATTTGATAGGTTATTAATTTATATATCGAATTGGGGTATTTTTGGAGCATATTGGATGGATATTATTCTGATTATGGTATTTTTACATTGGTTTTGGAGGTTAGGAAATGTAGAGTTATTTTGGAGAAAAGAAGCTAAAATTGGCTAAATCGGAGGAGAACAATACACCTAGTAGTAGCCCACCAAACAAGCCAGCAAACAAGCCAAAAGCTAGCAGAAATAAGGGTCAAAATAGCAGTAGAACAAGAGCAAAAAGTAGAAACAAAATGACAACAACAGAACAGTGTAGGGGATGGATGTGCGTAGGTTTTAAAAGAGTGAACAGTGCAGTGGACCAAAAACTAATTCAAAAAATAAGGCAGGGAGAACAAAACGACATCACAAAGGAGGAAAGAGCAGAAGATAACAGCTAGCAGAGGAGCCCAATAGCAGAAAACGACTCAGCAGACCAAAAGAACGGACACCACAAGAGAGCAAAGCGCAAAGCAAAAGAAGCATAAATAACAAAGATAAATGACATCACCTAGGAGAAAAAGAACAGTCCAAAAAATATGGTGGATTGGGTGATGTGGGAAGTTTTTAACGTGGAGGGTTTTTGGTTTTGTGGAGAGAAGGAACGTAAGTAGGTTTAGGGGGCAAAAAAGAATATACGAGGACGACTTTTTTTTTAAAAATTGGACGCAATAGTTATTGGAGCTTTTTGGAGAAAACGAGAACATCTTCTACAGTGGAGCAGATATTGGAGATGTCTACGTTGGCTCCACCTTCTGCTGTTAAGGGATAGAAGATGTGCATAGTGTTTTGGAGTTTTTTTACCGAGGGGCTTTCCAACGTTTTTCTTCCTCTAAACTTCTGCAGTAAGATAATTACTTGTCAATAATATTTATGTTTTATTTCTTTTTAATGACTTGTAACTAATTTATTTATTCTAGTTAGAGAATTATATTGAAACTTTGATTTCACATCGATTGTGAGATCGAATAGGTTTTATTGAATTCAATCGTGCATGAATATTTAATTATTTTCTAAATTCAATGGTTTTATGATAATTTTGGGTTTTATTGAATAGATGCATATGTTTAATAATCCTGAAATAATCTGTTGCTAATTAAAACGATGAATCTGTAATTGTTTATTGATTTTTAATAAGTGGTAATCGACATAATTTTATTTCCTCGTTAAGAAGTTTAATATATGTCGTGTAATTAATTAATCTAGTTGCAATTAATCACCTGTTGAGTTTGTTGGTTAGAATTGAGTCTTTCTAGATTTTAAGGTTGTCAAAACATTAAATCCTACAAGCAGCCTCTGGGATTGTTTTTCGATTAGGGAGTAATTATTCGATCTGTTTGTGATTACCGTACAAGGTAAGGAAAGATTAGTTATTATAAATCTGTTCCTAATAACTAGAATCAATTTATTTATGAATATGTTGAATTACTTTTGCATCAAAGATCAATTTCATGAATCAAGGTGAAAACAAATTCCTTTAACTAGAAGTTTGTTTTATTGAATTTCAAATCAATTCATTTTTGTTAATTTTAATATTGCATTTTAACATAATTTTCAAACCCTCTTTTTTATTTTCTAAATTGTTTAGAAGAGATAAACCACTATTCCCTAAGGAGATGACCTTATTCCATTGTGCTACATTAATATTCTGAGTAGGTTTATTATTTTTGGTTGACACTCACCACGTAATAAATAAATTTATGTCTACAAGCTAATAAACCATGGGAGAAGAAATTGCCAAAGCATTTCACGTGAATTTTTTTAGATAATGAATACATCAATTATTTGGATAAGGTTGGGTATGGGACGATACAAACAAAGAGCTTTTGTAGACTTTTATAATAAAAAATAATATTTAATATATTATAATAATATATTTTACTAATAAATAATAAATCATTAATAATATATTTAATAATTTAATATAATGATAGATTAAGTTTTTTATCAAATTTTTATTTGTGAAGTAATTAATATTAATAAATAATATGATAAATTTATTAATTTATATAATTATATTTACAAATAATACATAATTAATTTTGATTAATTTTTTATTAATAAATAAAATTATAAAAAAATTAATATACCCAACGGTATGAACAAGATTTTAATAAATATTAATTCATTTTATTAATCATAATATAATAACTTATCATATTTTGTTAAAAATTAGTAATCTAAGATTCAATTTCACATAAAACGAAATTAAGACTTTTATTAAAATTTTATTTTAGTACATTATCATTTTTACATATCATTATTATATTAAATAATATAATAATAATTAATGTTTAATGTTTATTTATTAATAATTTAGGAATATTATTTATCATAATTTTAATAAAAATATACAATTTATTATTATATAATACTTATTGATAAATATTATATTTATTAAATTTGTATAATAGTAAATTACATATTTTATTAAATTGTAACTTATTATTTAATAATACTAATAAATAAGATGATCAATTTACTACATTCTATTCACTTTATTTTTAAATATATAAAAATTAATTGTTTGATTTTTTAATTAATACTTTTTCTTATTGCATCAATTGCTATACACGGTCTACTGATTAATTTTTCTTCTTATACTAGTTAGTTGGACGTAATGCTAATTTTTCATATGTTATCGATTTATGGTAAGTTTCGAATCTAACGAATATAATTCTAATCTAATCACAAATGAATTCTACATGACAATAAGTAGGGTCGAATTTACGGGACGGGATCCTCTGTTTAATACTATGGTGTCTTATCCCGTCCCATGAATCTCAGTCATTCATTTATGCGGGTCCCATATTCATTTATGCGGGACTCACGCGAGACTCACATAAATAAATGACTAAGATTTATGGAACAGAATAAAATACTATTATATTAGACAAAAGATCTGGACTCCGAATTTACATGAATAAGTAAAACTTCTCTTTTTTGCCATTTAACGTATGAGCATCATAAAAAATAAAGAGATTACTAATTTTAGTTAATGTTATAAATCTCGTACCTATTTTAGTATTAAATTGGATTATGATATGATATTGTATTAGTAAGTATTAGATGTAAGTTATGTAACTATTCCTTCCGCCTAATAGTTAGGTCAAAGTTTCGTTAAACAATCAACGACTACTAACGACTTTGGAAAAGGTGAGTGTATAGCATTGTAATTTTATCGCTTTCTCTAACCTAACCAACAATTTCCAGAAGATATATCTCGTCAAGACTTTAACGACATTGGGATATAAAGTTCTATTGAAAATCAATAGGATTCAGGTTTCAGCTATACCATTTTGGTAAGAACTTGGAAATCCAATAGTTTTAAAAGGTCAACAATATCTTCTATCTACCTCTTCCTTGCATTCAAAAAGGTGGAATCGCCTACTCCAGGTACCCCACACTCAGGTCAGACAGAGTGATGAGGGGAGTAAATCATGGTTTAATCTCAGTCAGCTCCTCAGGAAGGTGGCCCAATACCCGATACACACAAGGAGCCCCCACATTAGATGAAACCCTCACATTACTACTGCCGAGACTCAAATCTAAGACCCTTGCACTCAACAATCTTTTCAAGGACTAGTTGGGCTACCCATGCGAGCTTCTATCTACCTCTTCTGCTCCAATAGCGAGGTCTTCTGGGGCGCCAACAGAAAGAAGAGTTCCCATAGTATTATGCATGTATTTGAAGTCATACTTGTTATGACATTACAGCACACATATTTGGAAGAGGGAGTATCCAAAACCTTCAAAGATGCTACTTTTGAACATTTAACATTAGCTTGAAGAACACATGCTAGAGCTGTAGGAAATGGTCATATTTTACCCTGATAACAGCTGGACAAGCCAAAAACGCGTCAAAGAAAACCATCAGTTGCTTCAAGGCATACCATTGTCATGAAATTATTTGGCGGGCAGGGACAGTTGGATGGTTTATGTGGCGAAGATGCATGCTTCTAGATCAGCGATTGAGACATGGATTTGTGTTGATGTGGCCTTATCAGTGTAGACGCCCATCATGCATCACCTTCTGAGACACGGATTTGTGTTGATGTGGCCTTATCAGTGTAGACCCCCATCATGCATCACCTTCTGTTCACCTTATCAAATGTGACCATTTGAATTTTCCTTTCATATGCAACACCGACAGAAGTTTTTGCCTAGTACCCATTTGTTAATTTTAAAATAAAAAAGAATATCTTTTGTTGTTTGAAACTAATTCAATTAATTAACAATTATTTAGTCTAAATGTTTCCTTACTTAACTTATTACATATTTTCTTATAAAGACTTTTTATTATTATTACCACCACCATCATCATTATTTTTGTCTGGTTTTATTTTTAATATATATATATAGATTTTACGTGGGTCTTTAGCATGGGTCGGTCCCGCCAGCTTTTTTAAAATAAAAATTTAAAATTAAAAGTGTAAAACAATATCTTTTTTAATGGAGTTTGGGTTTGGGTTATCAAAACTCAGGCCTGCCTGAGGTCCAATTCTTCTAAGTAAAACAATTATCTAAAGTAGGGTGGCAATGGACAACCCCATGAATCCAGATTTAAGCATTTGTTTGGATCCTTATTTGCACAAGGGAAAGGAAAGGAAATATTGAGGGGAAAAGAGAAAAAAAAATGAAAGGGAAACGCGACTTCCTTTCCTCTGTTTGTTTTCCTAATTTATTAAAGGAGGGAATTGAAAGTTATATTGGACAAAAGAATTTTTTGAGACCTTTATGCCCTTGATTATGGAACTTCAACATACACAGATAAAGATACTATGGTAATTTACATATATTGAGGTTCTCTTATCTTAGATTTCTCCTCATTTCCCACTAATTTGAGGAGAAATATATTTGGCCCAAATTTTCCTCAGTTTCCTCTCTATTCTCTCACTTTTTCTTTTCTTATTTTTGTCCAAACGGTGAAAACTAAGAGAAGTTCAATTCTCTTCCTTTCTTGTCTCTTGATTTCCTTCAATCCAAACCAAGGCTAAGTGTTTTCAATAGATTGACCCATGGACCTAAGTCCTGACCTAGATCTACTGTCACTCTACTTTAGATTCTACATATAACTTTTCAGTACAATATTGTTGTTCTAAAAGAATATATTTTTATGAATCTTTTAGTTATTTTTTGATCATGTAAGAAAATGCATCTAAAATTATTTTACATTTTAAAATCCTCTAATTGTTTTAATGCAAGAATCCAATTCTATCAAAAATAAATGCCTAACCTTACCAAAACAAAAAAATTAAATGCCTAATTTAAGGAAGTCAAATTCTTCAAGTTTTCAATAAAGTCACTTTGTGCATCAACCTCCTCTCTCTCTCTCTCTACATTTTTTTACTTAAAAAGTTACACTGATATGAAACAAAGTTAAAGATTATAGCATCTATTCTTTAACCGTTTCTTTTGTTCAAGCAAAGTATAAATGTTCGGCTTTCATTGGACCTTAGTGATCGAGAAGGAAGGCTTTTATTCTGCGATCTAAAGTAGGGATGAAAAAGAAAGGTCCAACTCAAGATAATTTTGTTTAGAACGAACATTATCTCTAAAATTCTGACTATTATTCTTTAACCGCCCCGCATGAATAATTTGGATATGCATTACATATTAAAAAAGTCTTTTTTTATAAAAATATGACTTTCTCCGAACTCTCGCAAAACGGAAATGCAATAATTACGTTGACTTAATTTAGAACAATTTTTTTAAATGATTAAATAGATTTGTGAAATAAATTTAAAATTTTTAAGGAGAGTATTGATTTCTCTCATGTAATAAGAGAAATATTGTGTATGAATTACCACAATTCTATCTCTAATATATTTAGGATATTTGTGTTTAGTGTTTTTTTAATTTCTCAAAATAAATTCTTAATAGTAAACCGATTAACTTTATTTAGTTTAATAATCTTTGTTATTCAAAATCGATCAATTATTAATTAATCAATCATTTTTGTAAACTAATTAGTTTTTCTAAATTAAAATAAATCGATTAATTTTATTTAATATTTACCTTTTTTAATTAAACTTTAAATTTTTTGATAAATAACGATAGTTTTTCGATTATTTTTCAAATCCTTTAATTTTATTCAATATTTAACTAATTTTGTAACGATATAATACCGGTTATATCTTTAAAATCTTAAAAAAATTTAATTATTAATCTAATTTTTAATTCAATTTTTAAAATTTTCTTCGCGAGCCATGAGTCATGACACTGCTTATTTCGTGAAGTTGATGTATAAAGGCACCATTGTGCAAGTTGGCCCCATAACCATTATCAAACTTGTCTCTTTCTCCGGAAGATCCTCACCCTATATTGGTGGCTTCTGTATAATTTTATTAAAGTCATGGTCATCCAACGTCCTAGAGCCTGTCCCATTTCTCAAAACTAGACAGATAACGCTCCTTCCCATCTGTCACTCGAGTTTTTCTTTCCACACCATGATAGCTTAAGCTTGAGATTTTCCCATTTTACCTGATGAAGTAGATCGTCTTCATCAACTGTGAGCCCCGAGACTTTATATATGTGCCTTTTGGGAGCTTCCAAGAGCCTAATTCAGCTTTCAAGCCAACCGTTTTGGTTCCCAAAACCAAAACAAGAAAACGGTGTTCTTCGTTTCATCTTGTCAACGCGTTTCTGAGTTTGCAGGTAAGTCATATCCTGGTCTTATAGTTCTATATATTTAAAAAAGGAAGTTGAGGGCAGGGAAAAAGGAAACAAGAAACAGTTGTAGTGTTATAATTTATAGATACAAATTGAGAGAGAGAGAGAGATATAAACATATATTTCTGTTCACATACTGCAGTAATGTTGATTCAGAGATTGGAGATGTGCATAGCACTTGTCAGATTGGCCATGGAGTGTGTGATAATTCTAGTTCAAGCTATTGGAATACTCATTGAGCAGAACAGCTCACCCCAGATTCTAAACCGCTCTTATGTTGCTCCTGTTCCTTTTATCGGATACCTTCCATGAAAGCAAAATCATGTCACTGCCTGCAATGTTTCTTCCCTGATGTGGCCCATTTGGTTCCAGGTTCTTGTTTTGTTCTTCTGTTTTTATGCCTGACTTTGACGAGGATGTAGATATACTGGAGATACGGGAACTGTTAGGTTCGTCAGCAATCTCAGTCTGAATTCTGTATGCGTTTCTGTTAATTTCAGTTTCCGGTAATGTTAATTACTACAATTCATTTCCCACTGATCGGCAATAATATGCAAATCAAACTTTGATCATCCGTCATCACAAGTCCTTAAAATAAAGTGAGATCTAGAGAGGTACGATAATATGCAGTCTTACCTCTACAAAGTAGATATGTTATTTTCGATAAATCCAAATGTGATAATAAAAGACCGAAATTCCGCGAATCAAACTTTGACGTTGTTGTAATAATTACATAAAAGGACACTTTTCTTTCTTGTTTTGGAGCTATCCTTTTAAACAAAAGTTGCAATCTTTTATATCTTTTAAATTATTAAGATCTGAATTTATTTATTAAAATCGTTATTCTTGTTGATATTTTAAGTCTTCTGCAACAACAACAATAAGAACCAGTAAAAATCACACTAAACATGGAATCTAGAGAGATTATTTCTCAATGATCCACAAAAAAGAAAATTTTTAAAAATTAATAATAATAATAATAATAAGTAGGAGATTAATAATAATAATAAAATGCGATATGATAGTATCACAATTCTGGGCAAGTTTTAAATTATGAATTGCAGGTTATGTAATTAGTTGTAAATTATTGTGATAATTGTTGGATAATGAAGTCAACAAATTAAACTAATTATTTGTAATTAAAATTTTAATATCAACATAATGGAACACTTCATTTTTTTAGCAGTTTTACTTTGTCAACTTTTAAAAAACTAGATGATGGTGTCAACTTATTTGCTGATATTAAAGGTTAACTTTAAATTAACTAAATTGCTTATTATTAACCTCGGTGCAAATTTAAAAAATTCAATTAGTTCGGTCGGTTAATTGTAAAAATCTTGAATTGTCTAATTTTTTTTGGTTTAGTTTTTGATTTTCTGGTTTGATTTACTTTATTAATAACTCTTGTTGCTAAAAATTGATCAATTTATTAATTAATCGGTCAGATTTTATTAATTAATAAGTTATTATAAACCAAAATAAGATAATTAATTTTTACTTAACAATTAACAATCTTTTTTAATTAAATTTCAAATCTTTGAATAAGTTTGGACAATTTTTTTATTCATATTTTAAATTCTTTAATTTTATTCAATCTTTGGTCAATTTTATGACGGTCTAATACAGATTGAACTTTTAATCCTTAAATCTTTTACCTTACCGATCTTAAAACTTAATGCAAATTTATACTTTCCAGGACTTAAATGATCAAGTTCCTTTTTCTTGGTGCTTAATCAAGTTCCTTTGTACTAATTTATGAAATCATTTTAAAGGGTTAAATGCATGCAATTTAACTAGATTATTGGTATATGATAATCCCATTTTTATACATCAAAACCACTTAATGCAGTGAAATCAGTCCTGTCAATAAGTTCAAATTGTCAAAATTTTTAGTTGGAATATGCAACTAAAGGGAAAGCGATTTGGTTAACAGGGTAATTGACAACGATCTTCAACCTAATATTGGCAGAGTTTCAACGTCGGTCTCACAACTTTTTTATTTTAAAGGAAGACAAATGTGACAAATTACATGATAGCTCTCGGGCGACAAACCTTTGACTCATCCTCTAAGAAGATAGGTATGCATCTTTTAAGTGAGTGCTCAAAAGTAGTGACCCCTAATATGAACTGGTCTGTATAATTTGCAAGCCAGTCCACACACTAATTACTTTTCGATAAATATGTCTAATTACAACGACCCAGTTATGAAAAAATAATTCATTAATGCCCAACACTAAAAAGCTTAAGGACGTAGCTCGCGCCGCCGTTGAAAAAAAAAACATATTGATCATTGTACTCGAATTCACTTCTAAAGTTATATGACGGCATTCCAAGTTCTATGCCAGGTTAAGCTCTGAGAGTACACCCCAAATCGGTCTAACAACTTTGGTGTGAAATTATAGCTTAGATTCAACGCCATAATTGTCAGCTAGCGTAATCAGGAAACAACCATAAGACTATATATTTCTATTTCAATGCTCCATTAGACACCATATTTAACAAATTTGAAAGTACGACTTTGTATGATTATTGACAACTCTTAATAGATTGAGTACACGTTTTGTGTTGTCTTCCCTAAACTCAACTACTACTGTATATTGATGTCTACGTGAAACAAGGGTGGATGGAATCTTCAACACCATTTCTTGATTGTTGTTGACATTAAAAAATCATGTTTACACAGAGAATGTCTTGTGCATTGGGCACAACAACAAAAGGGAAAAGACTGATTCTGTTTACATTGAATGATTGAATAGTCAAAGAGAGACAACAATAATATACAAATAGCTAGCAGCTAAGATATTCATAGCATATTAAATCCTTGCACCAGAAAATAATGAACGACAAAACTACCATTTGTTGTTTTTAACAATGTTTTCAAAATTGGAACCAAAATTAAACCGATAAGATAAAATATTTAAAGTTTAATCGGTATTATATCGTCATAAAATCAGTTAAAGAGTAAATTAAATTAAAAAATTTTAAAAATGATTAAAGAAGATTATTCTTACCCATAAAACAATTTAAAGTTTAACTGAAAAAGAAAAATGTTAAAATAAAAATTTATTTATTTATTTTAAGTTATAAAAATCGATTAGTTTATGAAAACTGACCAATTAATTAGTAAACTAATCAATTTTTAATAGCAAAAATTATTAAACTAAATCAAACCGAAAAGTTAATTTGTTCATATTTTTCACTATTTAACTGACCGAATCGGTTTTATTTTAGATTAAAAAAATAAAACGTAAAATATAATATAATTATGGCAATGATAATAAAGAATATTTATCCCTATTATTTTGGGTCCACCATTGTTTATATTTTGATGAAGGTGTTATGACCATTTGTTCTGTTGTTTCATGTTTTAAAAGGGAATAAATAGTTACAAATAAAAAAAACTTTGAAAATTTATATATTTAATTAATTTAAATAATATATATAATGCAAAAAAGGAATTTAACTTAATAGACAACAATCGATAATTGAAATTTTATAAAACTTTCATTTCTATTTACGATTTAACAGTATCATGAATAATACAAATTGTAAATGAATATATTTTGTTTATTGAAATGAATATTAATACCAATGTAATTACTCGGACAATAATTAAATATACTAAAATTAAGAGATAAAATAATTTTATAAACTAATTAAATAAATAATTTAATATAATATGTTGCATAATGTTTATTAATTAATTAATATAAATATATTTATTAAAATAAATAATCAAAGAAGTCAAAATTATAAGAAATATTCATAATCTGATATACATTTTTAACACATATATTTAATTATTAAAATCAATGTTATTATTTATAATTTAAAATTATTTTATAAATATCTATTTTTAATTAATTAAATAATTAATATCAATCATAATTTGTATTAATAATTAATTTTAAATAATTATATATTTAGTTAATAATAAATCATATTATGAGAAAAGAATGAAAATTAAGAAAGAAAAAAAACTAAAACTAGATAAAAATAAAAAATAAAAAAATTAATTTTTAGCTGAATTTGGAAACAAAACTAAAAATAAAAAAAGTTTAATTGTTCAAGTGCTATATCGTTCGTTGGACCCCCTATGTATACTTCTTTCGAGTCCTCCACTATGTCACAGACCATACGTTGAATCTTTCTCGCTGTGCTACTTATTATAATATGTTCTTTGACATAAGTTTTAGGACCTAAATATATCCAACCCCAAAATATGTTTTTAACATATACCTGAATTTGTTGTGTTACATTAGCAGGAAATGACGGAAAGGCTGCTACAATATGCAGCTAATGGGATTAACCATACTTCTTGGCAACATCAAGAAGATGGGGCAAGAGCATTTTGGTGTGTGAAACGATGACCATATGATCTGACAAAACCAGTTTCACTTCGTTGGGAGGATTCTTCTTGATCATCCACAGTTGGAAATCCTTCTGGTAGATTAGATCATGTTCAAGAACAATGAAGACCCTTTTCACAGAGCTATAGTTTTGTTTCGATAGCCTTAATTCGTTTGATATATCTGCTTCTGTAAACAAAGGTAGTGGCCTCATTAACATGGTTGCCAATGTCAAGTCCTGCCATTGTTCATGAAAATTGGTTGAAGGAGACAAAAAAAAAAAGAAAATTGTTTCCTGATTGGTAAAACAATAACAATAACAATAATGTACAATAAAAATCTCGCTAATATGTGAGTTTGGAAAGACTCAAGAAGACGTAACCATATTCTTAACTAGTAAATATTAAGTTACCGTTTCACCACAACAGCTTAAGTTGTTGTGTAAGGCTAACTTAATTAGTTTTATATATTCATTAACAATAAAGAACAACTCCACAATTAATATGTGAGATGAATTATGTCTTACCTCAACTGAGCTGAGTTGATAAAGTTTTGTCGCCAATTCAAGCGGGCCAAAAGTAAAGGTGGCAGGGGCATTACTTGTGCCATTTCCGAATGTATACTTGTCGTCTAGTTCAGGTACTCCTATCTTCTTTATCTTCAAATTTAGAATTCGAGAAAAAAAGGGGTAAAGCACATAAATTTTTTTATGTAGTTTAAAAGATTATATAAAAACTTTATGGTTTTAAAATTTTTTGTCGTCTTTAGATAAAAAATAACGACAAAATACATATAGTATGAACTTAAGATGTGGATTAATTAAATGCTATTTAGACGATTTAAACATGATATAAACAATTAATTTATTTTATTTATTAATTTAATTCTAATCCATTTCGTTCAACTTAGGTTTAAAAGTCGGGTTATTATATTAGTTATATTTAATTAGTTTATGTTTGATGTTCATATTACATGTATTTTGTCGTTATTTTTAACGAAAAAATAAGAAAAGAAGTTTGTTTTTAAATTGAAAATTTTAATGATCTAAAGGTTTTTTCAAAATTTCTAAAATTATAAGTTTATATTTTTTTACCTTAAAAAATGGCTTAAGAGCATGCAAATTGAATTGCCACTCTTTTGCACTGGTTCCACATATGAATCGTAATATCACTAGGACTTATGGCTCAGTGTAAACGAATACCAAAGACATCCCTCTAAAATTTCAATATCTATTCGAGTCCTTGATGTGAATTTAAACCAAGTTATATCATTCCTTAATTTAAACGAGGTTAACAAATAGAGATTCACCTCTTGATTAATCGTAGAAGTGTTTAAGGCAGGGCCTGGCATCAAAGCAGAAATGAAAACAGCCACGGAAACCTTGTCAGGAAAATATTCCATGGCTTGAGAAATTGCCAACCCTCCATAACTGTGACCAACAAGGACCACTCTCTCATGATGAGAGAGAGATGCCATGAAGTGTCTCAGAGGCTGAAAGTAATCCGAAATTGATTGGAGATCCATTGCTTGTCGAGGGTCGACCCCAGATGCACCCAAGTCCAGCGCAGTTACGTTATAACCTGAAGATTTTAGCAGTGGCACAAGTTTGAACCATGACCAAGCACCATGGCATGCCCCATGCACAAGCACAAAATGCTTGCTAGGAGGATATTTTGGCGTATCAGATAATGTTCCATTTGCAGTAAAGATGAAGGAAATGCAAATTAGAGAAATGAAGAGCATATACCTCTTTTCTAGTGACATACTGTTCTAATCTAATGGCTTCCTTGGAGGGGGAGAAAGTTTGTCGCCGTTTGATTTTGGTAGACCCTGACTTAGTCGATCGAAAGTATGTCTGCGTCTAGTGAAGTCATTAGAGTGCCTAGGTTGAGTAGTTGACCCTAACACTTTTGGCTACTGCTGTATTGTATGTGCACTGTGTAGGTTGATAATGTAATAAATAACGTTGAGAGTTTCCATCAACAATGACTGCTTACTTCTTAAAATCCCCCATCAGTTTTAATATGCTCTCAGAAGGTTACTTTCATGAGTTTTCCGCGAGTTTCTTCTCGATTACGTGTTAGTTTCTATCTTTGCAGTACAGGATGATTATGCAATAAGTACTGTTGAGAGTTTCCATCAACAGTGACTGCTTATTTCTTAATATCCACCATCATATTTTATGAATTTTCTGAAGTTTCTTCTAGATTATTTTACGAGTTTTTGGCACGTCTCTTTTGGATTATGATACTTTATAACTTTGCAGTCAAATCGATTGATTGTGATTAATGTGTATTACAAAACGATTGATTGTGATTAATGTGTAAATATTTATTAATTTATTTAATAAAGATATTTTTATTTTTATGTATTTTATTAATTATATTTAACGCTTAATATTAAAGATAAAATTCTTAAAATAAATACTATATATTTAAAATTACGACGAAATCATAATTATAAAATTCAAATTACATTTAAGTACTATGTTTAAATAGTTCTTAGTTATAATTTCATGGAGAAAAAATATCGATAAAATGGTAAAATTAGCACACCTTATATTTATTTCTTACAAAGAAAGTAACTAATCTCTTAAATTAAAGTATATAGGCACTTAAATGTGTGGATTCTTACTATAGAATAACTTCACTAAACTGACTCGATTATGAGAATCTCAAATTAAATATTATCTATATATCTGTAGATGTCCTTATTACGATGATTGTATAATTGATCATTGAATTTGAAATGATCAAATATCTCATATGAGAATTATTATATGTTGGTGCTACTTATGACATATTCTATGGAAGGTAGTTATTTTGTAGCACCCCACTCCCGCAATGACCCGAACTCGACATCGACGGTGATATCCGAGTTCGTACCCCGCGAGGGTGGCGTGCTAGAGCACTCAATTACTCGAAAATTGGTATAATTTTTTTTAATCACAAAACATAATAAACGGAAATTAATACTCAAATTGGGCCCTCATTCATTCATAAACATTTTCACTTAACACAATTTACAATAGCCATTTGGGCCCTTTCACAATCATAAAACACTTGAGTCATTTTGAAATACAATTTTATACAAAAGATGTGGAATTTATAAATTAATACAAAATAGGAAAAACACAAATGCAGACGTGAACTGATCCCGACCTTTATCCTTCACCTGAATCCTGTAGGTATACTCCCGTTGGCCTAACGGGGTATTCTTCTGATCCTGAAAAATATTTGTAAATTTTGGGTGAGTTTTGCGAACTCAATGAGTGACCATCATCGATGGCTCACTCATCCCACCACACATGCAATTCACATAATTCACATCAGGTCATTAGCAGTCATAATGAATCACATGCACTTAATTAATCATTTCACATAGTACATTTAATACACATTGCCTTCAAAAATCGTTCATGCAAAATGCATATATCAATTGTAATTGCAATGCACATGAGACTCACTTTTTATTTATTATTGTCGTTATGACCGAGTGCCCTTTTTATTCGCTCATATCCCTTAGTGGATACCGAGCTGTAGCATATAACATCCCATATCCCTTAGTGGATACCGGGTACAGTCACATTCGAGCCCGAGGCTCTAATCACACTCTAAGCTTTAAGCTCTTTTTCACATTCTGAGCTTTAAGCTCCTTTTTCCTGGCGACTCCGGTCATAACTTCCTTTATCTTTCATGCATTCATGCAATGGAATGCATCACTTACATTGCATGCACTTATTTGATCACATTCACTTATCATCGAACTGAAGTCCAGCATTCATCATATAGTTGAGCATTCACTTATCATTTTGCATGCAATGCATATTCCGAAAACATTTAATTCATCTTATTAACATACAATGAGCACTTCAATAATTCAGATCAATCATCTCAATCATCGGACCTTCTGTCCGAAATCCAAACACAAATCAATCACATTCATCATACAGAGATCGATGTATACAAAATTCAAATAAAGAAAACAATAAAGTGAGACCATCTCGGTCTATTCACGGTACGCTCCAGATTAGCATTAGCTTTCAAAGTCTAGGAATGCCTAAATCCGGACACTTGCCCTGCACAACCCATGTATGCAAAACACACATTTCATACTCATCAGTAAGTACACACGGATAATAAATGGACTATGTACAATGCATGCTTAATGACAATCCCGGGTATATGTTCTAATATACATTTCATGCTCAATCCCATTTCATAATTCATATATGTTTCATACACTTCATTGGTACATGATCATTCTAACTTCTCCTTTCAAGCTTTACCCTTTGCATGTGCGTAGCTTATTCATAAGCTTACACCTCAAGAACACTTAGTTACTCTATATCATAAATCAATTTTCGTCATCTCTTTTCTATTCTCATGTGATCTCATAATATCCAATTTTCCATTCATACTTTAGAAATTCAACATATACACACACTTAGGCACGTCGCCCATTTACACAATAACCATATATATATATATTACTCACCAAGTGTGCTTGCAAGACTCCATGTTAAAATTGTCTTTCCCCTTGTTCTTAGGTAGGATTCTCTTGGTTTCCTAAAACAAGCAAAATCTCATTCAATAGGAATCCACTTTAAGATCCCACAATGCAAAATCACTGAAATAGATTCTAGCATATTTAAA
>JANKOD010000192.1:29962854-29978637 GCA_026284645.1 Erythroxylum acuminatum
CTTGACAGGTGGGGGGGGGGAGGGGACTGGGGATGATGGGGAATGAGCTGGTGGTGGTAGAGAATGAACAGGAGGTGGAGACTGAGTATCAACAGTAGGGGGCTTGTTACTGCTTGATGGCGGGGATTTAGGCGACTGTTCAAGCTCCGGTGCAGGTGCAGGAGCGGGTGATGGTTCCTTACCACGTCCAGGATTTCCTGGTTTGTGAGGATCATCAAATTGTGCAGGTGCTGGTGATGGTGATGATGGATTTGGTTCAGGAACTTGAGGAGTAACAGGGGCTGGTGGTGATTCAGGCTGTGGTTTTGGTGACGTTGGTGTTTGAGGAATAGGTGGTGGTGTATCTGGCGTTAATGTAGGTACGGAAGGTGCAGGTGTTGAGGGTGTTGATGGTGTTGGTGGTGATCGGGATGGTGTTTCAGGCTTTGGAGAAGATGGTGTTGGTGGTGATGGGGATGGTGTTTCAGGCTTTGGAGAAGATGGTGTTGGTGGTGATGGAGATGGTGTTTTAGGCTTTGGAGATGATGGTGTTGTTGTATGTTTGGGTGGTGAAGGTGAGTGCTCTGGTGTTGGAGCAGAAGGTTTTGATGGCACTGAAGGTTTTGATGGCTCTGGAGGTAAAGATCCACTTCCACCGCTGCCACCGCCGCACTTGTCCTTGCTGCAGTCCACAGGTCTGCTTACAACTGGGTAACATGTCCTGGCTATCTTCTGGTTTGGCCTATCAGCCAAGCAATTGCTGGTATCATCTAACACAATGTCCTTCCTTGAAGGTGGTACGCATGCTTGACCCTCGCCCTTGAAGTAGTTATATGAGAATGTGAAATTTGTCAAGGCTGGTAGCTTGCAAACGTTCTCAGGCACGAATCCTGTCAGTTTATTATATGCAAGATTCAACATTTCAACCTTTTTCAGGCCGGAAAGGCTTGACGGCAAGATTCCGGTGAACCCATTGAAGCTGGCATCAAAGAGTGTCACGTTGCCTAGCATTCCAATCTCTGGTGGGAAGCAACCTCCGAGGTTATTGCCCATGAAGATAATCTCATTCAAGTTGGCCATACTGCCAATACTATGTGGAATGCAGCCAGTGAAATTGTTATAGGCAAATGTCAAAAGTGAAACCTTGGATTTACCAATATTCTCTGGAATGCTGCCTGTGAAACGATTGTTATTCAGTAGCAAAGCATCAAGATCTTTCTCAAATATCTGTGGAGGCAAAGACCCTTCAAAGTTATTGAACCTGAGATCAAGATACCTGAGATTTGACCAGGTTAGGACAACACTTGGGAAATTTCCAACAAAGCGATTGTTGCTGATATCAAACTCAAACATAAGTGTGAGCTTGGACATGCTATTGGGGACAATTCCACAGAACCTGTTGCTGTTGATATGCAACAATGCAACATCGGTCAGGAGCCCCAACTCAGCAGGAAGGAATCCTGCAATGTCAGCATGGTTAAGGTCAACTCCAGCCACAACACTCAATTTGGGGTCATCAAGGGCAGGTGCACAGAACACACCATTGTAAGAACACACATCTGCACCAACCCAGTTCCCAGTTGTGTTAAATGGGTCGGAGTATATAGCTTTTTTCCAGGCCTGAAGAGCAATGTATGCTCTCTTTAGCCTTTCGTTCGCAAAGGTGATTTTCACATCTACCTCATACGCATATTCATTGGGAAGATCACTATTTTCTTTGAGCGTTAGGAGCTGACGACGAGCAATGAGGGACGCTTCAGCATCGGTTAAGGCAAAAGACAAGGTTGAGAAGGAATGAAACAGGCAAGTGAAGAGGAGAAAGCAGCCAAGGGGCCTGACAGGAAGAGCCATGTTGATGACCTTGAAAAGTCCCAAGGCCGCTTATAGGAGGGTTGGTGCATGTAGATGTTTTATGGTTGGAAGGAGAAGGTAAGATTTTCCATGTATTGAGAGGCTGTGGGATGCTGTTTCCATTTTTAGGCAACATAAAACTCGCTTTCTTTTTCTATGACCAACACAAATATGGCTTCTGTTCTGTTCTATATTTAGATTTTGGTCTTTGTTACGTTGATAAACAGAAGATAGAACAAAGAATTGACCCA
Source organism: Erythroxylum acuminatum (assembly GCA_026284645.1). Taxonomy (NCBI): domain Eukaryota; kingdom Viridiplantae; phylum Streptophyta; class Magnoliopsida; order Malpighiales; family Erythroxylaceae; genus Erythroxylum; species Erythroxylum acuminatum. The sequence continues at coordinate 29,964,936 of JANKOD010000192.1, forward strand.
ATCAACGCCTGGTGTTCTAACAAATATCGGTTAATATTTTCAATATAGAACAATATTAATAGTAATGAACCATATTAGATCTCTAAATTCTTCAAGAATCTCTAAGTTCTGCTCCAGATTGATACACCAGAAGCTTACAATACATACATAGACTGTTTCCATTACACACAACTCTGAAAACCGGTTGGTCTGATGCTTTGAAATGATGGATTTGAATGTTCTATACTTCACGTTTTTTAGTCACTGCAGTTCCTGCTAGCATGGAACTTTCCCCAGTTAAACTCCTTGTACTTTTCAGGGTTTTGTTCATTCACTAGCTCATCCAATGGCTTAATCCCAGTTATTGATCTCTCTGCTTCAAGATCAAACTCAATCAGATACTAAACAATTGATTCAAAACTGGCAAGAAAAGCAGACTTAATGTAACATAAAAGATTATGTTTTTTCATCAGATTACTTTACCATGAAGTTACCTGAATTCAGATCAGATGGGTAATGAGGCCATTGATTGGTGAGAGTTCTTAGTTCTTTATCATCAGAATCAGCAGATGTCGGGATAAAACAAGGATCAACCACCATGTAATCAAGCACTTCCTTCCAGTCTTTGACATTTTTGGTGTGCTCACTGTCACAGGAACCCATAGGATTCACCTCATCTCTTTCCATCTTTCTCCTCCTCCTCGAGGGACTGATCCAAAAACTCTTTTTATCAACCTTCTCAATTCTTTTCCGTGGTTCCACTGACAACCCATGATTGATCACCTGGAAAAATCCCCACTTCTCACATGCATTTCCTCTTTCTGAGACTAGTTTTCCAGTGTCTTACTGGGATTTCATCTACCTCTGATAAGTTGTTATTCATTTGATGTCCGTGATCACTTGGTCTTTACAAGGAGCATAAGTCAATTTCAGTTCCCAAAGGCACAGAAAATGATGGGATCATTCCATATCATTCTCAAAATCACTTTAACTTGGTATTTGTTAGTAATAGTCATTCAATGCTGAAAAGTCCAGTAAAATTAATAATCATTTAAAATCACATTCAATTTCGCTCATTTTGGTTTGATAATTAGTAAAATTACATTCAATTATCAGTATTAGATTATCTCAACACATAAAGAGACTGAAATTATCTCAAGAAATTTATAGATTTACGATAATTCGTCTTATATAATGATACCACCCAAAACTATAAAGAATACTTTCAATCGCTTTATCATTACTATACCAAACCAGTATTGACCTGTGGAAGCTTGTGGTTCTAACCAGGCCTTCATTTTCCAGTTTATCTTGCACTTCCTGTTAGTGTTCTAATGACTTGTTCTTGACAAGTAACAGAACAAATGACAAATATTCAACATGGTTCGGTTGTTAACATCTTTCAAGTCATCCACATTATCCTAGTTGAATGTCAAAGATTGCAGGAAAAGATGCTTTCCTTCTTTTCCTATCACCTTTCTGCTTATGCATCCCATCAAAATGATAAAATGATGCACATTTGCACATTGAAATACATCCCACTGAAAAGCACCCAAGGCAGAGATCAGTAATGTAGTCATATCTTCTTTCTTCAAAGTGTGACGTTATGATTTTCAGGAATGAAGCATCAACGACTCAACAATTGAACTAGCATTCATATTGGACCCTAGGTTTCCAACAAAGAAAAACTTATCATTTGGATTTGGATTTAGGTCTTTTGAAATGAAAATATCTAAATTGGACTATTTACATATAAACAGAATTGATGATCAAGCTCTAGGCATTGATGTGGAGATAACTACGTATGACAAATATTGGAGCCCATCCTGAATCTTGCCCACTGCGGCCGATCGATCAGCACGGAGATGTTCAGATAAGGCATTAGCTTTTTCCTGTATTGATGCTTGAGGAAGTTTTTCATGGGACTCAGCTGTGGCACCCTTAATAGCAGCTACATAGGCTTCAGCTACATCAGATATGCCTGAACAAGACAACAAAAACCAACCCACCAGATGAGATTATCTCGCACTGGCTCCATGCTTATGAAGACAGAGAAAACACAGAAATGGCAACAGAACAATACGAGGGTGATGAAAAAAGTCAACTGTGTATGCATGCAATAAAGGCTTCAACTCAAAATCAGGTCCCATTTTATGATGAAATGGAAGATACAAAAAGGCAACATAAACCTGTGATAAAGCTGTTGAAAACTGCTTCCACATATCCTGCCATTGAATGTGCCTTCATACGGATTATCTTAGCCTTTTCGACAGAATCTTCAGGCCATTCAATGTTTAATAGGTCCCAGTCGCCATCTTCCTCTTGATCTTTGTTACTCTTCGATATGATGGATTTACCAAGTATCAGAAGTTGTGAAACTGCAGAACAGCATATTTCTGAGAGCCTCTGCATAGATACACATTCATCTTATTGAGAACGCTGTAAAGTAAAAGCCACGTAAATGTTACAAGAACATAATAGATAAAGGGAAAGGCATGCTCATACATGAACTCCCTCTGAATGAAGAGTTTCTAGCCTCCCAGCTGTCCTTTGAATTATGTCATTAATACTTTGGCCAGCTAAGGAGCTAGTGAAACTGCAAAATGGCGGAAAAGTTCAAGTGCCTAAGAAAATATGACTAGAAATACGTACGAGCAGTCATCATTTTACCAATGAAATTTGGTGGCTTTCAAAGCTCAAAATCACCAGGTCAAATGGTATTCTACCCAAAATGGCAAACTCTAGATGCATAGTGCAACATTTTTGAAGCAGGAAAATGGGTAAGCAGCTCATGCAATATCCATTAAAAAATAAACGATTATATTCAGGGATAGACAAACCCCACATATATGAAACGAACAATCTGAATATTTCAGTCTCGGAAGTTGACAAAGAAAAAGTAAAAAAATAGCCCCAAAACAGACAAATATGCCAAAAATCCTGACCATGTTATTTATTGACTTGGAATATATTTTAAGATAATAGACGGTAGAGCATGCTTACCTTGCAGCCATATCAGCAGCCTTACTCACACTTGAGTCATGCAGAGTTTTCACTTCATCACTACTTCCTTCAGCTCCCATCTCAATTTTCTTTCCTTTGTCTGACTCTGCATCTTTTGGATCTATTTCACCAATCAAACTGAAAACTTGTTGAACAAGTTTGAGATTTCCATCATAGACAGACTTTTGCTCCATTGGTAATTTAGCTTTCCTTCGGTTAAACAATAATGCATAGTGGTTCGACAATGCCTCCAACTCCTGGAAATGTTAAGATTCAGGACGTCAATATCAGCTGTCATTTACAGAAGTAAATTTCAAGCAAAAAGGAACAGATAATGACCTCCAGTTGCTCTGGACCTCCATATATATAGAAGCACCTGTCAAAAGTCACATCCTCAGGTAATTGGTCTTCATCAGCATCTTTTACAGAATCTTTAGAAATTTTCTCAACCGCTATACCAGTTTCGGTGATCAACAGATCCATGGTCTCCTTGCCTACATATTCTAGCACTTGCATTCCCTTTGTTGTAAAAGCTTTTCCAGTCTAAAACATGAAGGCGACAATAAGAAATTCCAATATAATTCACAAGAATAACTTTGAACTCCAGACCAACCTCTAGAATTGACGGAGCAACATAACCAGCTGTTCCTGGTAGACCATCTTGCTGAATTGATCCAGCAAGATTCACAGCAGAATGCTCAAGTCTAGAGAAAAGAAAAGAAAGAAGCACAATGATAAAGAAAGAAGCACAAGAACTAGGTAATAAAGCACGGCACACACCCATATATCCACATATAAATATCACAACAAGCATGTCCCAAAGACAATAGCACTGCGAGGGTAATCGAAAAAGCCATCAGCTACTAATCTGTAGAGTAGAATCCTCGGTTCAAAAAGTTTCAATTCATTAACATCCCAAAAAGATGAAAAATTCTTGACAAGTGTTTTTAATCTTTTAAATTTCTTTCCCTTCTCCCATAGCACTACTCAAAAGTCCACCACTTTTCCTGTGAACTGAAAGAGTCAAAGTGACAGGGAATTCAGATATTGGCATTAACTAGTAACTCTTATCAATCTTCCTTTAACCATGTATATTTTCTCAACAACAGGAGGAAAAAAAAAGTTCAACTGACTTACTTTTGAACAAAATTGGAACCCCCTCTTAATGCACTTCCCAAAGCTTGCCATGCTCCTGTAGCAAAATTCTCCACGGAATGATCAAGAGCCTTTAGCCCCTATGAAGTATAAACAAAGAAATGACCAAGATTAGCAACCAGTCGAAAACTCATCAGTTGAACAATATAAGTGCCATACTAATAGAGTAATTACAATGAATAAGAAAATTTAATGCTAGGAGAATAAAACAGAGAAGCTATGGAGAATATAATAATTGCAGGGAATATGTGGTAGAATTGCAAAAGGTGTCATAATATAAGGGATCACAAAATTTAAACATAAACTACAGAAAGCTAGAAGAAGTCTATAAAGGTCTGATTATTTCAACCATTAAATGCCCGAGCACAACCATAATGATCAAAACATTCCTGAGGGAACTGTTTTCTTATATCAGTCTAATTCTGGCGAAAGAACAAGTTGAACTCACCTGGCCAAGCAAAGAATCCTCACTTGCTTTCTCCAACTTATCCAAAGCAGATTTCCGAATCTTGTCATTCTCATCGTCAGTTTCCTTATCACTGGAAGAATCATGTTTCTCATCCTCCCCCTTGGATGATTCAGAATCCTCAGCAATTTGAATATCTGCAATGCTCTTTGCAGCTTTTTCTGCAGCCACAGAAGCCTGTATCCAGGTAAAACCCCTAAACAGTAAGTCAAACAATTCACCGACCACACCGCAGGATATCGTAAGATGGTACGTTAAAATTGTTTCCCAAATCCTGTATTTTGCTCCAATGTCTACTTTATAACGAATAATGAAGGGAACTAACACCAATATATATATATATATATAGAACAAAAGAAAAGCCATTGACAACTCTAGGAAGCATCTAACCAAGGTTTTACAGCACATGAAAGTTTAGAGAAAGAAAATAATTTTAGAACAAAAAGTTTCGACTTGTTCACCCCTTATAAACAGTCAGAATTCATTCCAAAGATAGGATATTTATACCATAAAGATACAGTCAACAATGTCAATCAGTATCTACACTTAAGTGAAATTTTCATTTTAAGCCATTCTACTCTAGAACCTCAAATCAGGCTGACCCAGAAACCAGATCTGACACAATAAACCAACCACCCAAGTTGACTGGCAAAACGAAAACGTACATTGCGAGAGATCTCTTCCGCTGCCTTCTGGATAACAGAGAAAGCAGAGAAACCCCAGCCACCCCATCCTCCGCCGCTTGCCGGTTGTTGTGGCGGTTGTTGCTGCTCATCCTCCACATTGGATTCATGCTTCCGTTCCATTCGTTGTTGTGGAAGTTGTTGGGTTGCTTGGTTTTCATCTCTAGGTGGGTTCTTGTTCTCTTCCATCGTAACTGTGAATTGGGTTCCAAGCAATTGTGAGGGAGAGAGACTGAGAACGCTTTAAAAATGAAGTCTTTGAGTGACGGTGACTGAAAACTCTGCAACGTCCAACCGAGGGAAGTTGTGGCAAAAAGCGACGCCGTATGCTTTTTGCTTCTTTATCGCTTTTCCTTCTTTTCTTGTCAATTACTCAGTCGAGATTTTTAATAATTAAATTACATCTAGCGTAGTAACTTGTTTGAATAATTAATTAAATAAAATAATTTAGCCGAATTATTACTTTAAAAATAATATTAATAATATTAAGTTTTGATTTGATATAAAAATATTAAAGTGGTATAATAAATAATTTAATTAAATAAATCAAAGTCTAATAAAGAAAATAGCATGTGATAGGTATCAGTCCACAAAGCTCCTCGTTTTGTAGAGGTATGGGAAAAGTCATTGATATATCCAGTTTTACTCTTATATTTTTATAAAGAAGTTATTTATGTGATTCGAACTTTCTAATCACAGAGGAACAACTTTTATCAATTCGTTCAAGACTCTCCCTCTAAGTAAGTTTTTATAAATATATAGTTTTCTCTTAATAAGAGTTTTTTCATTTAAAAAAAGTGAAGAAATGTAACATCTCATTATCCCATGTTAAGGGTTAGAGCCCTATAATAATATTCATGAGAGATTATTGAGAAGTTAGAAAGTGCATTTCGTGCTCATGCATATTAGAACATACAGACAAATGTAAATATTAATTTTTACACACGTTAAAATGATTGTACTTACATTCATTGACATTTTCGGGTATAATTGATTTATAAATGTGATTATATTGAGAATTGTGGATTATATGTATTAAAAATTGATTTGGAGAGTACAAATATTGATTTTGAATTTTTGGTGGAATTTGAAATATTTTCCGAAATTATGAGTATTTTTTGAATAGGAAAAATGTTAAGCGGCAAGACACTTGATAAGTAGTAGTCGAAATAATAGTCAAATGGCAGTTTAGAAAATTTTATAAATGACATTAGGATTTAATGACATATGTCATTGAAAATTGGGAGACAATTGGAGTAGAAATTGAAGACAAATAAACTAGTTATTAAAAGGAACCATAAGGTGGTGACGTGTGGCAAGTGACAAGTATCACTTGCCATGCCACACCCTCACCCATGACTCTTTTAACATTGACAGACCATTTAATTGTTTTGTTTCTTGCTTTCTTCTTCTCTTCGTGATCTTGTTCAAGCTTCTTCACTTCCACGACACTTACCCACCTCCTTCAACGTTAAACCTTGTCCTCATTTGGTACATTTGCTACTCTCCTTTTGATTGTCTTTTTCATTTGTCAAAAACGAAAACCTAATCTACCCACCTCAATGTTGATGTTCGTGTGAGTCATGGAAAGCTAGGATTTACGTGATTTTGAAGAGCTTGGAGTTTTACCAAATAAGTATCGTATAGTTCTTCATGATTTGTAAAATGAAACATGTATAATAATAGTTAGAGGTTAAATGATTATCAAATGGTGTTTTATATGTGTTGGAATGTGGCTAAAGAAATGAACACATTGGTGTCTTATTTTTCTGTTTATGATGATTAATATTTCATAAGTTGTTGTAGAGATGAGTTTGAAATAAAAAGATCATTGAAAATGGTGTAGGAAAAAGGTGCATAAAAATTTGATAGGTAGATGGATGTTTCATGTTCTGTTTTTGGTGTTATGATTAAGCAGAGAATATGATTTGTTTGTGATTTAAATTGAGCTGAAATGAAAGTAGGAATAAAGAGGACATAAGCTAGAAATGATAGACTAAGCAAAAGAGATGAATTACGATGAAAATGATGATGAAGTGTGCTGCAATATGTTAAATGGAGTATTTTCACTAAATATGCATCTGTATTTTAGTCATATCTTGATCTATACATATCCAAATGGGATGATTTTAAGTTTAGATTGAATTAGAGACATATGGCTATATTTTTTATGAAGGAATAAAATTTTAATTATGTTTTTAAGGGTTTCAAATTTTGGCTTGAAATTGAGTACACTGTGCTGTCGCAGTTTCGGAACAATCTGTAGTATTTTAGGTATAACTTGCAGAATACTGAACCAAACTGCATGAAATTGGTGTCATTAGAAACTTAAGACATATGAAAACATTTGTTTAGAAGAATGTATTGCCTAATTACTTCTTTTTCCTTGTCAAAATGGCCATGCAAAATTGACCCAAAAATCTATTTTGAGAATAACCATCAGGTAGTGCACGATCGTGACAGAGAGGAGATATCAGGTAGTGCACGATTGTGCACAAGCATGATCATGACAGAAGGGAGACATCAGGTAGTGCATGATCATGCACAAACACGATCGTGACAGAGAGGATTCAACAGGAAGTGCACGATCATGCATAAGCACGATCAGGACAATGAGAGTGCAATGCTTTTTGACAGTTTTGAACACCCTTCACTCTTTTGACCATGACTTCTTCTCCGGACCTCCAATTGACTTGAAATTTGAAACACAAACTCTTTACACATTGTCCTTCCTCTCCACCAAATTTCATGGTCATCTAAATTCATTAGGAAAGGATTGATAATGATTGATTGATGTCATTACAATGATTAAATGTGTTGAGCCATCAACCTTAGTGCTTGATTGAGTGATGAACTTAGAATAAATTTGTATTATTGAGGTATAAACCTAAGTTCAAATTAGACATATATGAGTTTTAAAGTATGAATGATCATAAGATGAAAATAAAGGAAATATACCCAGGATGGTCATTGAGTATGCATTGTACATAATCCATATACACATTTGTGCATAAATAAATAATTATATAATTGTGCAAAGTTGTGATGTGTGTAAATGTGTGTTGCATGATATAGAAGACTAATTAGAACGACAACATTCAGACATTGCCGGGACTTTGAGGCAATAGCTATTTGAAGCAAACTGTAAATAACCTAGATGGTCTTACTTGATTAATTGTTTATTTTAAATTCTGTTTTGAATTATTATGTGAATGTGATTGTGTTGATTCCGGGAATTGACTGTCCGAGGCATTTGATGCATGAAATACATATTAAAAGTGCTTATTGAATGTGAATTTGACGAAATAAGTGATTCTCAATGTATATGTTGAATGTTGGACCAAGGTCCGATGACAGATGTGAATGAGTTTGTGATAGTGAATATGAATGCGTAACATTGAGCCCATTTGATTGACTGAATACATGTGATGCATTTCATTACATAAATGCATGATAACATAAAGGCAGTTGTGACCGAAGTGACCAGTCTGAAAGAGCTTAAAGCTCATAATGTGTAAAAGCCTCTGGCTCAGTTGTTAATGTAACCAGTATCCACTAAGGGATATGGGACAATATCTGAAACAAACCTGGTATCCACAAGAGATATGGGCCAGTAAAAAGGCACTCGGTCATAACAAAGTAATAATTGGAAGTGAATCTCATGTGCATTGCATTTATAATTGATATGCAAGTTTTAAATGATCAAAATGAACTATTTGACTGCTCTGAACATGAAATGTGAAATAAGTGATCAAAGTGATATGTGATGCTATATGATTTTATTGAAAAAATGTGAATTACGTGATTACATGAATTGTATGTGTTATGTGTTATGAGTGAGTCATCGATGATGGGTAGCCCACTAAGTTCGCAAACTCATCAAAAATTGCAGCATTGACATTTCAGGTTCGAGAGAGGATACTAATGACACAGAAACTCTAGAAGTAGCATAGTTCTTGTACTTTTGGATAGAAGAAATGGCTCAAAGGTCGGTCAGCTGAGACTGAAAGATCAAGATAAAATTTTGTATAATTCCTCACGTATGTAGCATGTTCTATATACAGAGATATAAACTCTGATTAGTTTTTGTTATTGTACGTATAAAAGTGATGTTGTAAAGCTACAATGTAAATATTGTTTAAGAAATGAAATGAGGAATTTTGGGTTTTTAATTATTGTGTCATTCTTTATGATGCCTTATAAGAGAACATAATTGCAACATTGTCATAAAGACCTTTCTTGTAACACCCCACTACTATAGAGTATACACCAAAGCATCCTGAGGACAGTCAAGTACATAACTTATAATAACGGCTTTGTGAATGCATGAAGTTAAAATTTTAAAATTTTGTGTTATAATCATATTGATAATAATTAAAGTTTACTTAAAATTTTTTAAATAAAAATAAGTATTATTTAATGAGAAAGAATGTGAGAGTAAGATATATTCATAAACTCAACAAAATAGTTTATGAAGTTGACAAAGGAAGAGATGAAGTTTGTAATTTACAAAGTGCAGACCAAGTAAAAATAAAAGAAGAACAAGGAACATTAAGATAATAATTTAGTTTATAATGTTAATTGTAAATTCATTCAATCATTTGTTGTTCCAAAGGCTTATCATATATAAATGATTCATCTCACTTAATCATACGTGTCTTTTATCTATTAAAAGGCATTAAATTTTTTGGTTTTAATAGAAAAATCTCTTAATTTTTTAAACACTCTTTAGGGAATATTTTGAGAAGTTTTCAAACCATAATTGCATTAAACAAATTTAGTTTGAGTACTTGAAGTTGTTAAAATCATATTTTTAGGAGGAATGATCGACCTATATGAGCTAATGATCGACTAATATAAGCTAAAATTGTCAAATTTGATAAATTGAAAGTTTGTTGTAACTTTAGATGATATATTGGTTAAGCAATGTATCATATTGGTCGACCAATATGTCTATTGGTTGTCGAGTACCTCAATGACTACTGAATTTATGTATTCAATGCATATTGATCCATTAATATGCTATACCAATCGACCGGTATTTTGTAACTAATAGTCAAGATGACTAATTCTTAACTCTAACAACTAGTAAAGGTCTCAAAACTTTATAAACTCATGTTTTCTTATTGGTTCTTGCATCAAAAAGTGTTTCTATGTCTTTTACACACATTTTTAAGTGACTTTCAATCGTTTAAGCATAATTACCTCATATTAGTATGAGTGAGCCTCTTTGAAATTACCAAGTGATAAAGTGAGGTATTTTTAGTTGTAAGATTTGGTTGAGCATTGTATTATTATACTAGAGGTATTCCAAATGAGATTGATGTGCTATTAAGGAATGTTATAAAAAGGGTTTCTATTTATCAAAAAAAGATTGTATAAAGATAATTTTCGCTTTAAAAACAAGAATTATATTAGAATTCTAAGAAGAGACTTGAGAGTGGACGTAGACAATAGTTATTTGATGAATTACTAATAATCGATTTGTGTTATCTCTTCTTTATCTTCTTTAAATTATTATTCAATTTTTAATTGATTTATGTTAATAAAACTCTCTCTATATATAAAGGGTTCATTTTTATCAAGAAAAGATTATGCAAAAATTATTTTTCGCTTTAAAACAAGAATTATATTGAAATTCTAAGAAGAATCTTGGGAGTGGATGTAAAAAAGAGTTATTTACTGAACTACTATAAATCGATTTGTGTTTTCTCTTCTCTATATTCTTTAAAAACTATTCAATTGTTTGAATGATTTATGATAATATATATATAGTTAAATTGGGTTCATTAGTTTAAAACATTGTTGTTTTTTGTAAACAGACAATTTACCCCATCTCTTAAATGTCATTGGGACTAACAATAATGCATTATATCAACTAGTATTAGGCTTGACAACAGGTCGACCAGAACTCGAGTCTTTGTGTTTAGTCTAAGGTTCGGTCTAAAGCCAATTAAGCTTGAACAAGCTTGATTAAATACATGTCTTAATTTTAAAATATTGAAAACGAAATTATGTTATTCAAAACGACATTTTTGCACTTAAAAATTTTGAGCTTTAAACTAGGTTTGGTCTTTTATTTATTACTACCAAAATTAATTTATGTCTATAATGTATTTTATTACTACCAAAACTAATACCAGATTTAATACGATATTCATAATATTGGATATGTGACAATGAGCAGATATATCAAAACATGAAAATAGTATACAATTGTATCTTTTATACTTGTGAATATTTGAATGTATATAAAAATACAGTATTACAGTGAAATTTTAAGTTAGTATCATAGAGGATATCTCCAATTTTGTATTTAATTATTTTACTACAAATATGAAATTAATGTGAAATATTCATAAGTGCATAAAAGTCACTTAATAGGGAATAGATTAAAATAGTATCGTAGTACATAAAGCACTTTCGGCGGATAGCGAGAATCGAATTCCAATGACTTTTGCTACTATAACCTTCCCAACCACGAATTTTTTCTGAATTTTTGTTCCCTAACCATCATCTTCACAACCATAATCAACACTTCAAGCTCAACCTTGTAGATTAGATCCCTCCACATTAACCTATAAGACTCCATTGAAACCAAAGTATTTAGATTTAACTACACACAGAAGAAAGACAGAGGAAAAGAAATGATTTTGGTTGCATATTCATTGTCGTATTTACCATTGTTGTTAAATATACGCTGCATTTACCATTGTTGATGCATTTTTGTGCTTGTTCCATATCTTCATTGTGGTTTTTTTTTTTTTTTTGCTCAAAGATTGTTCCTTTTGTTGGATTTGTCTCTTGGGTTTGCTTTGTTTCGATCACTTTGGGTTTTATTTTGGTGGGTTTGGTTTGATTTTTAGAGATCTAAAGGTTATGTATTTGGGTCTATACTGTACGATCTTACTCTTTCATTTGTTGCATTTCGCAGTGATATTATTGGAGGTTTTGGGATTTGGGTTACTGTTTCCTGCATAATTTTTTTTGTGGGCATTTTAAAAGTTGCAATCTTTTTGTTGGGAAAGGAAAGTTACAATCTTTATTAGGCTTATGAAGGTCGACTTCCAGTTCTCTGCTTAGGTTTCTTTGGTGTTTTTTTACTCATGAAAATCCCAACTCTTTAGCTTTCAGTCAATAGGTTAAGCCTGGGGTGACTGACCTCCTCTCTATCTCTCTCTCTAGCCTTTGTTTGGATTGAAGGAAAAGAAGAGAAAAGAAAGGAAGGAAATTGCATTTCTCTTGATTTCCATTGTTTGAACAAAAATAAACAAAGAGAAAGGAAGAGAATAGAGAGGAATAGGAAAGAAATTTAGACCAAATGTATTTTCCACCAAATTGGTAGGAAAGGAGGGGAAATTCAAGACAAGATAAGCCTAATATAAGTAAATTACCATTGTATCCTTATTAAATCTAACAAGTAAAGATAAACAAGTTCTATAATCAAAGGCATAAAGGTCTTACAAAATTCTCTTCCATTCAATTCCCTCCTTTGATAAATTAGAAAAACAAACAAGAGAAAGGAAATCACATTTCTCTTCTATTCTTTTCTTCTCTTTTCTCCTCAATATTTCCTTTCCTTTCCCTTGTGCAAGTAAGGATCCAAACAAAGGCTAAGATTTTATCGTTAGCAATTGCCAACGTTCTTCACCAGTGAAGACTTATCGTTGGTGAAAGCTCCATTAATGGTGAGGGGTGTTGTGAAATGTATAGCAAATCTCGCCATCGACATTGTCAGTCCACATTATCCATCATTGCCCATTCACGCTGGCATCTATCCCCTCTCGGGTTTACCCAGTCGTAGCTTATTTCACCTTCGTTCCTCTAGCGTTTACTGTAGTTTTGTTCTGGTGATCTTGGTTGCACTAGTTAAAAGTTTTGCATGGAGAGTTTTGAAAGATTAGCTTTGACATAGGGATTAGAAAGAGTAGCTTCTACGTTCCTTTGTTTCCTCCTTTTGTTCTCCTGTTTATATTTCTTTTTAGCAAACTGGTAGATTTTTCTTGTGCTCTCTTTCCAGGTTGTTTTGGAAACTAACCGTTTCAAAAGGCTAAGGGTTCGCTCTCCCATCGTCATTTCACTCAGTTTAAATATCTCTCTGTTGGATCTGGGTTTTCTTCTCTGAAACTTTCTGAGCTCCCTATCTCAAACTGTCTACACTAGCTAAGACTTCAAGTTCCATAAAGTCGCAGTTGGGGATTCTTTAACATAGGAAGTTGATAACACCTAGTATTTTAGACTGATGTTTTCTTTCACTTGTTTTTTTTGGCAAGTGGTAAAGTCGAGTTTTCCAAGTTCTAGGAGTGTCATCGTCTCTGATTCTAGTCCTACTCTCAATATCAGGAGTCCAGATCTCCTGTCCAATATTATGGTGTCTTATTGTGTCCAATAAATCTCAGTCATTTATTTATGTGGG
>JANKOD010000192.1:29980832-29994694 GCA_026284645.1 Erythroxylum acuminatum
CTGTGGTTTTGGTGATGGTGGTGTTTGAGGAATGGGTGCTGGTGGTGATTCAGGCTGTGGTTTTGGTGATGGTGGTGTTTGAGGAATGGGTGCTGGTGGTGATTCAGGCTGTGGTTTTGGTGATGGTGGTGCTTGAGGAATGGGTGCTTGTGGTGATTCAGGCTGTGGTTTTGGTGATGGTGGTGTTTGAGGAATCGGTGCTGGTGTATCAACCTTTGGAGAAGATGGTGTTGGTGTATGTTTGGGTGGTGAAGGAGAGTGCTCTTGTGTTGGCGCAGATGGTTTTGATGGCTCCGAAGGTGAAGATCCACCCCCTCCACCGCCGCCGCACTTGTCCTTGCTGCAGTCCACAGGTCTGCTTACCACAGGGTCACATATCTTAACTGTCTTCTGGTTTGGCCTATCAGCCAAGCAATTGCTGGTATCATCCAACGCAATGTCCTTCCTTGAAGGTTGCACACACTCTTGAGCCTCTCCCTTGAAGTAGTTATATGAGAATGTGAAATTTGTCAAGGTTGGTAGTTCACAAACGTTCTCAGGCACGAATCCTGTGAACTTGTTATATGCAAGATTCATCACTTCAAGAGTTTTCAGGCTGGAAAGGCTTGACGGCAAGTCTCCAGTGAACCCATTGAAGCTGGCATCAAAGAGTGTCACGTTGCCTAGCATTCCAATCTCTGGTGGGAAGCAACCTCCAAGGCTATTGCCCATGAAGATAATCTCATTCAAGTTGGGCATATTGCCAATGCTATGTGGAATGCAGCCAGTGAAATTGTTATAGGCAAAAGTCAAAAGTGAAACCTTGGATTTACCAATATTCTCTGGAATGCTGCCTGTGAAACGGTTGTTATTCAGTAGCAAAGAATCAAGCTCTTTCTCAAATATCTGTGGAGGCAAAGACCCTTCAAAGTTATTGAACCTGAGATCAAGATACTTGAGATTTGGCCAGGTTAGGACAACGCTTGGGAAATCTCCAACAAATCGATTGTTGCTGATATCAAACTCAAACATAAGTGTGAGCTTGGACATGCTGCTGGGGACAATTCCACAGAACCTGTTACTGTTGATGTGCAACAATGCAACATCAGTCATAAGCCCCAATTCAGCAGGAAGGAATCCTGCAATGTCAGCATGGTTAAGATCAACCCCAGCCACAACACTCAATTTGGGGTCATCGAGGGCAGACGCGCAGAACACACCATTGTAAGAGCACACATCTGCACCAACCCAATTGCCAGTTGTGTTAAACGGGTCGGAGTATATAGCTTTTTTCCAGGCTTGAAGAGCAATGTATGCTCTCTTCAGCCTTTCGTTTGCGAAGGTGATTTTCAGGTCAACCTCATATGCATATTCGTTGGGAAGATCACTATTTTCCTTAAGAGTTAGGAGTTGACGACGAGCAATGAGGGACGCTTCAGCATCGGTTAAGGCAAGAGACAAGGTTGAGAAAGAATGCAACAGGCAGGCGAAGAGGAGAAAGCAGCCTAGAGTTCTAACAGGAAGAGCCATGTTGATGACCTTGGAAAAGTCCCAAGGCCGCTTATAGGAGGGTTGGCGTATGAACATATTTTATGGTTGGAACGAGCAGGGAAAGATTTGCCATGCATTGAGAGGCTGTGGAATGCTGGTTCCATTTTTAGGCAGCATACAACTCGGTTTCTTTCTCTACGACCAACACAAACATGGCTTCTGTTTCTGTGCTATATTTAGAATTTGGTATTTGTTAGGTTGATAAGCAGAAGTTGGAACTAAAGAATTGACCGAATCAATGCCTAATAATATTCCCATATAGAATAATATTAAATAGTAATGCTTCTGAAATCTTCAGGAATTACTAATAGAAATGGTTGAGCTGTCTGCATGCACAGAAGGGAAAAGTTGGGTCAAGATGAAGTATGATATTCATAGTTTACAGAACAAACAACAAGATACAAGAAAAACTCAAACCTCATTGTTCATTTCACCAGGATACAGAAACTATGATGTTCCTTTAATATTAACGAGAAATCTACAGAATTTACAAGAACATATATATCAGGAAGATATGTTCATCACACTGTTTATCAATCTG
Source organism: Erythroxylum acuminatum (assembly GCA_026284645.1). Classification (NCBI taxonomy): domain Eukaryota; kingdom Viridiplantae; phylum Streptophyta; class Magnoliopsida; order Malpighiales; family Erythroxylaceae; genus Erythroxylum; species Erythroxylum acuminatum. The sequence continues at coordinate 29,982,904 of JANKOD010000192.1, forward strand.
TTTCGTGGTCAGGAGCAAGCGAATACCAAGCAGGAAGTCTTCCTTTAGTTCTAAGCAATCTAGTAAATGGTGAATCTGGCATTCTAGCTCTCTCTGCTTCTTCAAGCTCCTCCAGGGACTTTGGAAGTCCATCTGGTATTGGGCATGCTCTCTGTCTTTCTTTACCCACGTTCAATGGCACTGCTGAACCTAAACCACTCTTATTTTCTTTTTGAATTGATGCAATCCCGTGTAAGCATCCGATCAACGACTTCAATCCACCAGCTTGGAGGATTAGTCTCACTAAATCCTCTTTAGGTGACCTTTTCTGAAGTACAATTGCCATTATTAGAAACAACAATAAAGTATGCTGAAACTGACGAATTAAAAGGAATATGCAAACAAAGATTACAAACATTTCTTAGCTAAGGAGTTTAAAGAACTTATTCATTAGCTAAGTATTACAAATTTCTTCAGTAAACAAGACAAATGAAAAGATGAAATTCAATAAGCAATAAGCTATTTTAGACTTTGGTATGCGAACTTACTTCAAGATCTTTAAGCTCGAAGTATGCTCTCCAACAACTGTAACACTCTTCTCCTTCAAGAGTCGAACAATAATCTGTCCAACGGACATTAGAAAACTTACTCACGTCAGATATCAAATTGAATCAAACAAATATATAACAGCAGATAAAACGTAATCAGGAATTAGCAAACCCAACAGCGTACACCAAGAGGTCCAAGAAACAGATTTAGAAAGAAAAAGTTTCAAACTTCGACAACGAACTCTGTGATTCTAATGCACCCATCATCGGTCACAGTGAAAAGATTCAAGATTTGAGACTTACCAGCAAGTTCATTTTCAATCTTCTCGATAAGAGGCGGATCCTTTACAACTCTCTCCAGCTTGGTTCTGCTAAAAGGCTCGAGCTTTGGGATACTGCTCCTTGAAGCAGAACAAGAAGAAGAAGAAGACGAAGAAGAACCTGGAGTGAGTATGCAAACAACTCTCTTGAACAACCTCGCACGTTGGAAATCCTTAATATCTGCAACCAAAGGAGGGGAACAAGAACGGAGAGGAACTGACTTTATCATCGTTTCAGGCCACAAAGACTCCTCACACACCTTGCCTCTTTTGGCTAAGAGACCTCTTGCTATAGAGGATTGAATCGGAAGAAGCAATTATTAAAGTGGGCTCTATCGTAGATACTAATAATTAAAGTACTAGATGAGGCCTAAGTGGATAAGGATTAGATTTTTTTTAGATATTTTTCTTTAGTGATCAAAGACAATGACAGGTGAATGGTTACCGTTCGATGGGTCAAAGATTGATCATTTTGAATAGTGAAAGGTCATATGGATGACTTCAGAATGTGGGAAGAATATTTGTGGGTCCACGAGATCAAAACTTAAAACAGGAGACAACAAACGGCGGGAGTAGTTGGATTTGTCCGGGCAACATGCGTGAATCAGTGGGCAGTGAGTGCCAAAACAAGCGAATAGGCACACTTTAAGCTTCAGGTCTCGCTAATCTGTTTCTCTTCGGTTAAAAATTCAAATTTTATATTTAGATAATATTTAAAAAATTAAATTTAATCAACATTTAAATTAAGTTCGAATTTAAAAATCAAAACTCAATATTGGTGAACATGGAACGTAAGGTCAAGAAGTGAAAGGAACCAAAGATTAAGCATGACATTTGTTCCCACACCCGACTTGACTTTTTTGGAAAAGTTGGGTCGACCATCTCTAATCAAGGCACCAAAATATTAAATTTGATATTTTGATGCAATAAAATCATTTTAAGGAAGGCACTAAAATTTAACATTAAAATAATGTAATGAATAATAATACATTAAATTTGATGTGTTACTATTCATGTATTAAAAATTATAAAAAGACAATTTTGTTTATTTTCTTTTTAACATATTCCTTTTATGTCCTTTTCGCATTTTGATTTATTTACATAATTTACTAAATAATTAAATTTAAAATAAATATTACTTTATATAAAATATATCATTATAAAAATCTAGACATTTAAAATGACACTAATATTGAATATAGTATTAAATTTATTTTAAACATTTATCAATAATTTTTATTTATAAGTGTTATAAATTCATTAATAAAATATGTTAAGAATAAAAAGAAAATTTAAAATAAAAGGTATATAAATTTAAACCACAACATTGATTTACAAAATTAAAACTCAACGAAAATATTTGAAATTACAACCAGACTAAAATAAATTATAATTACAACCAGACTCGAGATTACAATCAAATTAAAATTACAAAAATCAAATTAAAAGTAAAAATAAAGTACTTGAAAATATTAATGTAACATAAATAATTAATAGTTTGGATTGTCATCCTCATTCCCTCCAAAATAAAAATATTGGCTAAAGCCACTAGATGAGTCAACTCCTCCTTGAGGTTATTCTTCTTGAGTTCTTTTTGCATAAATTTTCATTTGTTCTTTTCTAAAAGCTCCACTCATAAAAATATTATATTTGTGTATGTTATTAATTTGTTGTTGCAATAATATTAATTATATTTGTTAAATAATATTAATTTAATATAAAGTATATGTTAATTAATTAAGAAGAATGATTTTATTTTAATTTTTATAAATAAATAAATATAAATTATTGTATAAATATAAATTAATTTAGTTAATAACTAAATTATTGCAGTATATTCTTTAAAAATAATTTGGTGTAAAAATTTGGTATAAAATGGTTGAAGTAACACCAAATTTGATATAAAAAGATTCTTTGAATATTCTCTTTTACACCAAATTTGGTGTAAAATTTTAGTGAAATGGTTGAAGATGACCTAATGTCGAAATTAAGATTAAGTTACCCAAATTCGTCCTAAGTTCGAGTTTTGAAAATTATAAACAATTTATTATTTTATAAAAAAGACATCGGTTTACATTTTTAATTTAAAAATAAAATAAAATTAGAATGAGTTATGCTAAGTCATATCTAAACGTAAGCTCAGATTCAATTGCCTCGAATTTGGATCTGGGCAAAAGCTGTTAAACATAACTCAGGTCTGATAAGACGCGGCTCGATCTAACTCATTATCATCTTTTCAAAAAAAATATACTTTAGATAATATCACTAAAAATTAAGAATTAAAAATTTTAAAATCTAAAATGAGCTGGTGCAAATTATTATAAATACAATATTTTGATATAAGGCATTATTAGCCAAATTATCAACATGATAAGCACATATTAGGTGAATGATCACATAAAAATAGGTTAATTATAAAAAAGATTCTAATTTTTAATTAATTTTATAATACAAGTTTGAAGTTTAAAAAATGATAATAAAATATCTCAATTTTTAATTTTTAACAACAATAGTCTGAAATTTAATTTTTTATTAACATGAACGAGGTAATGAGTCGTATCAAATTAATATTTGTATCATTTGAGTGTCACATTTTTTTATAAATATAAATTTTGTTATTTGATAAATTAAAAATATTAAAAACTTTTAAATAATTATATATATTCATTTATGTCATCTACAAAATATAAGCATCAGAATATTTTATTAAAATTAAAATTTAATGCTATTTTATAAAATTTGAATTAATATTATAAATTGGTTAAGGCTCTGCTTGGTTATTGGCTGATCAGCTATTTTTTTAGCTAATTGACTTTATCATGAAGTTATTTAATTTGTTTAGTTGTTGGCTGATTGGGTTGGCTGATTTAACCCAACCAGCTAAAAATTAGAAGCTTCTTGTAAGTAGCGTTTATGGTAATCAGCTGATTATCCTTTCCTATAATGTCGATTTTACCCTTAAGTTTTGCCCAACTTCATTACCGTCTCACTCTCGTTTTCTCTAGATTCTTCTTCCTTTCCTTGGCTCTTACCTTACATCTCTCACAGCTCTAATGTCTCAACCAGATTAGTCGTCAGTTTCAGATATGTGTAGCTTGCATGAGAAACCGACAGTTTCCTCTTTTCTTGTTTCCATTTTCCCATGTATTTTACATGTTTCTTTCTTTTCGTTCAGATGGCATGGCGGCGGTGATCACACTAGCCTCTTCTCTTTGACGATATCCCACGGCAGTGATTGACGACGATGACTTGACCATGGTTTGTTTTCAAGTTCGTGATCGGAAAAATAACCTTAACCCTCTTCTCTTTCCTTCCCTTCTCTCTATTTGAATGTGTAATTGTATGTGTATTGTGAGGGCATGCTTGGTTCTTGAAAAGTCATTAACTTAGTTATTGATTCGAGGGTTTTTGTTGGATGAAAGTTAACAACTTGATTAAAAGTCCATGACTAAAAGAGATTGAGAGTGGCTTCATGTTTTTTTTTAAGGCTTGTTTATTTTGAGCTCTTAAGCTTATAAGAAACTAGGCTTAGTTCTTAAAATTGTGTCTTTACGTATTGAAGCTATTTGGGGCAACAAATGGGCTTGATGTACAACTGGTGGAATGAGTTGGAGGTTACTCTAAAATTATGTCCTGGAAGTGCAGATGGTTTGGTACTAATACTGTTGTTTGAATACCAATTTCCATCTGTTCATAACCTTCTCTATTTCCTTCCTTTTCAACAATTTTGACTACTACTTTTCTTCTTCGCTTCAATTGTTATTTTGTGCATTTGTTGTTCTTTACGTTGCTTAGATACCTACAGAATACTTGGGGTATCTGAAATTTGAGTACCTTCAGTAGAGATATTACAAATATAGGTAGATCAATTGTGATGCTCTTTATAAAAAAAAGGTATTTAGAGCCTTATTTTCCTCTTCTTTTGGTAGAACAATGCCAAATTTGAGGTTGTCACAATGCCAAATTTGAGGTTGTCACTTTTGATGACGAGCGTTGATAACCCTATCCTACTAATTCTCCTTTTTTCTAGGTAAGCTTGATTATTTGCTTTAGTTTTGTTGGTCTTGCGAATTGTCTTTGATGAGATTGTTGGGCTATAAAGGTTTTGAAATTAAGGTCAAAAAAGAAGATTTCTTCAGAAGGTTATATAGTTTGGAAGTTATGCATATTTTCCTTCTTTTGTATATGTTTTAGAATGAATGCAACCTCACATGCTGCAAAGGTGCTCTAATTTTCAAACACATTGGTGAGGTTGAACAATTATTGGGTTTTCCATGCAAAGTACTTGGTTTCCTCTAGTATGTTATTCTTGTACCACCTTGCTACTTGTTTCTTTACGTTGCGTCTATGCTGATTCCAATTATACTTTTGCTTAATCAATTTATGCAGCAGATGATACATACTGGTTGTTTTGATGATTTTGCAAGTTAAGTTTGGGTAAAGTGGGAGTAGAAACGCTTGTCCACTCATCTCAACCTAACAGGTAACTTATCCTGCAATCTTTCCTTGAAACTATTTGTTGATTTCACAAGTTATCTAGTTGTAACTCTATTGTAATTATCTGTCCATTATAATTATCTAGTTTATCCTGCAAATTATCTAGTTATAACCATCTGTTGATTTAACAGAACATGGCATTGCAGTTTCTCTTTGCAACCAGTCTGAAACTAAATCTGACATTTAATTAAAGTATATTTGAGATAGATGTTTCGTTAAATGAAGTCTGATAGTAGTTGAGATATAAATGAATTTGCTGTAGTTGAACAACGAAGTATGTTGTAGAAAGTTGCATTAATTTCGTGGGGGTTGTAGCTACTTATTTATTTATTTATTTATTGCATTTAACTCCATTTATTACTCACAACTGCCCACCGTCTCTTTTTTCACCTATAAAATGGAAAAGCTAAACACAATTGTTAGTTGTTAATCTTTACAACTTTTTTCTAGTCATCAGATTCTTCTGAAGTGTGGTGATCTCAGTGCTATTTTGGGGATTTGTAAATTAGGTAATTCTTCCTTTTAAATGATATATAAAGTTTGATCCCCCTGATTGAATTTCTTGATGGTTTTATAGCCTGTGTTTGATTAGATTTTGTATCCTTATGCGGTATCTTATACCTTCATTACAATTAACCATAGACTTCCTGATCACCGACTTGTGTGTTCGTTTTGACTAACTGCTTAAAATTTGAAGTTTACTGACTTTCCAATAATATAAATCTTATTCATTGGATTGGAGTTCTATTATCTTTTTTGTCAAGAAGCTATTATGTGGTTAATCTTATTTTTGCCTTAGTTTGGTATGGATAGTTATTTTCTTTTGAAAAGCCTTATGTTCTAAAAATTGAATTTAAGGGTCTGTTTTTATATAAAGATCACTCTGAAATAGGTGAGAGTTACTTTTATATTTTGAAAATTGTATATCAAAATAATTAATAGTTTTCCAATGGTTTCTGTCGGTACAAAGTTAGTCTCATATGTTCTCTTACATGTTAAATGTTGTTAGCGATCTATTATGCGTGGTAGCATTCAACAGATAGGAGCCTTATGAATTGTGTCATCAGATATTCAATGCTAATCTGTTTTTATTAATCATCTGTCAATGTTGTTGTCTTTAATCAGTTATAATTAATAATATAATGATCGGTTTAGCGTTATTGCTTTTTCAAGAATTATGTCTTATTATTCTCGCAATAGTGACATAGCTTGCTATGTTTTATGACCTGTTTTTGATAGCATGGAGATCGAAAGAAGAAATAAAAAGCAAAGAAGAAAAAAATGCTTATGTGTAATAGTTTTATAATATTGTAATCATAACCCTTCTCTGTAAATTTATATTCCTGAAATGTTATAAAAATTTATGTTTGTTTATATTTATCATTTTCTAATATTATTTATTAATGATTTCTTTTCTTAAACCCTTTTGGTATTTACAAATTATTTGCTTAATGTGCGATATGTACATGTGAGTAGACAATGGAGGTTTGATTAACGGTCAGATCAATAACCAAATCAGAGTTTAGATTTGATTTACGTACAAGCATCATAACTTATTAGGATGGTAATAACCTAAAAAACAATATTCTAATATATAAACAAACAGTAGTTTAAAAGAGAATAGGTAATAAATTTTTTATTCATAGTAAATATACAATTTTAAAAAGAAATGATCGCACTACTTTTTTTTTATTTTAACGCACACTCATATTTTTTAAATACTATTTTAAACTTGTCAAATTTTGTGACCAGAAAAGTATCATTATTTTTTATAACGACCTTGTTAATTTAGAACTCTCTTCTGTCATTCCACCAAAGCTTAACTTGCAACTATTTTGTTTTATCCCTAACTCTTTCTTTTATTTCTTTTTTATTTTCATGTTTAAGAATGTTTTGTCTAGATTTTGTATTCTTTTCCAAATCTTCTTAAGATGCTTTCGTAATCATGCATTAAAACTTGATTTTTTAATATTTACAAATTTATATTTATCTTTTTCTTATATTATTTAATTATTTAATAGTTCTTTTGTTACCAAAAGAAGTATAATTTTCTTAAATTATTATATATAAACAAATAGTAATTTAATAAAAATGTTTTGATAATATAATATTTTAAATAAAAATATATTACAATTTGATATAATTTTTAATAATATTCACAAGTTAATTCTATTACTCATTTTAAATTAAGAGATAAAATAATTTTAAATTAAGTAATTAATAAAAATATTATGATGATAAAAAATAATTATATATTTATTTTGTTTAAGTAACCTAATTCAAGCTATTAAAACTAATTAAGAAGTGAAATCAATTGCAAATATTAAGATATATAATATTCATACCCTTATAATTTTTTTTAAAGTCGTGTCCTCATAAGTCATTTTACACATAAACAACTAATACTAAACAACTAATTTTACTAAACATTAAATAACAAACAGCTAATACAATCAGCTGGTCAAATCAGCTAATATAATCAACTATCAGCTAACAACTGATAGAATCAGCTGATTGCCAAACAAGGCCCTTATCTAGATTAATCACTTTCACAGTAGTTTAATAAAATTACACAAGATTGAACTACCACAATACCACTCAATCTTTGTAACTATCTCATAATCTAACTGCCCGTGAAAGATTTTCACACCCGATAACACGACCGACTCGTGTTAACCTCGTCAGAAGATTTTTCTAACTATTTTCACTCAAAGCAATAATAAATAGAAATAGAGAAAGAAAACTTCCCAGATTGGCAAGCTCTCTAGAAATAGACCTGATGTTGTTTAATAATATAAATCAAGTTGCCGCACCCACACCACACACATTCTTTAGCAATTATTTTGATATGTGCTGCAATCAGTAATCTCCTTTAATAACACATAACATCAACATATTCTATTGACATACGTGGACTGCTTCTCATGTATTGACCGTGAGACCAAGTACAACCCAACTTCTACGCGCAGCCAGCAAAAAACCTGAAGAACAACAGTCACACACACATCCACACACCAGATTATCTTCCACTTACGTGCTCACCTAGACTTCATCCACCACAAGAAGATATTTACGTATCTTGATAAATTTTCAAAGAATCCACTGAAGATAGGATGTATATTTTTGATAGACCTCTTTAGTGATAAGGATATGTAGCAACACACTCCTTTTGAATTTCTATCGTAGATGCAATCTTCAATGCATATAATAATTCCAATTATCTTATATGTCCAATTTAAAATGCCAAAACTAAATAAGATATATATAAAATAGATCCTAACAATCTCCCCCTTTTTGGCATTTTTGTCTCAATTCTAGAACAACACATAAATAAGCATTAATTGGACATATAGAATAAAAATTATTGATGCTTCCCCTCAATGCAATATTCAAGTACATATTCCAAAAGCACAATCCAAGTCCAGTTAACAAAAGACAAAGAGAGAAAGAAATACAGCTTATCTTTGTTCTCCCCCTTTGATATAATAGATGTCAAAAAGCCAAAAATTAAGAAGCTCCCGAAAAACAAAGAACTCGCTGCTTCAAGGTACGAAGAGCTTCAATACAGACTTAACCTTCAACCCGCTCAATCTAAAAAAATAAAGTAGCATGGGGATTAACATTTGAGGTCCCCGTGGCATCTGAAGGACCCGAAGCAACATACGACAAATCGACTACCCGTGGTTGCCAGAAATTCGTGGAGAAATATTCATCAAGGGGACAGAATCCAGGATGCTTGATTCAAGCCTAGGTACCTCATGGCAATACAAAAATTGTGAAATTAAACATGGAAAGTATAAGAGAGAGTGGAACTTACTCTCAACGACCAGCATTGGGTCGATAATGAGGCGCCCAAGATTGAAACGAACTCCCGTTCCAATCGCATAAAGAAGCTTGTCCTGGGCCAGATAAACTGTCACGACATGAGTACTTGGCATCCAATTAGATACAATCAACTTGAACATCACAAAATATATCTGTGTCAGCATGGATGACCGGAGAACAGAACTGGATGGCCAAGCAGTGAGTTTGCCACCAGTTAAAACTGTGGCAATCAGATCGGTCGAGACATCCCACCCATCATCATATAATAAGTCACCAATCATATTATCAAAGCCCAAAAACACATTCAACCAAGTAGCATCGAAATGAATTACCAGCCCCCTCATATAAACAACCCCAAAAGAGACAGCATCCACATTCAGTATATCACAAGTCAAATTTGAGTAAAACTCTTTTACCAGCACGGAGTCATAATGTTGAGGAAGGAGGGAGACATGTAACAGGGAATGTTCTGAAAGTAAAGTATGCAGACCATAACTCTGAAATTCATCCAAATTGATTGGCTGATCCATCACAACCCCAATATCTGATAGTGTATTCCATTTCTACTCGGCGGCTGAAGTATAAAAAGTGAAAGAAAGCACTTTGTCTACTGGCAGTCTGGCTGAGGGACAATATCGAGGAGGTCGTACAGACTTGTGACATTTCATCTTAGCACGCCTTCTTGGAGCCAGAGGAGGTACCGACAGTGGATCAGACGGAGTTGAAGGAGGTACTTCGGAATCTGAAGAGGAGTCTTCTACCATGGACTCGATCACTTGAGTACCATCATCAATAGGATCATTTTGATCTTGGACATCGGGGATGTCAATAGGCACTGCAGAAGAGGATCTTGCGCCTGTAACACTTCTGCCAGATCCAGGATTAAACTACAAGCGACTTGAACGTCGTGTAGAAGCTGCTGTCTTTTTCTCCGAAACTGGGTATGAAAGCTTTTCTTTGTTTTTGCCCATACTTCAATGTCGATTGATTAGAAACCAGCAATACAAGAATTACAAGGTCCAGATGCCAACCCAATCAGCATAAATTCCAGTAAGGAGTAAGTCTCAAGTTGAAGAAATCACCACAAATACACAACCCACAATCAGCCAAAAACGCAATCAATAAACTTGGAAGCGTCGATATCAATTCAACTCAGATTCAACACAGGAGATATCAAAATAATAGTAACCCACCCAATTAGTCAGATAATCCACCAAAATCCATAATCATAGCACAGGAGAAATGACCACTTCTTCAGCTTCAAATAATGTGAAGAGAAAAACAATACCAGATGATGAACACCACCGAAGGAACAAGGCTGAGAAATGTGCATGATCTGAAGAACCAAACACAACCCCAAGATGAATGCTGGAGTAGAGAACCGTGACTTGCTCGAGAGAGTGGCTAGCGTGGAGTATGGAGATTTGCTTGGAGAGATTTGAGTGTTGGAGAGTTTGCTTGAAGAGACAGAGGAGTATCGGGCGAGCAGCAGCAGTAGAGAATAGAAGAAGTACTAAGTTAGGGATTTAAATCCCTTATCCAAAAACGCTACGTTTCTTCTTCTTCTTTTTTTTTTGGAATACTATTTTCTTTTTCTTTTTCTTTTTTTAAATAAGAAGAAACTAGTAACGAAGGGCACAAAGTCCTAAAGCTCCTCTAAGAAGTTCAAACCTTACTGCATCAAAAGGTTTCGTGAAAATATCCGCCAACTGCTATTTAGTAGGTATATGAGATAAGATGATTGCCTTGCTTTCCACGAGCTCCCGAATAAAGTGATACCGAAGATCAATATGTTTTGTCCGTGAATGCTAAACCGGATTCTTTAAAATGTCTATTGCACTTTTATTGTCGCATAAAATTTTCAACTCATTTTGATCAATTTCATAATCCTCTAACATCTGTTTCATCCAAAGCAGCTGTGAGCAACAACTACCTGCAGCTATGTATTCAGCCTCAGCAGTCAAGAGTAAGATGGAATTTTGCTTCTTGCTGTACCAAGAGATCAAATTGTTTCCTAGGAAGAAACAACCTCCAGAAGCACGTTTGTGATCATCTAAATTTTCAGCCCAATCCGCATCACTATATCCAGCTAGATAAGATGTTGAATCTGATGTATACCATATTCCAAAATCCGATGTTCCGCTTACATATATGAAAATCCTTTTGACCGCTGTCAAATGTGTTTCTTTTGGATTCGCTTGATAGCGAGCACATACACCAACACTATAGTAGATATCTGGCCTACTTGCTGTCAAGTATAGTAAGCTGCCAATCATGCTGCGATATAAACTTTCATCAACACTTTTCTCATTCTCATCTCTGTTTAGTTTTGTTGAGACACTCATAGGTGTTCTAACATGTCTGGCTTTCTCAAGACCGAACTTCTTTATTATGTTGCTAGCATATTTGGTTTGCGATATGAAGATTCCATCCTTCACTTGTTTCACTTGCAAACCTAAAAAGAAGTTTAACTCACCCACCAAAGTCATTTCAAATTTAGATGTCATTAGCTTAACAAATTCTTCAACCATCTTTGAACGTGTAGCACCAAATACAATATCATCAACATAAATCTGAGCTATCACAAAATCAGATTTGAACTTTTTAATAAACAGAGTTTTG
>JANKOD010000192.1:29996359-30008884 GCA_026284645.1 Erythroxylum acuminatum
AACCCACGTTAAATCAGTTTGATCAATTAGCTTTACTATAATGGGATTGTAGTCTGCGTCCAAACCATTCAGCGTATGTAGAATGAGGTCATCCGTAACAACTAGAGCTCCAGCTAAGGTGAGTTGATCTGAGATGCTCTTCATTTTTGCTAAATATTCTTTCATCTTCATACTGTTTTTCCTAGTTTGGTGGAGTTCCGACTTGAACACCATCACCCTGGACTTCATAGATGCACACGAAAGTTCTTTTGCTCCTATCCAAATTTCTCGAGCAGTTTGATAGTGAAGAAGTTGAGCATCAACCTCCAGACTCATTGTGTTGCGCAACCACCCTACAAGAAGTCTATCGACTGAGAACCATTCCTCAAATGCTGGATTTGGAGTGACCTCCGTTCCAGAAGTGATGAGGCGAGGTGGCGCTGCAATGGTCCCATTAATGTAGGATACAAGTAGGTTTCCTTCAATCAACGGGAGGACAACAGACTCCCAGACCAGATAGTTACTCCTATCCAACTTGATAGATGTAGTCTAGATGGATGAGTTAAATAGTGTGTATGTTCTGGATGAAGGAGACGAAGACGTTTGCACTGAGGTCGCAGAAGAAGCGACTGAGGAAGACATTATTACGTGTTCTCTGATACCAAGAAAGAGAAAAGCAATATAACAGAAATAGTAAAATAATGCTGAGCACTCCTCTACAATGGTGCTCGATGTGATATATACACTTATGATAACAGAATCTGTTACTGTGGAGAATATCAACCATACATGTGTATGGTTTATTTGGATTTTACAGTTGTCGTCAGTATTAATGATGATCGTACATTTATATTATATTCTAGCAATCCTAATTAATTAAACAATATCATTTAATCACTTTAGTAGAACGATGTCGTGATGCTCAAATGATCTAAGCTCCTTTCTCTTTCGGTGGCAGTAAAATGCCCAAACCTATTGTTCTTTTCATCGTGAAACTCAGCTTAGAAAGAAACATTATTGTTTATTATGATATGTCTATTGCTTTCTCAGTTCTTGTTATAAAGTTCACATGAAACCCATCTCTAAAAGTTCTTTAGGAATATGAGGTTTCGGTATCCTGTTTTTACTTGACCACTCACAACACTAACATTGGTCTAACTTCTTTTTGTCTCTATTCCCTACATCTATTATCACTAACCCATTTCCTCGTATCAATCAAAATTTTCACATAATAACTAAAACATCATTATTCAGCAACCGCTTCCTATTTTTGTGTCAAATGAAGAATGAAAAAGATGATAGGTTCTTACCACCGATAAGATGACAAGTTCTTGCCACCGATAAGAGTAAACAACGGCTGTGAAACAGAGAAACAATGATGTTTACATCTGAAAGTAAGGATCGACAAACATATTTAGGGATTTAATCTTGTTGAAATGACATCATTTTAGTTATATCATAAAGTGACGTTGTTTCATTAGTCTAAGTCCCTTATGTTCATTAAGGCTTACATGTCTTATTAATTAGGGTTCTTAGACACATGGCATTATTACGTTAGCAAAGATAACGAAGTTATTAATGTTAGGTTATAATTGAAAAAAAAAAGAAAATTAGGATATTTTATTGTCATTTTTTAAAGTTTAGACTATAATTGTCAAATTGACCAAAATTTGAGATTTTTTGTTGTTGTAATTAACCCTGTATAAAATATAACACTATATCATACAAAATATGACAACATTATACAAAAAGTTATCACCGCTTCCTACAAAAATACTCCATACTAGTATATTACAAAAATACTAGTTTATTACACACAAGTACCACTTCACACCACAATAAATACTAATTCACACTAGGTTATCATGTTAACCAAACACATATTATAGAAACTATATCTCAAGTATTATATAAAAAATGTCACTATATTACACAAAAAATCACTATATTATGCAAAAAATACCTCCATATCATACAAAAATACCATTATATTATATAAAAAATATCGATACATTATACAAAAATATAATCACTATCTAAAAAAATATCACTTTATAATATAATAAATACAACTTCACTTTATATGAACATCACTTCAAACTAGGTTATTCATGTCAATAAAGCACAAAAATAATTATATAACTACTCACAAATTATATTTTAGACATGATACAAAAAGTATCAAGGTATTTCATAGAAAATACCACTACATTATACAAAAATTACCACTTAACAATATGTTATCTATATCAATTAAATACATGCTAAAATTCTACACAAACTATACCTCAAGCGTTTTGCAAAATGTATCATTCTATTATATAAAAATACTACTATATTCTAAAAAATATCATTATATTACATAAAAATTATAATTACATTATAAAAAATTATAAAATTATACTAAAAACACCACTATTTTTGGTTATGAATAGTTATAGATGTTTACTAGAAAAAATTATAAATGTTATTAATCATATATTTATTTAATTAAACAGATAAGAAGAGCCGAATTTTGTAGCTTATCAAGTACTAGCAAATGTGGACTCTATCAGGTATATCCTTTTTAGTTATTTTTATTTTATTTATTTATGTATTTATTGTAATTTTATTTACATAACAATTTAGCGTGCTAGTTTTACTTATTTACTCTTTAACCTGCATCACTTTTTTATTGTAACATCTGCATGTGGATCTACCGGAAATAGCCTCTCTATTATGTAAGGATAAAGTTGCGTACTATCAGACTTCTTCAAACCTCGCTTTATTACGAGACTTCAGATTAGGTGTGATGATAATGATGAGTGTATAATTTGGTATGATGTTTATAATATTTTTTTAAACCATAAAAAAAGTAGGGATGTCAATAGGCCAATGGACTACGGGTTGGGTGGCCAGTGGTCGACCCATGGGCTCAGCCTGACTACTAGCTGATAGGCCTATGGGCCCGACCTACCTTATATATTTTAAAAAAATATAAAAATGAATAGTTATAATTATTCATTTTAAAAATTTAATAATTATAACTAAAACGATGTGGCTGGGATGTCGTGGGCCGGGAGACCTCAGGTTAGATTGACCGGCCCGTGACCTATTCGACCCTAACCTTCCTTATATATTAAAAAAAAAAAAATAACGTCGTTTTTAAAATTACAATCAGTTGACATTTTCAAAAAAAAAAGTGATGCAAGGTGTACATGATTGTCATTCCAAAAAAAGATTATCAATAATATTTAATTACATTAATAATAAAGTGTAATTACATTAGAATTAATAATTAAATATAATTGTGTTATTTTAAAAAATAAAATAAAAAATAAAAAAAATCGTCCACTCATTGGTTGGAGTTGGATTTCCTTAACTCCCGCCTTTTCTCATCGCGTCTTTATTCTTTTCTACAGTCTCTCCGCATTCCCATACACCTTTCCACTCACTCAGAAAAGAGCGAGAAAGACACAGAGTTGTTAACTATGGTGTCAAGGAGAAGAAATGCTGAGGAAGACACTGCAAACGCTGAAAACAACAACTATAGTGGCGATGACATTGCTGGTGCTTTAAGGAAACGAACTATTGAGAAGAAGGAAGCCAAAGGGAGTAACGGCTTGGGGTATGAGGAGTTGAGAGACAGAAGGATCAGAGAGAACAAGGACAGAATGCAAAAGTTGGGTCTTTTCGAACTCTCCCTGAAGCTGAAGCCCCAGCCTAAGAAAACTCCCCAAAACGTCTCCTCTCAGAAGAGAAAGCCTCAAAATGATTTGCCCGCCGCTGCCTCCCCTAGGCGATCTTCTAGGTATATGTGTGTGCTTTTCATCTGCGTTGTGCTTGTTTAGTGGGAAAAATTTTGAGAAAAGGTTTTTACTTTTTGGGAAAGTTCTTCGGGGTTGGATTTCTTTTTAATCATTACAGTTTAGGAAAGTATCGTAACAGCATGTTTGTGAAGAATGACTTTGTTTTTATCGAAGGCTAAGAAAGAGTGTGTTGTCTTTGCATATCGTTGTTTTAAACCGTGGGATTGAGTTAAAGCTCTAACGAATGTGTTGAAGTAAGCAGCTTATTGTTTTGCTAATCTGTCTTTTTGGTAACATGATGGGTTTAGGTTGAAGTGCTTGACTCCGGTTAACTATAAGGAGAGACCCATTAACATCAAGATAGAATTGTCTGAGGATGTGGAAATACGTATACTGGAGGGTTCTCAGCCCGAAGTTTATACAGAAGAACATGAGAAACTCTTGGGGGATTCTAAGACATCTTGGACTTTGTGTGTAGATGGTTATGACTCGGATGGAAATCGCATGTATGATCCGGAGAATGGAGAGTCATGCCATCAGTGCAGGTAATTAGCTTGTGAAATCTTTCTAATCATTGAGTTTTGGTTAGTTTGTTTGGTATCATTTTGTGCATCATGAATTGTTATGTTTGGTCGCTTCTTAGAAACATGCTTACAGATGGTTCTACCTTGCAGACAAAAAACTCTTGGTCTTCGCACTCATTGCAGCAAATGCAACTTGGTCCAAGGCCAGTTTTGTGGAGACTGCTTATACACTAGGTTGTAACACTCTCTTAAAATTTAAACCACTTGCTTTTTTTTTTTTTTGGGTAATCTGAAAGCGCTTTTTCTTGCTCCTGTCGTATTTGTGCTTGAATGTTGTTGCTTGATTTTCCCTTACAAAGTGCCTATTTTGATACCAGAGAGGCACTCAAAAGATCATTTTCAGACGTCTTTAGGTGCAAAACTATTTCTATTCCCAAAACCTGTTTTCGTGCGTTCTTTTCGCTTTAAAGTTTACCATACAAAAAACCAATAATAACAAAAGAAGAATTGTCTCAATTAGCTGCCACAGTAGGCGCTTTCTGTTCTTCCTTGTTTAGCAATGCTGAGAAAAGTAGCATCTTCTCCATGATAGCACATATTTCATCCGATTGAAATCATTTTCAACTTTGGTACGAAAAAAATCTTAGATGAGGGTTCTTAAACGCCTATCCTTGTCTATCCCTTGTAATTGAATTTGAGACAATGCATCTATTTTAGGTCTTAAATATGTGTGCAGAACACACAAACATACTATCAAATAATATAAGAAGTTACAGCTCTACTAGAAGGCATACATAAGTGCACAAATCAGAATCAGATGACACCACCGAAGTTCACAGGTGTTGGGTTTTATGCTGTCTGAATAAACGTCTTCAAGTATGACCATTGTCCCTCTCTTGTACAGATATGGAGAAAATGTTATTGAAGTAAATGAAAATCCAAGTTGGATTTGTCCAGCTTGTCGGGATATTTGTAACTGCAGTCGATGTCGAAAAGGGAAAGGTTGGACACCAACAGGTTGTATTTATAAGAAGGTAATGCAGTTAACACATTTTCCTTTGTTTTCTTTTCTAATATCCTTTCAGATGCATCTTATTCTCAATTTGACTTTGGATAAATATTAGAAGAGGTTTTAGGAACTTCAGGTGTACACAGCTTTAGTACTGCTTATTGAAAAGCGGTTTTTGTATAACATAATCCCATAGCCTTCCAAGTCAAAACGTGTTTAGAATTGTGCAATGATTCACCCACAGGTCAGGAATAATTGCAGCCCTTAATAATGCTATTCAAGACTATTTTAAAGTTTTGTGCTTTTGTCTTGCTGAATTGTCCAATCATGTGACCTCCAAACTTTGGCATCTAGAAATGTGGCTGGCCAATATCATGTCAACTACAATGTTGGCTGAAGTACACGAAAGCTAACTTCTCTTTCTTCTTTCAGGTTTTGAAGCTGGGCTTCAAGTCTGTTGCTCATTATCTCATTCAAACTCAGCGTGGCCAAAGTCGCTCAGCAGACTCACTCACCAAAGGTTTGGTTTCTGAGGCAGACTCACTCACCAAAAGTTTGGTTTCTGAGGAGGGAACACTTCTGTCTGCTAATACAGATCAGCTGAACGAGTTTCATAATGCTCAGCCCAAGATTGATCAACATAAGGCGGAAAAAGATGTGAAGCAAGAGCACTATTCTGATAGTAGCTATGATGTTGATGCCGACAATGAAGATGCCGACGACAACGACAGCGGTGATAGCACTGAATGATTTTGGAAGATAAAGATATGTTGTGCTCCAAAGTATCAACTGGAGTTGGACGCTCATTCAGTATAGTTCCTGATATGTAGGAGGAAGAATGAGACTTGCTCTTTTTTGACGTTACATTTCCCTGCTTGTTTGAGTTTAGCTTTCCCAAAGCTCTCAGATTTTGTCCAGCAATTAGCTGTAGCTTCTACTTATAACTCAAGCAACATGGTATGCTCATAGTCCTAAGCAGTAAGCAGTTCTATGATAAAACTAACAATGCTTATTTTTTCGTTGATGCAACATTTTTCAGGTGCTCATGCGTGAAAGTTGCTTAATGTAGTAAATGTATGAACATGATCAAGATTATCAAGTAAGACCAATGTCATCATTAAATCAACCCTTGAATGTAACTGTAGAGTTTATCCAATGTAAAGGTGGCCAAAGTTATGTTGTATCATACAAAAGAGAGCTCTTTTTCCTTGGGAAGACAAAAACATTAACATTATATTCAGGTGTATTTTGGGTAAGCCCAAAGAAAAGAATTGTGACGAATAGACCTCCAGTTCCAATCCATCTTCATGTTTAAAGGAATTACCATATTCATCTGATGCGAGGTTCAGAAGATACTGCCAAGCCCAGAAATGGAATCACGAAGATCTGAATATAGACCATAGAGAGAATACTGCCGGAGATTGGACACTTCATACCACGAATTAAGAGCTTCAAGATTCTTGTCAGTGCCTGAAAACGCCAGTTGTATTCCCACACTGCAGTCAACATTTCCGCCATTGTTACTACACTTCGAGTTCGGTACTGCACAGTCTTGGCCATTGGAGCAGACCATGTCCTTGGAGCATGATTTACACCCGAATTTCTTCCAGAACAAGTTTTGAAGTGTACCCTTCTGGAATTCAAGAACCTGTAACACACACGACATAAGTTTCATAAAAACCACACTATAACACTGCATTTTTGGTCTCAATTTGCTTACCAAGGTGAAGCTTTTTATGGTCATTGTACTGTCAGATACCAATACAGGAAATGACCTTGCTGCATACTTTCTTCCAGCAAATGCCACCATGTAAGCACCTCCATCGACCTGAAAAGCTTTTTTTCCCCCATTAATATGCAAGAAAATCCATTTCAAAGATCAATTACAATGATTAAGAGACATTAATCATTATGGTCCTCGAGATTTAAAGCTCAAAATGCACTGATCTTCAATTACATAAATGAGAACCATGAAAAGTAGAGAGAATTTTTCTCTCTCTAGTTGTGTGCTATAAAACGTAGCAACAGGAAAGGAAAGAAAAAGCCAATGTTGTATACCGGAGAACTGCCATTGAGGGTAAGCAGAGAAAGCTCATCAACTTTAGGTCTAAAGACAGCAACTTGTGCAGTACCTCTGGCCAGACCAAGACGAGAATCACAAGGCGAAAGTTGAACCTGATTGGAAAAGAAAGACTCCTTATTGGAAAACACAACACCGAATGTGAAACCACCCGATTTCTGCACAGAAGCATCCATGCAAGGGTCAAAAACATCATTTGTATCCGATGCATTTGCACCAACCATTATCAGCATCATCATCACCATCATGATCTTCTTTGTTTCCATCTTTTCTGTCAACATATCATCAATCCATATACAGTTCCTCTGCGTGAACAATTATGCAAACGATATTGGAACAACTGTAGATTAAAGATCGGTCAACTCGCAGAGAACATGGAGTGTCTGACCCAGATTCTCATTTATTGAGAAATCAGATAAACAATCTCGGAAACTTGAAGATGGGATAAGAAGAAGATGACAGAAACTAAAACTGAGACGTACCAAGTTCCAAACTACCTTCAAGATACGATCTTTATGTGTCGAAGACACCTTGAAATACAGATGGGGTTCAGGACAACATTGGTAGTGTGTTGCATGGCCTTTTATTAGTCTTCCTAGGAAACAGCAAAAGACGCGCCATAACGGTTATGTAGGCAAGCTAGATGGATCTTGTCTCATCAATGGAAGTTGGTCTGTAAAAAAAGAAAAAAACATTGTAAATCAATGAAAGGACTGTATAAGAAGATTGGTCTGAATTGAAGATTGTAGTTTGACTAAAACTGAGACAATTCATTCATTTAAAGCAATTAAACCAATTAGTTCTTGTAAATAACAATTTTAAAATTAAGTAAGTCAAATATTTTTTCAACTCTCAAAGAACAAGTTATCTAAATTGAAGTAATTTCAAAACACTTGACCACTCAATCAAACAACAAAAAGAATTTTGTAGTAACAAAAATATGTTTTTTTTAAAATTGATAGGTTACAACACAATATTTGACAAAATACTGAATATTTTCTTGTCATTTCTAATTTTGGCAAGACGTTAAATTGGGTTGGACCTGGGTTCAAAAATTTGGATTCGAGTTCGAGTCTGACATGAAGTCCAATAAAACCTCGAGTTTGAGTCTAATTAGGCTTGATCATATACTTTTTAAAAATTTTAAGACTAAAAATACGTCGTTTTACTTAAAAATTTTAGATTTTGGATTAGATCTCGATCTCAAGTTTGATTAGACCCAATTATATATATTTTAGTTTTTAAAAAACTAAAAACGCCTCATTTTACTCAAAATGATTAGACCTAATTATATATTTTTTAATTTTTAAAAACTAAAAATGCACCGTTTCACTTAAAAATTTTACATTTTGGACCGAGCCTTGAGCTCGAGTCTGATTAGAGCCGTTTATATATTTTTAATTTTTTAGAAACTCCCAGATCCTGTGTATCAGCGAGATTTATATTGAGTGTTGTTGTTGTTAATTTTTTAAAAACTAAAAATGCCTTATTTACTTAAAATGACATCGTTTCACTTAAAAATTTCAGATTGTGAACTAGATTAGGTCGATCAGCTTGAGTCTAAGCTCAAAATTTGAGGGAAAGAAATAAACTCAACCCAAAATTCGATCAACTCGAACTAAATCCTTTCCTTTAGACTAGTCGAACTAAATCCTTTCCTTTAGACTAGTCGAACTTAGTCGGGTGGACAAGTTTTGCCAAACCTAGTTATCTCCTCAACCCAGCCAAATCTTTTAGTTTTCCTTTCTTTTCTTCACGTGATATATATTGTCAAAATCTATATTGACGTTTTTGGGGTTCAATACACAAGTTTCAACTTTTAATGTAAACAATACCTTTCCTTCATTAATTTCGTACTAAATTTTAATAAGAAACAATCTTTAAATTTTAAGAAAATTTCAAAATTAAGATTTTAAATATTTTAAAGAATTTATATTTTTATTATTTTTAGAGTTTCTTCAAGTTTAAACTCAATTGATTTCTTAAACAATGTTTATTATTGTTGAAAATTGTAATTTTGTTAAAGCATTTTTGTCTATCTAGACATTTCACTTAAAAGCAAAAGTATATAAATGACAAATAAAGATAGAGAATGCAAAGAGAAGAAGGAAAGTATGAATGGTGGTCGGGCTCGGCCTAGCTCAGTCCAAAGTCAACGAGTCAGACCTTGATTGATCAGGCCTCGAGTCGGGCTTTAGGCTTGATTTTTTAGTTTGATTGGATGTTAGATCGAGCCTCAGGCTCATTTTTCAGATCTAACCGGGTCTTGGGTCGGGTCGGGCCTGATAACCCAACTCAAATTAATGTTGTTTTGAAATTTATTTATTTTTTAAAATACTAAGTCAGGTTGAGCCAGTTCGACCCTTCTCGGGCCTGGTTTGGCCTAAGCTCGATTCAGTCTGTTGCCACCCAAGAAAGAGATAAAGATGTATATCTTATATCTTTTTATTTAATTTTGGACATTATTTGATAATTCGACCTAATTGGATTTATGTGAGACTCTTTTAAGATAAGTTTGATAAGGTTTAGAATTCTAAACCAAGATGAGATTTAATATATAGCCTATTTTAAGATAATGACTATCTAAGGAAGGATGAGATTTGGTTTAAAAATAGCAACTGCTATGTGTTCTCGTGATGTGTGGGTTGATTGGTGATCGTTTTTGGTGAGGAAAAACGACAAAATTTGTGTGAAGATATTATTTAGTGTGTTGCTAATTTTTGTGTCAAGGATAATGTATCTGTAGTAGACTAGTTTTTAGAGTTGATGAATTTTTTCTACAGCTGCATTTTTTCACCTTTCATCGAATAACCATCAAGGGCTATTTTTGTATAATCTTATGCAACCAAGTTTATGTTGATTATTAATTCATATATTGCTGATGTATGTTCTGTTCTTGGGTGATTTGTCAAGCTACACATTCTTCTGTTTTAAATAATCATTGAGGGTTGTATTGTGTTATTCATTGCATTGATTTTGGTAGCTACGATTCTCCATCTTTGAATAACAACAGAGGGCTGTGTGATTGTAGATTGTGTGGTTTTTTAGCAGTTGGGTATTCTTCAAATTTTCACCAATAATCGAGAGTTGTCTTGCGTAACTAGTGAGTTGATTTCTTTTTTGATTTTTGGGGCATCATTCTGGTGTTACTATTGATTATCAACGGAGTGTTGATTCTGTGGCTGTCTTTTGTAATTTGTGGTGTACAAAAACTAGATGTTTTCGTGATTTTAGTAACTGATATTCTCGATTGTTTGGGTGGTTTTTGTTAGACTAATTAAGAGTTGACCATGTGTATTTCTGGTGGCCGTCGATAATGGTGATGGTGTGAGTAAAATTTTAGCAGGCGTCGTAGATTTTGCAGCTCCATTGTTTGCAACGTTTCGGTGAACAAACGTTTATTTTGTTGGTAATTTTCCAGATTAGGGAGTTGTGTTTCATGTCTATTGTGAGAGAATTTTTGGGTTGTCAACTATAATGGTTTTTGTGTGAAAAACTTCCAGCAATTTTTGTTAAACCCCAAACTGTTCTTGGAAGTGAGGACTATTGCATGTGAAATGTTAGAGAGTTAAAGTTGGAAAATGTTACATTGATCATGCCTTGAAGTTTGGCCATAAATTTTTCTTTGGTTATCGAGAAGAGAAGAGTTTTGATTTGGATTAAATTAGAGAAATAAGACTATGAATTATCTGTTGGACTCAAGTTCCAATTTAGCCTTTGAGGGTTTTAATTTTTGGATGGAAATTAAGCATGAAAGGTTGTTACAATCTAAGGCTAGTTTGGTAATGTTTAGGATAATCTTCAATCTACCAAACCAAATTGGATGATTTGTTGTGTCATTAGAAAATTTAGATAATGAGGTTTGGATGTAGAATTGTCAATTGGAGAAGATTTGAAGTGTATGAGATGTTTGATTTCATTGTGGATTGAGAGAAGTTTAGTTGTCCAGCTTGTGTCCGTTAGACGGACATTGGTGTTCGTTTAATGGACACATTCGGGTGGATTCGGTGTGCTTGTCCAGAGTCTGTCCGTTAAACGGATAGAGGTGTCCGTTTAACGAACACATTCGGGTAAGTTTGGTCAGTTTGTCCAGAATCTGTCCGTTTAACGGACAGGTCTGGATGTTGTGTCCGTCGAGCGGACACGCGTGTCCGTTTAACGGACACATTCGGGTGAATTTGGTACCGCTGCCCAGCGCATGTCCGTTTAACGGACATGTGTGTCCGTTTAACGGACACGCGCGATTAAAAGAAAAATCAGAGGAAAGAAAGAGAGTTGTCGTGAAGAGCAAAAGAGAAGAGAGAGAGAGCCGTGAGAGAAAGGAAAAGAGGGAAGAAAATTGAAGATCTAGGGCAAAATGGAGGAGATTTTCGTGGATCAAACAGAAGAATTAAAGGTTTTTAGGTAAGTTCTATCTTTCTTTTCTTGTTTTTGTGAAGATTGAGTTAGGGTTTTGAGTTTGAGAGAAACCCTAGAGAGAGAAAGTGTTGAAGGAAGAAGATGATGGAGAAATCCTTGTGTTTTTGAGGTTTCTAGGTTAGGGTTAGGGTTTTCTAACCCATTTGATATTTTGGACGTGATGAATGAGTTTTGATTAGGATTTTGGCATTTAGGGTTTTGATGAATTGGGGATTTCGAAATTTAGGAAGAGTGATGAGTTATTGTTATGTTTCTAACCTCTTTGATCTATGAATAGGTTCAATTGGAGTTTAGCTAGGGTTAATTCCATTTTGAAGTTGATTAGGGTTTGAGATGTTTAGGAAAATTTGGAGATTTTCCTAATTGATTGGGATTAATGAAATTTTGGTTGTGTTAGGCAGTCAAAAAGCCTATTCGAGGACGACAAGAAGAAGGAGCTATCGACTTGGAATTTGCTTTGATGAGGTGGGTAAATCATTTATGGTTGTTGTGTGAGTTGGGCAAAGGCATTGTGTGTGTAATATGTGTTTAAGGACTTTGGTTGAATTGTTAATAGCTCATTATGAAATCATTGAATTGTGTTGATGACATGTCACGCATAGATAATGTTTGACATTTTGCTTAAGTGACATGCCTTGTATTATGGCATTTTGTTTAAGAAAAATCATGAGAAAAATAAGAATGTGATTATGCCATGTTATGTATGGATGAATGCTTGATATTGTG
>JANKOD010000192.1:30008984-30021537 GCA_026284645.1 Erythroxylum acuminatum
AATTTAAAGGAGTGTTGAAACTAAAAAGTGTAAAATTCTTAAAATTTGAAAGAAATCTAAAGTTATTAAAATTATAAATCAAATATTTCTTCAACTCTAGAATAATAAGTTATCTAAATTTAAGTAATTTCAAAACACTTAAACATACGTTTAAGTTTTTTGAAATTACCTAAATTTATAGAAGAATAAGTTCTCAAATAATCACTATGCTTTAATGTAACCAATACCTTTCCTTCCTTCATTTCGTGATAAATTTTAATAAAAAACAATCTTTTAATTAATTAAAAAAAACTTTTAATTTTTAAGAAAATTTTCAAAATTTAAATTTTAAAATTTTTAAGAATTCATATTTTAATTATTTTAAGTGTTTGTTGAATTGGAAACTCAATTAATTTCTTAAACATTGTTTATTATTGTCGAGAATTATAATTTTGTTAAAGCATATTTGTCTATCATATTTTTAAGACAAGAGCCGGATATTTCACTTAAAAAAAGCGGCAGTAATAACAATATCAACAACAACATTAGCAGCACATAGCAATAACAATAATAAGTAAGAATTTTGTAAAAATATAAAATTTTAAAAAGTTCAATAATATGCAGTCTTATCCTACCAAATGCAATAAATAAAGCAAGAGTATATAAATAACTACTAAAGATAGAAAGTAAAAAGACAAAGATATTAAAGAGGAAAAAAAAAGGAAGAAAGAGATAAAGAAAAGAAAAAAAGAGAGAAAAAATTAAATTAAAATTAAATTAAAAGTATTATTTAGTTTTTAATATAATAATTTATATTAAAAAATATTTTCAAAAAACTAATTTATATTAAAAAATGAAAGAGAAAAAATTAAATTAAAAATAAAAAGTATTATTGAGTTCTTAATATAATAATGTAAATTAAAAAAAGAGGATCTCTTAGAACAAATGTTACAAAAAAATTAATACTAATTAACATATTCATCAATTAAAAGATTAAAAAAATGTACCTTCACATTCTCCTTTCATAGATCTGAAGCTAAAAAGGATGATGATGATGCAAAACTTCACTATTCCTCACTCTCCTACTATCTAAAACGCCGTAGAAGATGCACAGACCTCATTTCTACAAGTTAATGCTCCGCAGTACCATTCAAGAGAGAAAGTTGGTAACAAAGATCTCACCTTTTCATCTCTTTCTTCTTGTTCCAATGTGTTTCCATCTCATCATTCTTGCATGTGTTTGTTTTATCGCTTGTGTTTATGCTTTCTGTGACTATTTGCGATTCCTTGATGTGGGTTTTTGATAAAGTCTTACAAGGGGAACGGGTTTTGATGTGGGATTATTTGATGTTAGGTTAGGTATAAAAGCGAGTAACTAACTACTTTACTGAATGTGTTTTATGGGGTTTTGATTAAGCGTGGAACCTATTTTTGCTTGTGGGATATTGCTGGGTATTAATCGATGTTAGATTGAATGTGTTTTACAATTGTTTATGGTTTTCTGTAAAGCCTTTTTTTTTTCCAATTTGGGGGCGAAGGTGGAGTTTTTAGCTTATCTCAATATATTGACTTTCAACTGCCCGTATCTTGAAGTTTTTAGCTCATCTCAATGTACCAAGTTCATGAATTCGATTATGAGAAATGAAAAGGTGATGGGATTTATTACGTTTAGGAAAGAAGAGGAGGTGATGGGCTTGTGACATTTCTACCGGGTGATTGTCACAATTGTGTTTTGCTGTTCAACAGCTGCAATTGAATTTAATTTTAAGGGAAAGAAACTTGGAAGTGAATATTAACGCAGTTTGCTGTTACTTTACAAGACTTACCATGATATTTCACTATCATCTTGGTTATTTTGTTTTGTTGCAAATCTAGTTCGAATATGACTATTCTGTTTCTGAATTTTGTTTAGAATTTGAAAAACTCCTGCATCTTAGTAAAACAAATGTTATATTTGAATTAGATTGAATTGATCACTGTACAGGAATCACAGGAACCACTTTGTGCTTTGTTTTTTTACTCATATTGGATGTAGTTATGAAATTCTGATTCCTTAGAGAATGTAGAATTTGAAGTTACAAATTTGTTCTATACAATCTTAAACATTGCCTACAATTCTATACTTTGCAACGCTTGTTCCAAATTGAATTCTTTAAGTGGATGATATCTTCAGGATTAGCCCTAACTTCCAACTTTATAGAGGCACAAGAATGTTCTATTTACATTCTTTTCATAATTAATCACCTATAATTAATTTGTTATTTGTATGAGAATATCAGTTTGTCTTATCTCTAAGTTAGGAGTAGCAGCCTCTTGTTCAAGTGTGCTAGTGTACTGATATAGGTTACACTTCATGTTATCTTCGAGATGTTACTGGTAAGGGAAAAAAATTCTTACACAAATTGTCTACCTCTAATTTCTTGTCAAGTGTTAGACTACAGTTTTCCTTGTTATCACTGTCCAGAACCGTTAAAATTTTAGCCTCTTTCTAGATTTTGTTCTTCTAAGAGTAAAAGAGGGCTACTGACTTGATTTTGTTTTTCTTAGAGGATTCCAGATAATTTTATCAGGAAATATGGTAATTATTTCTCCACTTCTGTGAGAGTTGCTGCTCCTGGTGGTCATGTGTGGGGCATAGGGTTAATAAAGACTGACAACAAGGTTTGGCTTCATGAGAATTGGCATGAATTTGTAGAACGCTACTCTATCCGTGTTGGGTACTTTTTAGTCTTCAGATACGAAGGAAATTCACTTTTCAATGTCCATATATTTAATTTGCCTGCTTCTGAGATAAACTATCAATCTAAGATCCTTAGTGGCAGAAGGTCTCTTTTGTTTGAAGAAATGGAAGATGATGACTATGTTGAAAGCTTGGGTTCCTCACCTCCAGACCTGGACAATAAAACATACAACACGCCAGTACTGCAAAAGTTCTTTAATGAGTCTAAGCTTAACTATGTAAATTGGTATGGTGAAGGGAACCCACATATACCAAAGGGAACTAGTTTTGCACAAGTAGAAAATCTACCTCCACGAGATGTAGGTATTCACTCTCCTACCTTTGAGCATAAACATTCTGTGGATGAAGAAAAGATTCATAGTCCTGGTGGAGAGTTTCAGAAGCCAAAAAAACGTGGAAGAAAGAGAAAAATCGATCCTAGTAAGTTGTTTAAATTCCATTCTTGCAATCATCTTGAGATGCATTGTGGAAGCAGAGCTTATTTTTGATATATGAATTGCAGATCAGCTATCATCTCAACATGAAGATGAATCTGAAATGCGTGCCAGTTTTTATGAAAGTGCTTCAGCAAGAAAGAGAACCATAACATCTGAAGAAAGAGAAAGGGCAGTCAATGCAGCCAAAGCATTTGAGCCAGTTAATCCTTTCTGCAGGGTTGTCCTGCGGCCATCTTATCTATACAGGGGTTGCATAATGGTAAGTCATTAACATGACCTCTGTAATAGCCTTTTCATTTGCACAACTGTGTTCTTAATCATGCAACTTGTCTCCTGTGTTCTTAATAATGCAACTTGTCTCCCTTTTCGGTGCAGTATTTCCCATCCTGCTTTGCCAAACAGTATCTAAGTGGGGTTTCAGGTTTCATTAAACTACAGTTTACTGGTGGGAAACAGTGGCCTGTTCGATGTCGTGACAGAGGTGGACGAGCTATGTTAAGTCAGGGGTGGTACGAATTCACATTGGAAAACAATTTGGGGGAAGGAGATGTTTGCGTCTTTGAGCTGTTGAAATCAAGGGATGTTGTGCTGAAAGTTACCGTATTTCGGGTTCACGAGAATATGAGACCCTGATTGTAATAATCTCAGTTGCATAAAGTAGACAGGTTATGATAACTGCATAATTGAGATACCTTGTTGAGTCAGTCTTTCCTTCTAGGTGTTCTGTTGTTGCTTTGTTCTTTTGTGGGTACATGTGTCTATAAGTTTCAAAGAGAATTAGTGAAAACTTCAAATTTTAGGTTTCAAATTGAAAATTTGTGGCTTGATTTTGGGGTGTAAATAGATTGTCGTGGCAAGTTGACATCAAACTTTACCAGAACAGATGTACTTTAGCTTGTTTGGTTTGAAATTTTCGTTTCCTGCCGCACTCATGAACCTCTCCCTACTCTTAAGATGCGCTCTAGTGATTGTCAAGAGGAACTATTTGGATTAATATTCGTTACTTGTCTGAAATCATAGTGGATGTTTTGGAAACCAATATATAAGCTTCAGTCAATTTGATTATGGTAATCAATTTATTTAATATGGGATCATTGTAGGCCCTTGTTCATGTTGCAAGTTCTTTTATTATAATCTCAGGTACGCCATTGATATATTCATTTAGGTTTGAGATGAAATCCAAATATGATGTTTTTTCTTTTTGAATGGCTGATCTAAGATCTATATGAACGTTGTAAGTGCTTCCATAAGAGCAAACATGTACTGCCCCTTGGCTATCTTTCTGTACTATCAAGCCTATGCTGGAGCTAGCGATGTTGTCCTCTTGGCTTGTGAAATTTCTGAGGTCCAGATTTGCGAGGACCGATTTGAAGAGATTAAACGTTCCAAGTCCTATCAGCTTCGAAAACCCAAAAAAAAAAAAAAAGGAACTTGACATTTCATAAAACCATGAGATCATCATTGCCTGGGATTTATGGCTTTTCTCATATTTACACTTCCAATTTTTCAAAAAAAAGAAAATACAAAGCTGCTTTACTGAAAATGGCGCCTTAGGTGACATTTGGCAGTGTCTTACGCACAGAAAAGTAAGGTCCTTACCACTACACTGCATAGGAATCATCGGAAAAAGCTGTGCCCATGATCGGACGTTTCCCGCTCATCTGAGAGACGGCAATGGCACAAATTGAAGCACCAGAAAGTTGTAATCTAGGGACAAGAACTCCATGCATGTTCTACAAGTTAATTGTAGCATCCATTCTCAAAGAGAAAAAGCTGGTACACTACTGCTTGTTTCACTCTTCGTTTTCATATTTCTTTGCTCTTTGTCGATTCGAGAACTAAGTCCGAAGCCATTTTTGTCTTCATTTGTAGCTATCTAGAGGGTCTTACTTATTACGCTATGTAAAGATCTTTTCTTTACCTTGTGTAATGCACAGTGAACTTCTGTTCCTTTTCCTGAGGTTGCATTTGACTTGGAGATGATAGTTGATGTGGGGTTGGAGCTGTAGAGTAGATGTTCAAAAGCTTGCTTATTTGGATGGAAATGGAAAATTGTATTTTGTTGTCATTTTTTTGCATTATTTAAGCAGCATGAACATCTTATGATGCTTACCATTCAGGAACTTTAATTCCACTTTAATGGTTTAGATCAATTACGTTGTTGAATCTTTGTCCATCTGATAAAAGAACAAAAAGTGTTGTTACTTGTTAGTGATTTCACATCAGCAATCCAGGGAAAAAAATGGATATTATGCATCTCTGTACTCTAGTTCTTTAAACTATTTAGTGGTAATAACATTGAGCCTCAGTTCCAATACTTGTTTAATGACTGTGATCTCATGAAATTAAAGGATGACTTTTTTCTATGGATTCAGAAGATCCCAGGAAAGTTTATCAACAGGTATGGGGATGAAATATGTCCTATTGCTACACTCTCTGTTCCCAGTGGTTTAAAGTGGCAAGTGAAACTTCAGAAATCGAATGAAAAGCTATGGTTTCAGGAGGGATGGCAAGAATTTGTTGATTACCACTCTGTTCGTGCTGGATTTCTCATGGTCTTCAAATATGAGGGCAGATCACATTTCAATGTTCATATATATGATCTGACAGTTTCTGAAATAAACTATTCATGTGGTGCTCTTGGTAGTTTGCAGCAAAATCATGAAAGCCAATGCCTGGAGCCACATAAGAAAGATATAGATGAAATATTTGGTCCTGGCTCTTAATGCCCTTTATACTATTTCCTTGAGAAAGAAACCTTGTTGGATCACAATATTGATAACCATTGTACTAAATCTACAGGAAATGACACCAGTAAGGAGAAACTATGTCTAGGAGAAAAGGCATGTGATTTGGGAGCTGAACTTCAATCTTCTCATGACATTAGTTTACAGGCTGATGACTGTGAGCTGACAAATACCTCTGATAAAGGTATTTTGCCTTCTTTGGATAGTTCAGAAACAAAAGACACAATGATCTAAAACACCACAATTTCCTACTCTTTTCATGTCTTCAATGTGCTGATTCTTGCAAGATTTAGATAATGAACCAGAGCAAGTAGCCACTCAGAAAGCCGAAGGAAAATGTCCTGATCTAAAAATTGCTGCAGAAGCCTTAACTAAGAGGTCTAGAGTTGTGACAACAGAAGATAAGGAGAGAGCATTTCGTGGTGCTCGAATGCATGAGACGGATAATCCATTCTTCAGAGTTATCATGCGACCTTCCACCGTGTATAAAGGCTCTATTCTGGTGAGCACATCAATAGGTGGTAGAAACTGATGCAAAAAGTTTGAATTTGTTGCAACTTAATTGCCTATGAGAAACATTAAACATGCTTTGCTTATGCAGTACATTCCAGTTAGATTCGGTCGAAAATATTTGAGCCATTTCCCATCCTTCATCACTCTCCAAAATTCAAATGGAGCAAAATGGGCTGTTCGATGTGTTCATAACAATGGTTATTTTAAACTGAGCCAAGGATGGGTAGGCTTTGCACGGGGAAACAATCTGGAAGAAGGAGATGTTTGTGTCTTTGAGCTGATTAGCAGAAAAGATGTGGTGTTAAAAGTTATCATATTCCACGTACATGAAATGAGGAACAAGTTGACAGGTCTTCAAAGTGAAAATGATGCTTAAACAATGCACTTGATCGCTGGATTCTTTCTGGCTGGACAAAACATTCCAAGTACCCTCTTCTCTGACTCTTCCACTCAGTTCTTCTGCATCTCTAAGGCTGGTTGTAAATTGTAATAGTGTCTACTTATCAATTTTCACCTTTTGTTGAATTTTATTAGTACTTGAGTGTCTCATAATGGAACCAACAAAGTACTTTCGGATTACAAATCAAAAGACTATCAGGAAAGGCCAACCCTGAACCCTGTACCTCTCTTTCTCATTTGATCAAGAGATGCAGCCATGTCAGGGGAGAGAGTTCGTCCAATCTCCAACTTCCCCTTTACTGAAGATTGAAGAA
Organism: Erythroxylum acuminatum; assembly: GCA_026284645.1. Classification (NCBI taxonomy): domain Eukaryota; kingdom Viridiplantae; phylum Streptophyta; class Magnoliopsida; order Malpighiales; family Erythroxylaceae; genus Erythroxylum; species Erythroxylum acuminatum. The sequence continues at coordinate 30,016,114 of JANKOD010000192.1, forward strand.
GTCGGTATTTTGCCAAATACCGTCCAAAGTATTGTGTCCAAGCTCCCAAAGCTACAAAGTTTTGTAATTTCTTCCCTGAAAACTCTGTCAACTTCACATCTGCCAAACCTTATTACCATCTTGAACGTTGAGCAGTCCGTTTGTGCAAAATATAAAATCTGAAATTGACCAAATTTATAAAATATGAGCAATCTTTCCTAACGGTATCTTTAAACAACGATTTCAATTCATAACAAAATTTTCCTGACCCACGCATGCATTAAAAAAGAAATCAGCTTGCTGTCCACAATGCTCCAGGTACGATTTTGTAAGATATATTTAAATCTTTTGACCAATACCATAGAATGACTATCATCGTTTTGGGGTGTGTTTAATCCTTTTTCTTGATTCTGCATTGCTCACAGCGTTTATTGTTTAATCCCCTTTTGATTTGAGCTAGTAATGTGTAGTTCTTCCATTTTTGTTCTTGACTTGTTTATACGTTTCTTATACATATCCCGCTGAGGAGCTAACCATTATGATATGAACCAAAACAAGCTTTTCCCTTGTGTGCTTTCCTGATTGATCACGTTAGTTTTGGCCGTCAGAAATGGGGAGGCGAGCCTTGGGAGATGTTGCAGTACTAGTGTTGTTAACGTTGATGGTGCTAGTCGTACTGGTAATAGCTGAAGGGCGGCGACTTAAGGAAGATTATGATGATGTTGTTGTTGATGATGGTCTTCTTTCAACTACTAGCAATCTTAATGATCTTGACAGAGATACTCTTTATGCTCTTATTAACGATAGCTCCACCGGAGGTGGCGGCGGCGCAAGAGCAAGTGTAGACCAGATGATGCATTATGACTTTATCTTCATCTTCAAGTTGATGACGATAATGTTAATATTACTGCTGCTGCTCTACTACGAGGTGTGGGAAAATCTTATAGTACCGGGAGCTTTCCAATTTACTTTGGATGTATATGCTTTGTTGAGTTTTGTAATGGAAAATTGATGTTTTTCGTGATTAATCATTTATTCTAATGTTTTAAAAATTCGACCGAAAGATAAACCGATAAGATAAAAGATTTAACGTTTAAAAGGTACAATTGATATTCGATCGTCATAATATCAATTAAAGATTAAATAAAATTAAAATTTTAAAATATGATTGAAAAAACTGTAATTTATTTAAAGTTTAATTGAAAAAAGAGACTAGAATGAAAATTAATTGGTTTATTTTAGTTTATAAAAATCAATTAGTTTACGAAAATCGATCGATTAATTAATAAATTGATCGGTTTTAACAACAAAGGTTATCAAAATAAATCAAACTAAAAGATTTAAAAAAAAAACCGGTTCAAGGTTTTTATGGTTGAACTAACTGAATCGCTTAATCATAGGTTTATAATGCAAAGGAAGCAAATTTAGGAAGCATTATTAATGTAATGGATTATATTTCGATTCTTGGCTTTTTTGTTACATATATTTGTTATAAATATGTCTATTTTCAATTTCAGAGTGAAAGATATAAATATCTAATATAGTTTAATTTTTTTAAAACAAATTCATGATTTTTAAAATTTTTAGTTTCTTAGAATTATTTTCTTAAATTTTGGTTAAATAAAACACACGCGATATAAATATCATATATGAATTAATTAAATGGTCAATTACTAAAAAAGCTCAAACTTTGGTTAATTTTTTAATTATAGCCCGATTTTTAAAACGAAGCAATAAAATGATCAAAATTTGAAAATTTTCAATTCTAGCAAAAACTTTTGAAAGTGACAACAAAATGATCAAACTTTTAATTTTATTCAATTCTAGCTTGACATCATATGTTGTTCTCCCTCAACCCTTAGCCTTTTATTTTCTGTTATTCTTTTGAAACCCCAAACTATTCTCGTATTGCAGCGTATTGCATTAATAAGTTCTTCATTTTTAGTTTGTTCACTTGATGTCCTTAGTGCGAGGGGCGTAAAGGTTGCATAATATGAAAATCGAAGGATAAGAATATTGAGAGAACAAACTGAAAACGAAGGGAAAAACTGAAATCAAATTTTGAGGTTATCAGGGTTGCGTAATCTAATTTAGATCATTTTTAAACAACGATGTCATTTTAATTATATAATCAACAGATGTCGTTTCATTAATCTTAATATTTTGTGTTAATTTTGACTAACATGTATTAATAGTTAAGGTTTCTGAAACAACAAAATTAATATAAACACTAACGTTGAGTTAGAATTGAAAAAATTAAAATTTTGATTATTTTATTATTACTTTTGAATTTTTGGTTGGAATTGAAAAAAATTAAAAATTTGGACATTTTATTATTACTTTTTAAAGTTTAGGCTATAATTAAAAATGGACGAAAGTTTAAGTTTTTTTAATAATTAACCTTAATTAAATGCCACTAATATGACAACTAAACTCAAATTTTGTATCTGAAATCAATTCAATTTGATTTAAATTAATAATTTAAAAATTGTAATAAATTATTAATGTGAGGAAAATTTAATTAATTACAATAATTTGTCACAACCTGTCTTAATATAGTGGGACATGCCACAAACTCACTACGATGTGGTTAAATCAGGCTCATTGAATAAACAGATAATAACTGTTGATTCCACTCTTGGTAACAGAGCCTACTACTTGTGATTGCTTTGAACTTCCATGGTTGGGATGCGTATTAAGAAGAGCCTCTCTATTCGAGCTATGATTACATAGGAAGCTGCGAACAAGGTTTGTCCATGGAGAACAGAGAGACGACAATGTTGGTACCAGAAAGCTGTAAATTTGCGACAAGGAGTGCATGCATGTTCTATAAGTTAATAGTTGCCTCCATTCTCCAAGACCAAAAACTGGTACACTACTACTAACTACTACTTAGCACTTTCTTCAGTCCAAGAAATATGACTTTCTTTCTGTAAATACTTGGTTATGATCATTTGTAATTCTGGGTTGGCGATGGAAGTGAAGGTTGTAATCGATGCTGGGTTGTTGCTGAAGAGTAGAAGTTTCAAAACTTGTTTGGTTGGACAGAAAGTTAATTTTCTTTTTGTTGTTCTTTAATGATTTTTAGAACCTTGTGATTGAAAGATCAAAAAGCTTGGACCTTGCTGGTCTGATGAAAGAACAATGAAACTCGAGATTGATTCAATGAATGGATAGAGGGAGAGGAAAGATTATGTGTCTCGATTGTAGACTTTTTGACAAATTTATTTGTATGATAACAGAGACTCCTCAAGTTTCAACAACTGATACTTTTTCAATTACAATGATCTGTGGAAAATGAAGAATGATTTCATTTTAATGGTTGCAGAAGATCCCAGGAAAGTTTCTTAGGAAGTATGGAGATGAAATGTCTTCCGTGATTACACTCTCTGTTCCCAGTGGTTTAAACTGGTCAGTGGAACTGCAAAAAGCGAATGGGAAGCTATGGTTCAACAAGGGTTGGCAAGCATTTATGCTATACCTCTCTGTTCGTGTTGGGTATTTGTTGGTTTTCAAATATATGGGGAGATCACATTTCGATGTTAATATATTTGATTTGACAATTTCTGAGATAAACTATCCAAGTGGTGCTCCTGGTAGTTTGCAGCAACATCATGAAAGCCAGTGCCTGGAAAACAAGGTTGATGAATTTGAGCCCACAAATATCTCTAGCAAAGATAGTTTGGCTGTCTTGAACAAAGCAGAAGCAAAATGCAGAAGTCTGAACCGGATAATGCAAACCTGTAAGCTCTTGAAATATCATAAAATCTTCTGATTAAAAGTTCATCCTTTCAGTTACTAATCCATCCATGGTGTAGATAATGAACCAGACGCAACATCTGCAGGGGGACCGAAAGCCAGATATTACAGTCGAAGAAATGTTTCAAAAGCCTTAACCATGAGGTCGAGCGCTGCAGTGACAGAAAGCAAGGAGAGAGCTGCTCGTGCGGCTTATAAGTTCAAGTCTGATTATCCATACTTCAGAAGTATCATGGGAAATTACAATGTGAACAAAGTGTTTATTCTGGTGAGCAATTGTATTGAGCTGCCAAAATTAAGACTATAATTCCCAATTCTGTTGCTAAGTTACTACCAGCACATTCTATACTTCATTTATTTATGCAGCGTGTTCCAGCTAGCTTTGGTCGAAAATACTTGAGCGATGTCACGTCATTAATAACTCTTCAAAGTCCAAATGGAACGAAATGGCGCGTGCGATCCATTTACAAAAATGGTAGAACTATGTTTAGTAAGGGATGGATACGTTTCGCACGGGAAAACAATCTGGAAGAAGGAGATGCTTGTGTCTTTGAGCTGATTAGTAGCAAGGATGTTGTGTTTAGAGTTACTATGTTCCGAGTATGCAAAATGCAGGAGCAGTTGGCAGGTGTTCAAAGTGAAAATGATGCTTTAAACTAAGAACCTGTTTACTGGATGATTTCTGGCTGGATAAAGCATTCCTGGTACCTGTCTTCTCTTCCAGTGACTTGCTCTCTCCATTTCAAATTTTAGCTTGCAATGCTAAGCCTAATCAAGTTTCTTATTTGTGGTTGGTCTGCAGCTGTTTTTTGCATGTCAACTGCTAAGTTCACAAGGCAACTTTTGTCCTGCTAATGAGAATTCTGGTTCCTGAAATTGGAAGATGACTTCTCTGTATGTACGGTGAAAGGGTAATTTCTGGGTCTATTGTGAGCTCTAATTTTCTCTAAACTTGTTTGTTTTTGTGCTAAGTTAGTCCTTTGAGAATGTCTGGAATTGCTTAGCTTCTAGTTCTAATTTAAAGTAAAACTATGTCTAATCTTGGAAGAAGTAAGAAATATGTTAATTAAACAAAAATTAAAATTTAATTAGTTCTACAATACCATAGACAACAACAACAATAACAACATCCAATGAGAGTCGTCCTACAGAAATGCAGAGCTTAGGAAGATTCGGGAGTACTCAGCTTTATCCCTACTAAGCAGAAAAAGAGTCCAACAAAAATGCGGGTCTACAATACCATTTTTATTAATTTCAATTTTGAAAATGAAAAACATGAGATGATGAAAAACCAATCACGTGGGCTATGATTATCATTTTTCTAGACAAGTTCTTATAGCATAGGAACTAAATCAAATTCCATATTTTGCATCCTCTTCCTTGTTTTGCTTTTATATTTACTAATCTTTTATAACTCAATAACTCAAACATTCCCAAAAGTTGATTTACATTTAAGGGTTAAGATAAAATAACAATCGAGAGAATACACACTCATAGGACACATTGTTACAACATAGCGTCTCATCAATTTCATCAAAATAAAATGAACAAGACTTAGACACTCTCACAAAGATTTCACTCTATATGCTCAAAGTGTTTAGGGTTCATTAAGCTCTCAAATCAAAACATAGCGAATTATTTCCATAAGTTTTCTTAAGAATCATATCTCCACCACTAAACAAAATG
>JANKOD010000192.1:30026650-30041446 GCA_026284645.1 Erythroxylum acuminatum
AACATTAGCTTCTTAATTTCAAGTAATAAAACTAAATGGGAGGTTTGATTAAACAACTGATTAACTAAAATTAATACGAAAACAAATTAAATCAACTGAATTTAAATATGAAAAAGTCAAGATTACCAAACTCCGATTCAAAGGAAAGATCTCATCTAATTGTAACATTGATCATTGGTCTAAAAAGAATATTCTCATGATTCAAGCAATTAGTTCAAAACATCTTAGGATAGTCGTAATAAGTCTCAAAATTTTCTAAATTAATTGATTTAAACCCCATCATCCAAACCAAAACTTATCATCCATTAATTGGGTATGATAGCATTCCATATCAAATAAATGATAGCAATAAGTTCCGTGAAAAAGACTAAACCCTAAATTAAATAGTCAAGATGGCTGCAACTATTTAATTTAATTTTCTTATTTATTATAAGTTAAATGTGGAAATTCATAAATAAACTATTTGCTACTTGTACCAATCTTTCATGACAATTACGGATCACTGAATTTCTAGATAGTGATAGAATAATCAATATTAAATTAAATTTTCAGATTAATCGAATTTCAATCATTCATAAAATATGAAAACTCAAAACAAGAAATACCTGAATTAAAACGTGAATAAAATATGAAAACTCAAAACAAGAAATACCTGAATTAAAATGTGGAACCAAGCCAGAATGTGGGTATCGGCCGCCACAACCGCTCACGAGGCGGGAGGTTCCCCCCAAACCAAAATAAAATCAAGAATCCTAGGGGAAAATCTTTTGGGAATTTTGATAATTATTTACTTTTGCTACAAACTATTGGTGGATACTTTAAATAGCACCATTTAATAAAATTTTATAAAATTTAAAAATTACTTAACAATATAAGACACGTATCATTAATTAAATAATTATAAGAATTGAATCATTGATGACTTTACAAGTGTGTTAAAAATCCAACTTAAATCATTGCTCAAATATATTTAGAAATGAAAACATAAATTAAATTACTTTTGTATATTGATGAATAATTTATAATATATAGAAATAATTAATCAAATATAAATTATGATAGTCATAAAAACACTAAGATCCTTAAAAATTGTTTATGGATCATTGTGATCCAATCTGTTTTACTTTATTGCATTGTGAGTCGCATGTGATACATTTTCAAATGAAATCAAATCAAGAACACTAGGGGAAAATCTTTTGGAAATTTTGATAATTATTTGCTTAAACAATTCGTGAAGGATGTTCATAAATCCCTTGCCTTGTTAGAGTGCTACATCGAAGCTAGCTCATCTTAGGCCTTTATCCAATGGAAGACTCCTCACAAGTATCTGTTCTTGCAGAAGATGAACGATTCCAACAAACCTGCACGAGACACAATGAGATTATCCAAACCCTTCCAAAAGAGAGAGGTGGGACAGGAGGAGTGTGGCAATATATGGGTTTCTGGTTGTCTTCCGACATCCTGAAAGGTCTCCTGCTAATTCAAGATCGTCACTTCATTCCCAAATCTACAGATATATTTGCCGCCACCTGTCCGAAATCTGGCACCACATGGCTCAAAGCTCTCATTTTCGCTACCGTGAACCGAACTTTGTGCGACTTTGCCGACCACCCTTTGCTCACAAACTCTCCTCACGATCTCGTTCCCTACTTGGATAGGTTCATTTGCCAAGAGGAGTTCGTTTCTCGTATTCGTGATCAACCTGCACCACGCATTTTTGCAACTCACTTCCCTTACACTTTGATTCCAGACAACGTGAGAGACTCGGGTTGTCGCTTCGTTTACGTCTGTCGTGACCCGAAAGATGTCTTTGTCTCAGCTTGGCACTTCATTCACAAGCTAAGGGAAAGATCACCCGTTTCGATACAAGATGCAGTCAGTTCGTTTTCTACGGGAGTTGTAGAGTACGGACCCTTCTGGGATCATATGCTAAGTTATAAGAAAGCAAGCTTGTCAGCGCCGGAAAAAATATTGTTCTTGACGTACGAGGAACTGACGAAAGACCCTATTGTTCAGGTTAAGGGGTTAGCTGAGTTTCTGGGGATGCCATTTTCAGTGAAGGAAGAGAGAGATGGGGTTGTGGAAGAGATTGTCAGGCTGTGTAGCTTTGAGAATTTGCGGAATTTGGAGGTGAACAAGGACGTAAACTCCATGCAGGAAAGCTACAAAAATTCTGATTTCTTCAGAAAAGGTGAAGTTGGAGATTGGAAGAACCACCTCAGTCCTGACATGGCAGCGGTAATTGATCAGATTACTGAGGAAAAGCTGAAAAGCGAAGGGATAAACTTTTCTGCGTAGTTGTTTAAGCTTTTCTGCATAAAGAGTGCGGTGTGACGTTGAATAATCAAGCGCTTGTTCTTTTCTTCCTATATATTGACATGGAAAAGTTATGGGCTTCTTACTCAGATCTCCTGTTTGATGTTCTTATCATTTTCAATTAAATCTTATTTACACATTTATGACTCTACATAAATGTATATATAGATAAGATTTTATAAAATAGAGTAATTGGTACAAAAAATTTGACGTGATTTAAAATTCTATCCATAGAGTTTGGCATTCAATAATTGAAAAATTAAGGAATTGTTTGCTATCATTTCTCCTTTCACATTGTTGTTTTTAGTTTTTATTTTATGTTTTTAGTTTTAATTAAAAAAGATAAAAATGTATTTAATAACTACTATCAATATAGTTATTAATCTAATAATCATATAAAATTAAATAAAATACTAATGATGAAATGAATGCAATTATTAAAAATAAAACATTTCTAAGTGATAATTTATTTTTATTAAAAATTGTATTCCTTAATATAATAATATAAACTCCTTATTTATTGTATTAAATTTTCATATTTAATGGTTATTATTTAAAGTATATACGCATAATATAATTCATCATGTTGAGATTTAGGGAAATATCGATATCTTCTCTATTAAAAAGACTTTCCCCGGTCGCGCTAGAGCGCTGGAACAGTAGGTTTTCCCCGGTAGGGACTAGATGCGGGAAGTCTGGTGGGCTAGGCTAGGCCTCTAGAGGGTTGGGTGAAATTAAATGTGGACGGCGCTTTTACGCTTGGCCCGTTCAAGACCACCGCCGGTGGTTTACTTAGAGATAGTCATGGGCGGTGGCGCGGTGGTTTTCAGCATCTTCTTGAGAGGGGATCGCCTTTCATTGCTGAATGTTGGGACGTGTTCACGGGACTCCAATTGGCGTGGGATATGGGGTTTCGCCGGGTTCTAGTGGAAGTCGATTCCCTCGAGGTTATTAACATCCTCTCTGCTTCTCACGAACCTATACCTGACGGAGTTTTTTTGATTGCAGGTATCCATGATTTACTGCAACGTAACTGGGAAGTCAACCTGCACCATGTCTATCGGGAGGCCAACCAGTGTGCAGACAGATTGGCGGCTTTTGCACGAGTTCTAAGTCCGGGCTTGCACATTCTTACTGCCCCTCCTGAGTTCCTCTAGGAGCTGCTGTACCGAGATGTGAACGGCGTGACTTATCCCCGCTAACCGCACTAGTTTTTTTTATTTTCTTGTCCCTTGTACTAAAAAAAAAAGACTTTCCCCTATGTAATGTAATGGCATTGAAGCTTTCTTTAGGATTCACTAAATTTTGTGATAGCAACTTATAAGAACCTTGTGATTTTAGCTAGTTAACCATCGTGGCTAACTGACTCATTTGATTTTCCAAATTCTAAATACTAGTTTTTGTTTTCTGTTGAAATTTAACGATATTAGTAACTAATACTTTAACAATGTCATAGAGAGACATACATGAATCAAAAGTTTAAGCTTAAGGAGGTTGTCTCAGGGGTATGTGATAGACGAGTCAGCAGATATTTCTCCAGAAAGTTCCCATGTGATAGACGACTCAGCAGATATTTCTCCAGAAAGTTTCCTCATCCTGGGCTAGTTACTAAGCCCACCATGGCCCAATGTTTGTTTTCATTCTTTTCGGCCTGCTTTGTAACTAACAGAATAAGTGGCCTCCTTGTACAGCTCATTTGATAGTTTTATTTTCCTTCTTTCTAGGGTTCCTGTCATATAGAGCAGAGCCGTGAGATGTATAAATAAGTGACTGTTTACTCAAATGAAGCAAGGAAAGATTTCTCTTTCTTCACATACGACATTTCTTGCTTTATTTTACATGGTATCAGAGCCACTCTGATTCCCCTACTCTACTCTAGTCTGCTATATCCAATACAATGGATAACAGTGGATCTAGCACTACAAACATACCACCAATAAATGAATATGAACCCTACTCGGTTACCAACACTGAAAACCCAGGAGCAGTGCTTGTCACTACTCCCTTCAATGGAAATAATTACCTTACCTGGAGTAAATCCATGACTATAGCCTTGTGTGCAAAGGATAAGCTGTCCTTCATTGACCGGTCCTGCACAATACCTACAGAAGATGTAATATTACAAGCAAAATGGAAAAGAGCTGACAGCATGGTGAAATCATGGATCCTCAATGCTATGGTAAAGGATCTAGCTGATGCCTTCCTTTCCTTCCTAACTGCCAGAGAACTTTGGGTGGAGCTGCAAGAGAGGTTTGGTGAAGCTAATGGACCACTGTTGTATCAACTAGAGAGGGAAATAAGTTCCCAAAAACAAGGTACTCTAACAGTTTCTGCTTATTACACTAAATTAAAAAAATTATGGGACGACTTGTCCAGCCTAAGCCCTACACCTATGTGCACTTGTGATGCTGCAAGAACCTTTATTACAAAAGAAAATACTCATAGACTTGTGCAGTTTCTGATGGGACTCAATGATGAGTTTGAACATGTTGTTAATCAAATAATGTTGATGGAACCACTACCTACTGTAAACAAAGCCTTTTCTATGCTACAAACTGTCGAAAGACAAAGGGTGGTCAACTCCAACATGGACAGTACCCCAAACATGGCAATGCTGGCTAAACAGACAAATGGTTGGAAGAAAGGAGGGAGGAATAATGCCAATTCCAGCAAAGGATCCTATCTCAAAAAGGAGGACAAATACTGTGAAAAATGCAAGAAGAGTGGCCATACCTTGGAAACTTGCTTCAAAATCCATGGAGTCCCTGAATGGTACAAGGAACTCACTGCACAGAAGGAAAAAGGAAAGGAAAACATGGCCCATACAACAGATAGTCCTGCAGACAACACACAAGAGCAGAGTGAAGCAAAACCATGGAGTGGACAACTATCATCCAGTCTAGCTGATTTCATACAACAGGAGATAAGTAAAGCCATTAAAGGGAAAACTACTGGAGAGGTAAACTACTCAGGATATCAACATTATGCAGGTAATGCTACGCACTCTGTGAACACTATTTTCAATCATGCTGATTCATGGCTCATTGATTCTGGAGCCTCAACCCACATGACAGGAAATTTAAGAACATGCACTAATTATGTGAAAAATGATAATGCCTACGATCATGTAACTCTTCCTGATGGAAGTAAACAAGCAGTGACCCACATTGGCCAGACACGAATAGGGGATCGAATTGCTCTCAAAGACATTTTACATATCCCTCAGTTTTTCAAAAATTTGCTATCAGTCAACAAACTAACCACACAGAATGAGATTGCTGCTGTTTTTTTATCTAACCAGCTGTTTTTGCAGGACCTTCGGACTAATGATGTTGTGGCAACTATCAAGGCAGTGAATGGACTTTATGAGCTGAATCCAGAAAGTTTCCTACCCACAAATAGCCTAAAAGGTCCCTCTTTAGAATTCTATCAAGCTAAGAATGTTGCCCTCAATGTCTCAATTAGTTTTGATTTATGGCATTCTAGATTAGGGCATGTTTCCAACGGTAAACTACAACACATCAATGAAGTGAAACTTTCTATTCCTTGCAAACATGAATGTCAAATTTGTCCTCTAGCTAAACAGCATAGAAAACCCTTCCAAAAGCATGAAATACATACGGGCAGACCTTTTGAGACTATCCACATGGATCTATGGGGGCCTTATGCTGTTTCTACCATGGGTGGGTCTCACTATTTCCTTACCATTGTGGACGATTTTACTAGGGCTACATGGACTTTTATCCTAAGACATAAGCACCAAACACAGCAAACCATACTGCACTTCCTTAAAACCATTGAGAGACAATTTGATGCCAGAATTTTAAAAATTTAGACAGACAATGGAAGAGAATTTGTAAATCAGGAATGCATTAACACTTTTAAGGAAATGGGGATTCAACACCAAAAAAGCAGTCCATACACACCACAACAAAATGGTGTTGTAGAAATCAAACACAAGCATTTACTTCAAATTACTAGAGCCTTACTTTTCCAAGCCAAATTACCTAATGGGTATTGGGGGGAAGCATTGCTAACAGCCACTTACCTTTTAAACCGAATCCCATCCAAGGTCTTGGGGTGGAAGAGTCCTTTCGAAAAACTGCACAATAAAAAACCCAATTTTGAACATCTCAAAGTCTTTGGATGCCTTTGCTTTGCCCTAGACAAGACACCCAACAGAACCAAACTTGACCCTAGATCAAAGAAATGTGTTTTCCTTGGTTACATGCCAGATTACAAGGCCTATAGGGTTATGAACTTGGAAACTAAGTCAGTCTTTGTGTCAAGAGATGTAATGTTTCATGAAAAAGTTTTTCCCTTTGCAGAGGGTGTTACACATGCCATTAGAGATCATGCACCCTTGTTTACAGACCTATTGACCAATGCAGATGCAGACTTCCCCACAAAAACATCTACCATGATTCTTACCTCACCAGCCGAACAAAGTTCCCAGCTACCCGATTATGTAACACCTAACCTTACCCCCCAGCCCAATTCCCCAGACCAAACTGCCTCACCTACTGATGCACCACAAAGGAAAAGCAGTAGAACACACACTACCCCCAAATACCTGGAAGATTATGTTCTCCAATCCACAGCACATCAGTCCATTCACTCCCTTGATGATTGCAATGCATTACAGGTCTGTAGTCCTGCAGGAACAAGCAAAGAAGGAATCAACATGATAGACATTGAGCACAGCAAGAGCTACAGCAGTTACATAGGTAATGTCTCTAGAATCTTTGAACCCTTATCCTATGACACTGCTAGTAGAGACCAGAGGTGGGTGCACTCTATGCATGAGCAACTGGATGCCCTTGAAAGAAATGGAACTTGGGAACTCACTTACCTACCTAAAGGAAAAAAGGCAATTGCTTCAAAGTGGGTTTATAAAATAAAATATAACTCAGATGGAACCGTGGATAAGCTAAAATCCAGACTTGTCGCAAAAGGTTTCTGTCAAAAAGAAGGAGCGGACTATTCGGAAGTTTTCTCTCCAGTAGCGAAAATTGTGACAATACGGATGTTTTTAGCTATAGCTGCCTCTAAGGGATGGCCAATACACCAATGTGATATAAATGATGCTTTTCTCCATGGTTATCTAGAAGAAGAATTATACATGTTGCCACCTCCAGGGTATAGCAAAGCTCAGGCAGGACAGGTATGCAAGTTAATTAGGTCCATTTATAGGTTAAAGCAAGCTGGGAGACAGTGGAACAAGGAGCTATCTTCTAAATTGTTCTAAATGGGTTTCACTAAATCTGAGGCAGATCACTGTTTGTTTACTAAGGGCACTAAGAACGACTTCATGGCAGTAATCATTTACGTGGATGACATCTTAATTACAGGTGTAGATGAGGACCAAATGGCAGCAGTAAAGAAGGATTTAAATGCAAAATTCACTATCAAAGATCTGGGCTATGCAAAGTTTTTTCTAGGAATTGAAATAGCAAGAGGAGAAAATGGAATGATGCTTACACAGGGCAAGTACATTCGGGACATCCTGAAGGAAAACAATCTGCTGAGCTGCTCCTCTTGTGCAACACCCATAGTCCCTGGTACAAAATTGAACATTGAAGATGGTGAGCTACTTCAGAAACCAGAAGAATACCGAAGATTGGTAGGCAAATTACAGTATTTGGGTTTCACAAGACCCGATATTACATATGTTACACAACAACTCAGTCAGTTCATGGGTAACCCCAGAATACCGCACTGGGAGGCAGCTAAAAGAGTGTTGAAATATCTTCAAGGAACCCAAAATTTAGGGATTTTTTACGCAAGAGAGGAAAACCCTCACCTTATTGCCTACTCTGACTCGGATTGGGGAAGCTGTGTCTTCTCCCGACGTTCTTTGACGGGCTTCTGTGTGTTCCTCGGACGATCGCCGATCTCCTGGAAAACAAAAAAACAGTCAACAGTAAGTCGTTCCTCGGCTGAATCAGAATATCGAAGTTTAGCCTCGACCACCTGCGAGCTGAAATGGATAACCCAGCTGCTCCAAGACTTCCAGATTCAGGTATAAAAACCCATACCTTTGCTTTGTGACAACCAAGCGGCCATCCACATCTCAAAAAATCCGGTCTTCCACGAGAGGACGAAACATTTAGAGATTGACCTTCATCTGGTTCGGGACTGCGTCAACATCAGGTTTCTCGATTTGAAGCACGTGCACACCGCTCAACAACTCACAGATCTCTTCACCAAAGCCCTCCCGACACGCGTGTTTTGGAATCTTGTTCGTCAAATCGGGGTCGTTGGTTTTCAACCAAACCACCGATTTGATGGGGGCGTGATAGACGAGTCAGCAGATATTTCTCCAGAAAGTTCCCATGTGATAGACGACTCAGCAGATATTTCTCCAGAAAGTTTCCTCATCCTGGGCTAGTTACTAAGCCCACCATGGCCCAATGTTTGTTTTCATTCTTTTCGGCCTGCTTTGTAACTAACAGAATAAGTGGCCTCCTTGTACAGCTCATTTGATAGTTTTATTTTCCTTCTTTCTAGGGTTCCTGTCATATAGAGCAGAGCCGTGAGATGTATAAATAAGTGACTGTTTACTCAAATGAAGCAAGGAAAGATTTCTCTTTCTTCACATACGACATTTCTTGCTTTATTTTACAGTATGATTGTCGATATTGCTAAAAAATAGTCATGTTGATTTACTAGTGTATTACCATATCAAATATTTAGATGATCTCTCCAGCCAAGATTGTATGTATTTGAGTATGGATTATATTGGCATTGGTGATGTCTAGGAAAATTCCCTATTGCATTTACTTGCTTCGATGGGTCTTCTTGTAAAGTGGGACATATATTTGTTGGGTGCCTCACTGCTAAACATATTCCACAAGCCTTTACTAATGCCATTTTCCTAGAGCCAATTATTGAACAAGTGTAGTAAAATCATCCATACGTTTTTTAAGAGAAGAAATGGTTAACTCGTTAGCTCGTTGAGTCTAATAATCCATCCTAAATTGAACTATTGAGAGTTGGATGCATATCAGTGATCAACGTGTGAGCCTTATCTGGTAATTTGTCAACAAGTGCTCCTAGCGTTGATGGTATTCCTTTTTGTGGGTAAAAGTCCTTTTATAAAAGTACTGAATTAAGATTTGTTGGCTAATTTGATAGTGTGAAAACTTGCACATAGCTTTTCAAAAGGCTCCCAATACTCTTATAGTCACTTATTATTGTGATGTTGAATGTCACAAGTCTTCTTTCAATGCTAGTGGCCCTTAAAGTTGGAAAGGATTTTTTCAAAATTTGCTTCTTCATTTCGTTCCAGATGATAATACTAGCAAGTAACAAGTAATATAACCAATCTTGGGCTTTATCCTTTCAAGAGAATGGAAAAGTCCTTAATTTGATTTGGTCTTTAGTAACACCCTAAGCTTCATTCCTGTGCATACGACATAAAATTCCTGAGATGCTTTTATATATGGATCCTCACGTGCAGTACCACAAAAAATTGGTAATAAATTAATTAAACCAGATTTTAATTCAAAATTAGCATTTGCATAAAAATTAGGAAAAGTTATGCAATGAAGTTATTGCTTCAACTCTGGATCGGTGAGTTCTCGTAGCATTCAATTTTTCACCACGATTTTTTTTTGTTTCACCACTTATAGTGTTGTGCTATTTTTGAATCTTTGTTTCTCTCCCTAGTTTTTCTTACCGTCTTTTCAATCTTTGGATTATATTGTAAATTTGCTTATTTTGAAAATCTCGTAACGAAAATACAATATTAGAATCCCTCACCAACAGTGCCAAAATTTGGTGGAACTATTATAGGTATTCTAAATTAATTCCTAAATTCTTGTAATTAAACAAATTTAACAAGGAAAAGTAGGAGTTGATCCCACGAGGAATTCTTGTAGCCAATCATTATGAAAGAAAATGATTTAAAACAAGGGAGTTTGTGAAATTTTGTAATAAAGAAAATAATATAGCGAAAGTTTTCAATAAAATGAACCTTGGTTTATGGTCACTTCCACCATTTAAAACTACGATACATGTAATTCAGGTAACCTTATTGCTTAGTAACCTTAGATGCAATCTAAAATTTAATTAAATGATAGCTTTAAGAAAAGAAAGACCATTAAAGTAAGATAAACACAATATCTGCAGTTATTTAATCTAGTTGAATATTTTTCTTAAGAGAAATCATTTCTGACACAACAAATTAAGACTCCTAGTTGATACAAGTGATTAAAAGAGTTGAACTTTTATGTATTCAAACTTTAATATAACGCATAATTATTTCAACTAATAAACTAATCACGTGTATTAGTCATTTATAAAAAAACAATCACAAAATAGAAGCATAAAAAATCAATTCAGTGCATAAGTAAATGATAGACTTCACTATAAGATTCAATTGCCTCTCAATCTTCAAAGTTCCAAAAGAGCTTCTACTTCCTTTAACCAAGAATAAAAGACCTAGCCAATAATAGTCATTTTTACCATTAGAATATGAAGAGAAACTACTCTAATTTTGACTAAAGAAAAGAGAAAATAAGAGAACCTAGAAAATTTATATATTGCAGCTAGAAATTGGATGTCTTCTCCTACACATCTTGGCTCTATTTATAGCCTTCAAAATCCATATGGAAATCTTGTAGTTTTGATCCCTTCAATCTTTGAGATTATAACTATATTGATTTGTGTGCAAATATATCCAAGATAACGCTTTAAACTACTTATAACACATTTTTTCTCTTACATATTTGAAGTCTAAAAATTGTCATTTTCACTAAACGTGCCCTCACCTAAGATCACTTCAAACTTTTTTTTCCATGTTTCACTTTGATTCCAATAATCTAACCCCAATCTATAAAATAAAATATTTTGTTACCCCAATCCTCTTTGATTCACCCTGGGTTACTATTGAGATTGCTCTTTTTGAATTTTGATTTAAGATTCAATTATCTTTCCATTCAAATGTCATCTTTCAACCTTATCTTGCAAAAACAAAAACAAAATACTAAGTTTTGACATATTAACATAGATTATGAAAGATTTTGAATGCTCGAAACTTTGGAGCTTTTACCTGAATTATAGTCTTTCATCAACTCTTGAACCAGCAAAATATGATTTCTGTTAGGCATAAAGGCACCTTTAGCTGGGTTGATAATGTCCGATAAGGCCAGTTTTAAGTTTTTTCAGCTAGAAGCTTTGATATCACCTTATAGATAGTAGTAATAGGATATTGGCCAAAAGGCACTCATTGTAGAGGGTTTGTACTTCTTGGGGACGAAGCAAATGCAAGAATGATTTATTTTTTTACAAAAGTTTGGCTGACTTGAAAAACTCCTGTACAGTCTCTATAAGTAGTTCACCAGTAATGTCCCATGTATGCTGAAAGAATAGAGTAGTAAAGCCATCAGCGCCAAGGGATTTAAAAGGGTGCAAACTAAATAAAACCCTTTTAATATCATGAACCGTAACAAGAGAGATGAGTGCATTCATAGTATCCAGCCCAAGGTTATTTTCAAACCGGCTGCAGACATTAGATCTTGGTGAAATATCAACAGATGTACCCATTAATTCCATGAAATATGGCCGAGCTAGTTCCAGGAGGTTGTTTTGATCAATGTGTTCTTGCCCATAATTATTAAGAAGCATAGGAATTTAAGTAACATTTCTTTAAGCAAGCAATGAGGAGTGAAAGTATTTAGTATCGGAATCCCCATCTTGCAGTTAGTGCAATCGTGCCTTCTATATTAGGACTGAATTATGAAACTGTTTAGTCCAATTTATATAGATATTTAGATCAAATTTGCTTCTATTTTGTGTGTTCATTCATTCATTATAGTAGCATTTTTTTAGGTTCTTGATTTAATTGTAATGAGATTGTTGTGTATTTTATTTTCTCGTTTTTCATTAAAAAAAAAAGAAGCATGAATTTTGGCCTCATCGTAGACCAAAGAAATTATGGAAGCAAAAGCAGTCTCCCTATTAAAGTTAAGTATTTTTCTATTGGGCTTTGATCATCTTCTTGTCCTGGTGTTATTACAGTGGTTATGCTGATCGCATTAATGCATTAATAGTCATATCAAGAAAGCTAAGTGGTGATCAAGATCAAAACCATTGTGTATAAAATTCTATATCGACTTTACCCAGCTGAAGTTATATGCTTTTAACCTTGAGTTGAGTTTGGTATAGGCGATATTGGATGGCTGATGGTCTGCTCATAACATGATCTTCCTGTAGACAAATGCACTTTCAACAGTCTCTGCATGGCACTACATGGCTTAGGCTCCATCTAGGACTTGTGGGCTAGACAGGGGCTTAATCGAAGATTTATCTGTTTGGAGCTTTGTCTTTCGTTCCAGGCCATTTTGATAACATTTTGGACATGAGCTGATTTGTGGCTTTCTTGAAATTTGGGATTTGCCCGAATGATGGATGGAGAGAAAAGAAGAAACATAGCACATGGAAAATAAAGCACGAGCATGAGGAAAACCAGAGAAGGCATGGGCGTGAACAACAGGTAAGAGGCAAGTGGAAGTGACCCACCACCCCAACTAACGTGACAGCCAAAGGATCAAAAAGAAGAAACAAAACATGAGCACCATTCCAAGGAGAGACCATGCACCATCAGAGATCATATTTTATTTCTCTCAACTCATTGGAGAGAGGGCCAATAACGTGACAATAAGGTGGCAGCAACATGAAAGGACAGCTCCAAGAAACAAAGGTGAAGTAGCTGGATGGAAAGCAACAATCTAAATCAGCTGGCAAGAGAATAGAACCCCACTAAAACAATGCAAACTCATCTAGACACAGCTGGAGAACAAAACAAGAAGACAAGGTGTGCGTTACCTGTGTGAGAATGGTGAGCAGCGTGAGTGTGTGTGAGAGTGAGTTGTTGTGTGCGTAAAAAGAAACAGCGTGAAGGGTGTTGTGGTTAGCTGGCTGGAAGTTAAGAGAAAAAAATAAAAAAGAGAGGGGAGTTAATAAAAAATAGAAGAACTAGGCTGGTGGGCGGCAGAGGCTGGAGGGAGCGTGACCAGCCTGGCCAGGAGGAGAAAAGAAGAAATAAAAAAAGTCAGAAGGTGGGGTGTGGTGCGTTGGCTGGCTGGGTTGTGTAGGAGGGAAGTTGGCGTTAAAAGAAAATGAGCTGAAGGGCTGGGGGGAAGCAGAAAACTAAGAATAGAAGAGGGGTGCGTTAAATGAAAAAAAAAAGAGTGAGTGGAGAAGGCAGGGACAGATAGGAGGGCTGTGCGTCAAAGGAATACAAGAGAGCAGTGAGGTTACAAGAGAGGGGGCGTTGGCTGAAGAGAGGGAGAGTGAATTAGAAAAAAATAATAATAAAAGAGCTGAAAAGAGAGGAGTGCGTTATCAAAGAGGGGAAAGAGTCTGGACATCTATCGAAGAGAAGTAGAGCTGGACGTCCAGGGGGAAACTAGAGTTCTGTGAGAGTGAGAGGGGCTGGACGATAGTGAAGGAACATGGGGGTAGGTGAGTGAGCGAGAGCTGTGTGTGAAGTGTGTGCATTCAAGGGTGAAAGTTGTATGTGCGTGAGTGAACAAGTGATAGGTGTGTGCTGTCCAAAGTGAGGTGTGTGAGTGTGTTACTTGTGTGTGAGCTGGTGTGTGCAAAGTGAGGTGTGAGAGTCGTGAATGAGAGTTGTGTGTGTGTTAAGTGACAAGTGTGTTCTGTCCAAAATTAGCTGGAGCTGGACATGAACAAGGGAAGCAACGACCAGCACTCTCCATAAGCCTCTCCACTCCTTTATTTTCAATTACACACCAAGAGAGGCTCAACGTGAATTGGCAAGGAGACTAGCGCTACACACCTAGCTCAACCAGCTATTTAATACATGAAACCCTCTCCACTGACGCCACATGAACGAAAACCAAGTGGGTGGTCTGGAGGAACTAGTGAAGTGCGTTAACAACCAAGGGGGAACTCTTGAGCACCAACGTTACTCATTAGGAGGAGCATACATCAACGTGACAACACCAAGCATTGAGGGAGGCCACTCAACCAGCACTCACTCCATTTACTCAAGCTATTTTTATATTCTATCACCTAAACTCTTTCCACTAACATTACACGTGTTGGGTTGGAAATAACTAAGAAGGAAACGTGGAAGGAAGGAAGGCAGCTGGGTTTTGGGGAGCAAAGGCACACATCAGTAGGAGGCGCAAAAAAAACTTATACACAGAGAGGGAGATCTGAAACTTATTAATTCTCTGATTTATTATTTGATTTCTCCTAATGTTGTTTGCTGAGCATAATTTATGTGGTTTTTATTCTATTATAATTGAGTAGTTTCCTTAAAGCTTCAAGGTTGGGCTGAAGCTTTTAGCTAATTTTTATGGACTAAATTTCGGTGGATTTATTTGTTTGGATTTTTGGTTTTGATTTCTCTGTTTTGAAATTAATTTTTCTAGTATTGTGTTTGGCCAACCATTACTTGACGTTAGTTGTTAATTGAAGAACCGATAGGTGAAAATTAATAACGGA
>JANKOD010000192.1:30072797-30085575 GCA_026284645.1 Erythroxylum acuminatum
TGGTTCAACATACATTAACCTATGATCTTGTCAATAATGTCCATAATAACAATTCCCAATATGACGCCAATGGCAATAATGTCCATGTCATAAGCGCGTTGTGCTTCTTCTATTGTCCTATACCCCTTGAACCGAGCATTAGGAAACCCCTCAACCGCTAACTTCGCATCATCCCAATTGGTAAAGATGCCAACTTTGCGCCCAACAAAGACCACATAAAAGTTGTATCTAGCCATATGTAGGTACCTGGAAATAAATCATATGTTCATCATTCAAAAACGCAGGACAAGTAAATACAGTAAGACATGTGCAAACCAACCACTGATCATAACTAGTCAACTGCCAAAATAAAGTGGACAGTGCATCAAAACAAAGTCAGCATCCAGATCGCAGTTGCATAACAGTACAAATCATAACTATACAAATCCTAGCTTGCCTACTAAGCTACGATATAAGCAGTAGCCCCACAAAAAACAACAGGTCAAACATCTGCATCCAATTAAACATCTTCATCTAGCAGGCTCCTCACATAACCCGATCTTTGTTCTTCATTTAGATCCCAAAACAGATTCGCTGCAGGAACATTCCTAGAGAATATCTTTACAGTCCTAATAACTTCTTCAGTTGAGAAACCCAAGTTTCCAAGCTCGTCGCCTAGCTTCGACCCATGGCGGCCTACAATGGCATCAGCAATGATCCTCGCATTTTCTTTACCACTGTCAATGGCGATAGCAAATGAGGCAGCAACGTTTTCTAAAACTTCGACATCCCTCATCTTCCTTTTTCCTTTGTTTATTCGGATGCCGTCAGTGTTGGTCGAAGAGGTAACAGAACCGATTACATGGGGTGAAGAAGTTGGGGGAGGAGTGACTGATGGGCCAGAAAGATCAAATTGGGCCGCAGACGCTAATGGATCATCTGGGCCTTCACCTTCAGCTTCAGCAGTGTCAAGATGAGCAACAGCATCGGCAGCATCCTGAGCACCTGCACCTGTCGCTCTATCTCTCCCGAACACAAACTCAAGCCTTGGATAGAGCGGGAACGACTTTCCAAGAGTATAATACCTGTTGGGGTGTCCCTGAACAAAAAAGCCAGAAAACTTCAGCATGACAAACCTCTCATGTACACGCGAATTTAATAAACAACCATCGATTACAAACAATTACCCTCATCCATTCATCCATCACAAGGAAAATAATGTCTACATAACACGACTATCCCTAATCCGAGCTTTCTTTTGTTCAACACTAAAGCAAACGCAGGATCCTTTGTGATTACTCATAATAAGTTCCTATATCTGACATTGTGAATTGGCAGTCAAAGTTTGACAGAATATTGTCCAAAGATGTCTGAGCTATCAATTAGGATAGTGAAGGAAGTGTTATTGAGCTTAGGCACTTATATACAATGTCACATTTAGAAGGGCTAAAAGTCAGCAGAGATATTTGACTGAATTGCATTTGTGAACAAACCTTGTTCATTCGGTGGTTGATTCATTTATACTTTTTTAATTGGAAAGAAATCAGATAAGTTCTTCCTCAGTATTTATTGTTATATCTAACTTGTGAGCAAAAGAAAATGATGCCTCCCTCATCCTATTATCTTCTATCCATCAACTAACATTATATGATGATAATTGAGGAACACAAGGAAATGGAAGGCAGATCCTTGTCACTATTCTTATCACGGGTAGTTGAGTTGTAGATCACCACCATAAAAATAAACCTCTACTCTAAAGGCTTACATATAGGAATGGGTTTTAATCCCATGAAAGTATGTATGAGTGAAGGATTAACACATCATGGACATATTGTCAACCAAATCCCAGAAAAGAACAATATTAACTATACATATGTCATACATACTTGATTGCTATCTAAATGAATTACAACAAACACTTCAGTACTAAGCTACTTCACGCAACAAAAGCCATAATCCAACGTAGCCAAATACAATGAGGCCTTTGATAACCGAATGCATAACCTATGATCACAAGAACATACATACCTATTCGAAGAAACAGTAGAAGCAGTTTGGAGAAAGCTAATGAGGTAACGCTTGAAAACAGCTATCAACGTTCACCAACAACCCAGGAATCCTACACAGAAACAAATACGCAAGTTAAGGGTTTGGAAACTGGATCAGAGAACGATTACAAACCCACCAACCATACAACAAAAATTAAAATAAATAATCAAGTCTCAGCATTGTGGTATACGAACAAAAATAACCTAAGACCCAACAAGTACAAGAGCTAGACTCGACAATATACATCATCCCATTCAAGATCTGCAAATCCATTTCTCACAATCGCCATTTACAAACATCTAACAAGCTCGGACGGTTTCCGTTTCATAGATACATCCTCCATTTCCAACTCAACACTACCCAAAGTTTTTCCAATAGCAGGTGGATCACATTTCGCTAACCACAGAAATGGAGACGCTCGGAGGCATCGCGTTTTTGCCACAAATGTCAAAAAATACTTACTTGGGAAGAAGAGTCCTCGCCTGCGACAGTGACGCCCAGCGTCCGACAGAGAACCGTAGAGAGAAGAAATGCAGGCGAAAATGAAGGACTGATGACAGAGGCCAAGCCGTGAGGAGAGACAGGCAGAGACGATGTACAGAGGCGAGGGGTATTTTTGGAGGCAACTCAATTTCTTTGCTCCGGAGACAGTGACATGGCCTTTTGTCCTTCGATTTTCGAGTGGACAAATATCTTTGTTTCTGTCGTCCGAAGACAGAGGACAGAAACAAAGAAAAATAGGACCAAACTTTAATGAAGGACAGGATTTATATGTCCTGTCATCTGTCCCCGTCCCCGAGGACATCAACCATACAGGGGGTAAAGGAATCCTGCTCCTACATACATGCACGGAAACAGTATAATGAAGCATCAGAATCCAGAAAACAAGAGCTAGAAAGATACATTTATTTTAAATGCATATACAAGTAGTGAGGTTCTTAATTTGATCAACTTTGTTCTTAATCAACTTTGTTCTTCTATTTACAAACAATATGAGCAACCAAAGAACTTGCAAGGGCTCATGATTAATATGTATTCCAAGTCAATGTATTTGAAACCATTCAAACAATAGCCAAGCACAAACATGAACTCCAAAAGAAAACAAAAGCAGAAAAGGTTAATTACCTCTACAATTTGCTCCACTGCAAATGACAACTGCAAATGTATCAGTACTGCAAATGTATCAGTAATATGCTCCACTGCAATATGTATCAGTAATGCAAATGTATCAGAATATGTATCTATATAATGCTCCACTACAATTTGCTCCACTACAAATGTATCAGTAATATAGAATGTGAATATGATTTAATAAATACTAAGCATTGCTCTTTCACAACACATTTAATGAGTTAAATGTTAACCTTAATTAAATACAATGTATGTTGACTAATATTTGAATATTGATGTTTTATTCCAAAAGTTGGAATCTTCTGCCAAACTGATTTCGCTTCTGCTGGAGAGCTCTTCATTTTACTCCTTGTTTTTGTAAGTTCATAGTGTGAGATGAATGTTGAATACATAATTCAAAGACGAGTAGAAGGTCATATAAAAGGTTAGTAGCTGTATGCTAATGTCGAGTAAAGAAGCTGAGTTCATCATTCAACAATGTTTGAAGATTCACTGTGTCCATCAAATGTTCTGAAACTTTTATGAAGAAAGTGCAGAGGCATAATCTGATAATAAGTATGCAGGAATTTTAAGGAAATATATCAGTTAGAGCGCACGACGCACAATTCTTGTCGCACTAACTGCTGAAAAATACAGGAAACCTTAAAAAAATGCATTAAATCAGGTTCAAAAGAGGTGGCCAAAGATACAAATCATATCACAACAAAAACTAAACTTGGCAAAGGAGCAAAATTTGTCGAGCAAAAGTTTGAAATGATCAGTTCAGTAATAAAAACAAGTTGATTATGGTAAGAAGTCGTGGTCTACGTTGGCCTTACCATATGCCTGAGTTCATCACTACGAGGTTGACTAGAATCAGTCTGGCAACACAAATGCAGAAGCAGTTTATCAATAAAGAGAGAGATACTTCATTAGTTTGATCCATCAGGGAATGGTTTTAGTGCGCCTTTCTTTCCATTAACATAGAATTCCATGACAGCTTTCATTCGTGGGAGCTTATCAGGATGGTAATTTACATGAACAATCACTGGCCTGAGCTTGCTTAGGTTATCATCTTTCCTCACAGTCTTGAAGAGGACTTTACTGTTCATGAATAGATACATATCCATAGTTCTCTTCGCAGCATGAAGCCCATCATACCCTGAATGTGAAGGGAAAAAGAGTTCCTCATTGAAAACTGCCTGATCCCAACCACCCCCATGAGAAAGCCGAGCTGCCACACGATCCAAAAGCTCAATGGAAGGAATTGTTGGCCTGATGTAGAAAAAACCTGAGTTGTATACCCATATACGCATTGTATGCGCATATCGAGCCCAACCCATAGCAGGTTCATCAAAGACATCATTGTATCCGTAAGCGGTCATATTATTGTGACCATCACTCATCGACTCTACATCTGAATCCCTGTAAAGATGACTAAAAGGGTTCTGCAGATACACTATGTCAACATCTGAAAGGAGAACACTATATCCAAGCACCAAAAACTCTCTCAAAATACGGAACTTCAATGAAGAAACGGCGTGGTTTCCTCCAGTCTTTCCAATAGAATCAATCCCCTCATCCGGGTCTCTTGTGTACACAGGAACATTGTTTGATTCACAAAACTGAGCAGTCTCATCGTCTAAAGCCACAACTAGATAATTAGGTATACCCACTCTCTTGATGCTACTAAACCACACTTCTAACATTTCTTTCACATTTGAATTTGCTAAAGCAACTATAATTTCTCTCTCAACAGCAATCTTTTCTAATATCTTTGCCAATCTTGGGTTCACAGATTTATCTGGTACAACAGTGGGGTTTGTTCTTAAACCCTTCACAGTACCAAAAGGTCCAGCTTTATATGGCTCACCTAATGCCAACACTTGTTTCTGTGCCTGATCTTTACTCTGTTCAGCTAATCTGAGCTTCTCATTCAGTTCTTTAACCTGCTTTCTCAACTCTGCATTTCTCTCCGATTCGGACTCAAACTCTGCTTTCAACAAGTGCAACTTCTCAGATGATTCACAGGGGCTTGATGACACCTAACACGAACAATAACAACCATAACGAGAAATCAGAAAACAGACCAAGATTCTTACCCTAAAGAAACACAGGGACAACTCCATCCTAGCTAATCATCTATGGAACCTCAGTTAACAACTCACAAACTAACTAAAGGGATCAATCATAAAAACTACTTTTACATGAGAGCTCTAATCACCGTATTTGTTCTAATTTGTGAAACCTAGATCAATGATGCTTTAAAAGAACTGGGGTCGTCGTTGTGAGACAAAGAGAAGACAAAGCGGATTCATAAGCCCTCCAAAAACTTCCTCATAGATCAAGTCTCTTGTTAAAGCTACAATCTTCCCAACACAGAACAGTAAGTCATACATTGTATCCAATGTGGACAAAAGCTTTGATGCACAAAAGCACAATGGTCAACGGTCATAACCAAAAAGACTACAACTTTCAGAAGTTTGGTGAAAAGGGTGTACCTGAGAATCAGATTTGGAGAGGTGGCGGCCGTTGAACTGAGGATTGGAAGCGAAAAATCCGTGAGGAAATAAGAGAGCGAAGACGCATCCCAACAGTATTCCGACGGCTATAGCGGCGGCGATTCTCGATTTCCGAACAGAGTTGGCATTGCCGGGTCGCATCAGCGGAACATCTCTGCGTCCAATCATTGTTGACTTGTGTTTGCATCAAAGGAAGTTAACTGGAGTAGAAGTTCTTTAGAAGGGGTAGCGAGATGGTGAAATATATTTGATAAACATTGTGACAGAACTTGTTTAGTGGTTGACTATAGACATAACATTAAATATTCATTTCCCTGAATGGTGGTGTGTTTTTTATTTGGTCTTGAGAGAGACAGAGTTGTCTGGTTCAGACGTTAGTTAAATTTACCATAATCAATAAACTTGGCAACAGGAAGAGTAAGAAAACTGGATTGGGAATCCATGAAAGAAGAGAAACATTTAATATAATTACTTTTAAGAACTCAAGCGTCATCGAAGGTGTCGTGGTGTAGTTGGTTATCAAGTCAGTCTAACACACTGAAGGTCTCCGGTTCAAGTCCGGGCGACGCCATGAAAATCATGATTTTTTTCTACGTTATTCTTCAACGAAGATTATGTCTTCCTCACATTTATAATGGTAGAGCTGAGTCAAGTTCTCCACTGAAGCTCAACATGTCAACATTTTTAAACATCAAAAAGTTATTACACTTCACTATTTTTCAAGGAAAAGTTGTGTTATTCTGCGTGAAAATTACTCATCCTATTAAACTAAAATGTTGGCAAAAACAACTGAAAGTTTCACTCATTTGGATTTTATAAGAATGTGGATTTTCAATTCTGACTGTAAAATTCAAGTTTTCAATACATTGAACACAACGGCCTAACACATGGATACAGGGGCTAGAAACAAAGTTGATTCTCAAATGAACTTCCAACTTAAATTCCATTTGATCAACATGGAATAGCTTCTAACTCAATCAAGGACCTGAGTTAGAGTGCAGGACTTTGGCTGCAGAATACACCAGACTAGCATCACCTGCAGGAAATAAAATCATATCAATAATAACATCAGCCTTGCCAGAAAATATAAAAGCCTGATTGTTCTTTCTAAAACCAGAAAGACTTCACATTTTGTTCAAATCCTCTCTTATCTTCTTTACCGTTATCTGGTTTATGAAGCAAAAGGATACCCTAATCCTAAATTAGTATATTTTAACAATAGAGAAGCTCGTTTTTGAATGTTTTCAATGATGATGATCAGAGTTGGAAATTGATTGTCCACAAGATATAATCAGTTTAGATAATGCAGAGTATTAACACTTCGTTATGGATCCATATGACGCATAAAACTAGTACCGCTTTTAAATGCTATTGAGAAACAAATATGTCATTCATTCATTCAACCTCACTTCTAGCGAAATCACCAGATTCTATAAACAAAGTCTAACGATACCTGCAATTTTGGCCAAATCAAATGCTGCAGGCACATTTGTCTCTGCCTCAACAGTAGATTTGGCTACAGCAATGCCAACTGCCACACTCTGCATGACATCTAAGCCTGAACAAAGAGAAGCAAGAGTCCCACCAACTAAGCAGTCGCCAGCTCCCGTAAGCCTCACAATAGATGCAGGAAGTGCGGGAAAATGTACAGCAAAAACATCAGAAGTTAAGTCGGTTGTCTGCCTGATTTCAAAAGTTCTCATTGCAGGACAGCTTGGTGCTACAAGATGGTACAATTTTTTAGTGGGTTTATGTGTTCTTGTTTTCTCCAAACTCAGTTTCATGAACTTTGATCCTTTCGAGCACAAGAACACTCCATTTTCACCAAGAGTTAGAAAAACCATCTTGATACCTTTCTCTAGCAAAACCAAGATTGCTGGCTTTAACATTTTGAATAAATACTCAGCTGAAAACTTCTTTCTGTCATCCTTTTCAATTGGAAAAAAGATTTCTCTGGAAGACAAAGCATTTGCCATGGCAACAAGCTCATCTTCATTAGGTGACACAAAAGTTACCTGAAAAATATCTGCATCCTTTATGGGCACAATTATAGAGGTTTCCACGTACTATTAGTTCAAGAGTATCCTGTGACTATTCTTTCTGTGGTAAAGCATCAAAATCCAAAGCAACACAGTTGCTGAAATGAGATACTGAAATATGATTCAATATTTTGACCTAAAAAGATACTGTTAAATATCAAGTATACCAAAAACTGAATCATCATACAATATTCAATGCATTATCAATGACCTCTTCACATATACGAAGGAGTATGGTTTGTTCAAAAAATTCCTACCTCTCTATATCTCTAAGATGTTTGGACTTTCAAAAATCTATGCAAAAGAGAAGCTAACTCCACAGCCAAAAAATACACTATGTTAATAATCTAAAAGAAACTCAAAGTACTCTCTTCTTATTTTTAATTGTTCTTATCAAACTCAAGTACTAGTTTACAATAATTTTGTTTTTCTTTTACGTATATACGTTCTGGCGATTCATAAATTGAAAGTTTATATGTTTTTTTAATAAGCATTTTCCCTGATCATGGACTCAGTCATAAAAATAAAAAGTTATCTATTGAAAAAAGAAAATAATAAGAAAATAAGAAAAAGGTAGTTTATTTATTTATCTATTTTTTATTTATTTTCGTTTTATCTATTTTAGTTCAATGAACTTGGAAGAAATGCTGATGAAATCAAATTCAAACTAAAAAATAAGAATTCTACATCAATATATGAAAAAAATATTCTATCTAGAGAAATATTGATGAATTGAATTTAATTGGTCAGTAGGAAAATCTCACAGGATAGAAGATAAATCTGACTTGATTGAGCTTTCTCCTAATGGATACAAGAATAGAAGGCAATTAAGGTCTAAAAATGAAATTGGATGAGTTTACTATACAAAGGCACTGGGAATGACTGGTTCTATTTGATTGCTAAGAAATGCATGACTTAGAACTAGGAAAATTTTCTTTTATGATCGATAGGTATAAACATTACAATTCTGAATTTGATCAGTTTCACCTTAACAGATAAGTGCTTGGGCGAAGAAAATCCGACTTAATAGAGAGGTGAGTGCTGTTGTAGATCTGCCTAATCTACAGTTGATTATGTCAGGAATTTTTTTGAATATCCATTATCATCATTAACAAGTTTTTAAGAAATAAAAAAACAACAGAACATAAGGAATGTTTAGCTTAATTCTTAATTTAGAAGTCAGTAAGCTGTAAGACTACAAGATAATAATGTTGATTCAACAAAGAAAAGATTTGAATAGTGAGACAAGAAGATATAACACAACAATCATCAAGAGGAAACAATGCACTCATAATATTATTGTATAAGAGCTAAATGAAGATTTGATCACTCACAAACTTGACAATTGAGGCAATTCGTCTTGACTTTGTTACCGAAACAGGTTCAAACCAAACTGGGATGTCACATTCTGCCGCCACTGAGTGAATAACAAAACTTCATGATTAACAAGAGAAAGACAAATACAAATTTTCATTAGCATAGATGTCAAGCATCTGAGATATGAATGTCCAAGACAGAGAGGTCAGCGGAAATAGTCTACTTTGACAAGAGGCTTCAAGGGCAGGGAGACCTAGATTTGCATCAACCATCAATATGGGAGCAGAAATTATTTTGGTCCTTGATTGCTGAATCCACTCAGGCGTCAGGAATTTTTCCTGAGACAAAAGTCACCAAGAAACAGTAAAGATTCTCACAGTATTACATTGACAAAAAGGGAGTCAAGCCAATCCTGTGTGTAACATCTTCCATGGGTGATTAACTCACAATTGCTTCCACACTTGCAATGCCAGCAGCCACCTCCCCTTCAGTATTGATTATATTGCACACAACAGCAGTCTTAGTGTGGGGGTGCTTCTGAATGCCTGTACAGCATTAAGAATGGACACACATCCCTTACAATCATATCCTGATTCAGAAATTTGAGAAAAAAAGGAATTCCCACAAATAGCCCAAAACCCTTAAATGTTCAACCTTCTGTAGCTAGCCCAAAACCTTTCCATTGCTCAAAAAGTTGTTTCCCTGGAAAAAGAAGTGGACTTTGAGATGTAAAAGTATAGCTGTTGGCAACCACAAGGATACAGTAATTAGTCAGAAATGTCACATCTCAACAGACTATTATAAAAGATAAAAAAGACTAATAAATCCATCAATTCAATTACAGAATATTACAGTGATCATGCACACATTATTCAATCTGATAGCACCCTAGAAATCTGGAAAACATATTCAGAATTTTTATCCATAAAAGGTGAGATCCTGACAAAGCGACAATAACCTTCCGAAATTCAAATCATTTTTGTGATCAACATTAAATATCAACATCAAGGATCACATATTCTGATGAAGAAAGTATAAAACAGGTCCAAATTTTGTAGCTAGGTTCTCCTTACAAAATATCACAACGTAACACAGAAACAGAAAGCTAAAAACAATTACCTGCCATATCAAGCCCCACAACACTGATCATGTATGGTTTTGTATCAAGCTTTGCCATGCACTCCGCAATATTCCTTGCTACACCTCCTGGTACATAATTGACCTGAATTCAGTTACACAGTTAATGTAAGGATCAGCAAAAGGGAAGCTACTAACCTGCTTGTGAATGGGATAACATATCAAAAGACGAAAAGAGATAATTCAATGGAAATTCACGCTACCTTGCCAGGGCTGGTGGTTCTTGGAGATGGAGGAACTAAAGCAATGCCATGAATATCCAATATCATACCCCCTATAACTACAGGGTTTGTCACCTCTTCTTCTTCTTCTTCAGGAAACCCTCCTCTTAATAAAACCTTAACAAAACACTCCACATGTAAGTATCACAAAGCATCAACCCAGTCAAAGCACAAATGTATAACCACATCATTTAAAGAACCTTACTTTCTCAAGTGAATTGTCAGCTTCCAGTGGCAGTAAAAGGAGACGAGAAAGAACACCCAATCTTCTTTGAACACTCTCCTCCATGAGCTGATGTGGTAATCTTCTTCCTCAAAGGTACGGCAATCTTCTTCCTGAGACCCTCCTGAGACTGAGTCAGCGACTAGCCAGTGTTCTGATTGTTCTCAAGTTCAGCATTTGTCGTGTAGTGTTCCTAACATTTGAGACCGATCTTCTGGGCATCGTTGAACAAACCCGAACATCAACATATTCATTAGGCTGCAAAATGAGCCATTCAAAGCCATAATTATGCTTGGGTAGTCATAGGCCTTTAGGTTAGTGGACCACAGGCCTCTGAGGTTTGAATTGAAAGAGGATCCTAAAACCTTTATTTAACTTGAATCTTTTGGTTTGACATATGTTAAAGTTAATGATTAAAATTTTCAAATAAGGTCGATTCAATTATAAAAATTTTGAATTGGTCAAATTTTATATTCGATTTACTTTAAAATTCTTATTTTTAAAAAATATTCAATTTATTAATTAATTAGTCGATTTTTATAAATTAATAAATTCTTATTAATTAAAATAAATCAAATAATTTTTATTTAAATATCTCTTTTTTAATTAAATTTTAAATTTTTCGACGGGGTTAGAGCAATATCTTTCAATCATATTTCAAATTCTTTAATTTTATTCAATTTTAGTTGATTTTATAACTTTCTAATACCAATTGAATCTTTAAATCTAAAACCTCTTGTCGTATCAGTTTAACTTTGTGCCCAGTTTTTAAAATATTGGTTAAAATAACTCAAAAATCCAACATGGGATGAAAACAAAAACAAGTTATTAAGTAGTTTATATATAGAAAATGATTTATAGTTTATAGTTTTAAGATTTTAAATTAAAATATCAATCTCTTTATATATAAATAATTTCTCCTTTTTAAAATAAAAACAATCATAAAATTTCACACATTTTCTAAATTTATCTTTTTTTTAATAGGTAAAATTTACAAAGTGTAAGATTTTACCAAAATTTTATGTTTTTAAAAAAAGAAACTCATTAGGTTGAATGTATAGTATGAAATCAATACTTAACCCACCAAAATATGTGAAACTTATAAATCAATAAGATTTTAGTTAATATTATTATGCACATATTTATAAGCATATAAATTATATAAAAATAAAATAATTCAAAAAATGTAGGTTAAAATATTAGTAATTGGCATGTATTATTTTCAAAGTTTTGAGAAACTTTTTGTATAATAAGATCACTATAATTCTTTAGCCTTCAACTTTTTTAATAAAACGCCATATTGAAATTGATTTATGGTTCGATGTAAGTGGGCCTAGCAAAGTGTTAAATTATTATGACTAAATTAGAGAATCAAACAATTATTAATGAGTATTGATCGGTGTTTGCTATTCAGGTTGATATGAAGATGGCATGTGATAAAGAAACAAGACAAAGATTGAAGAATAGGGAAGAAAAAATAGGAGATATCGACGGAAGCTTGAGAGAAGCAAGCGTTTACATGCGTTGGTGTGCATTGATGAAAATCTTTGATAAGAGGCATGATTCAAATACGAGACC
Organism: Erythroxylum acuminatum; assembly: GCA_026284645.1. NCBI lineage: Eukaryota > Viridiplantae > Streptophyta > Magnoliopsida > Malpighiales > Erythroxylaceae > Erythroxylum > Erythroxylum acuminatum. Next base: position 30,084,973 of record JANKOD010000192.1, read on the forward strand.
AAAAGTCCTGCTAAGTTCGGGGGTGCAAGAAGACAATTAACTTTGATAAGGAGATCAAGAAGTATGTAGATCTATAAGAAGGCTTGAATGGTTACTAACTTAGGTCATGAATGAATTGCACGAAGGACATAATTGTTACTAAATTAGTTCATGAACGAATTGCACGATGTACATACTTAGATGAACTATACATAAAGATATCTCAGATAGCTAATACAAAATTTCATCAAGAAACTTGTCTTTAAGAGGTGACAATATGGCAACACTTAACAAGAACATGTAAATAGTGAGTTAAGAAAGTGGGACCATTATCTTACAAATTAGGAACACTTTTTAAAGTAGCGAGAAAAGAGTCCAAATCCTCTGTCCAGTTTTATGGTGTCTTATTGTGCCCAGTGAATCTCAACCATTCATTTATGCGGGCCTCACGTTTAGTTATGTGGGGCCCATACGGGACCCGCATAAATGAATGGCTAAGGTTCACTAGACACAATAAGACACCATAAAAACTGGACAGAGGATCTCGATCCGTGAGAAAGTGGGTCGGATGATGTGACAGCAGATTAACGTATTATAATACATATTTCACATCTGTTAAAATGG
>JANKOD010000192.1:30093787-30105138 GCA_026284645.1 Erythroxylum acuminatum
CTCTGTTCTTAGCGACCAAAAACTCCTACCAAAAGACTAACTTGAGCGTCGGAGGGGCCTGCCGGTAATCAACCCCCAGTGTGCCTTGTATTGTTTTGCAAGTATTCTTTCGTCAAGACTAGTCAGAATTATGGATCCAAACAACGGCGTCCAGTCCCATCAAGATCAAGCAGAACCAACTTATAAATTAGGTCACTTATATATGAATATTAAATTTTAATAATAAAATATTATTTTTAAATTTACGTATTTATATATTGCTGAGCCATAAGATACTCCTCTCTTAACTTTGTTCTATTTCACTTTCATGGAAACGAAATTCATGCGCTGCTTCAAGCCTTGTGATCCACAATTAATGCCTTTTTGTCACTTTTATGCACGCTTGCTGCTGCTTATCTATATCTCTACTTACCAGTTCCAACAGTATTGTCTATCTTAACATGGGGTCGCCTAAGATGTGTCCCTTACAACCGATAATATTCCAGGCTACACGATTAACATCTGTCCATGCTTCTTTTACAAATCAAACAAACCATCCCATTCTAATAATTTGAGTGCATGTTGGTGGTGTGACATAATAATATCTGCGTGCAACGTGTGAACTGATGGTGTAGTACTGGAACTGACATTATGGTTGCAGTCGCTCCCTCCGGCAACGGGTAGGGTGAGTGAGTGATGATAATTTCAGTTCTGCGCTTGTCAAAGAGCCATAGACAAATGGTATGCCATGATTGTGAGAAAAAATGAGAGTCCAATCTTTGGAGCGTTGAATTTCCTGAAGAGTAGAAAAGTAAGTCAAAATTGTTGGATTGCCATTGCAAGTGCTATGCTCTAGATAATGGAGTCATCAGGGGTTGGCTTGGCTCACTTTTAGCTTTTGTAAGGGTCAACATGCGAGGTGGCGGTAGGTCAGCTAGCTAGTCGGTACTTAGCAGGAGAAGAAACAAGCAACACGTGGCTGACCGTAAAGCATTTTTGTCCACCTACGCATGTTCTTTTTACAAGATTAGGCGCACGTTCAAGAGCACAAACTTTCTTAGTTTGCTATCCAAACTAACCAAATTACAATTTTGGGAATAGAACCGCAATAATAGATTAGCTACCCTTCCTAATTCTCACTTACGCTCAGTTAAAAAGGTCACGCTCTTCGACTTTGTCATACCATTACACGAGTCCAGCAATATTACACCAAATCCTTTGGAGTTATAAGCGGAAAACATCTGGATTTGGAATGAGCATTGTTCCCAACATTGCGAATGATCTGTATAGGTAATGAATTCCTCAATAATGTAAGTTGGGTTCGTGCATCTTTTCCATTTCAAACTCTTATGATTAGACCATATGCATGAGAAAGACAAGAGCAAAGAAAAGGCAAAACATATCACTTGATTTATTAAGCATCCTATGTTTTATCGTACAAGGTTCACATCTTTTAATTAATGATGATTTTTGTAACGAGTCTCCACGTCCACGGTCAATTGATTTTTTTAAAACCTTGTCTAAATCTAACTCATTTTACAAACTAATTTTGATGATCAATGTTCTTATTTGTCTTTGTCCACAAAACTTGTTCTTACTTCTTAGTCTATTGACTTCAACCCCCTTGACATAGTTTCAAGTACAATCTATTCTTCATGGCTGAGTCAATTTTGAGCGAAGCTTTAGAATTTCTGATCCACATACTAATACAGGCATTAGAAGAATATGTAAGCTCAAAAGTCAAGGTTGGAGGCTGTCATTTTCTGGCAATTTTGGGAAATCCGTGAACGTTAGGACGAAGTTGCTATCCATCTACAGAAACATTCCTATTCCAAGAGTGAAGCTGAATCAATTAATCAACATCTTGTCTACGGAACTATAGTATACTATTACCTGTTCTCCATGACTGATACCATTTTTTGTTCTTTTATAATGCTTTTAGTTCTAGATACAATGTGTATATAAATCCGGAATCTTGTCTTCTAGCTATTCGGATGGGAACAGTAAGCTACAATTATTTTGCGATAGCTTCGAATATGTTTAGTTCAATTATAGTTTGGTATAAGAATGATAAAGTCAGGGACATATATTCGGACAATGATCACTTCTTTGACTGTAACTGGTAACCAACTATTACTATCAACTTTCCCCCGTAACGTTGTGCTTTCTTTTAACATGTACCGTGTACCTCTCCCTTACTGACTAGAAGTTTATTGACCAAAGTAATGGACTGCTTGGCTTGTTGGACGAAAATTGTCTGAAAACAGAAGCTGTGGTCTGCAGACACTGCATGAAGTTTCCTTCTTTCGTTAAAAAAAAAAAAAAGATTAGAATACTTTTATCCTAGAGTTGAATATTCTCCTCGGACCAAGAATCAAGCATGAGATTTCCTTTCCATCAATGCATTATACGGCTTTTCTTTTCTTTTTTGCTTTTGTACATGGTACGTGTGAACACTTTTGCTGATTATGTATTTAATCAGCCTTAAGTCTGAGATGAGTGGTGTCTATTCATTAAAATATTTATGGTTAATGTGACAGATACCATCTTCCTCAACTTCAGCTTGATTATAGCTTTTGTCCGACAACTTCATACTAGTCCAAAAGATTGATGCTTTACGATAGAATAATGTATACTTTACTGTCAAAAAGTTCCATTGGAGATAAGTGTACAAATATAAGTTAAATATGTAATAGCCACGAGCATTTTAGTCGCCAACGCCTTTTCTCTAACTTACTGAAATCTGAACAGAAACAAACAAACAATTAATGTAAATGATTTAGTAATCTCTTGGATGGAAAACATTACCCCACAACCTCAGACAAGTACTAGTCTATCTAGCAAATATGGTGTCAAATTACTCACTCGTTTCCCTAGGAATTGTTGGTTCCCCAGGACAACCATTACCACAACAATTCTAAGCACGACGTGACACAAACCTAAGTTGTCAAGTCATTAAAACGTGTCGACGATAATGTTAATGTTTTGTCGTGATTTGTGAACCATCTAAAACCATCATTCATAATTGAAGGTGATAGAGAATGGACAAAATTGTTAGCTGAACAGCGTGTTAACGCTTTCAAATCGCCTGATCAATTTCACTTTGCTTTAACACTTTCAATCGTGGCATTGAGAGAATTCAACTGGAATCGTGAAAGCCCCAAAAGCCAAAATTACGTGTTGTTCTCGAAGTCGGGAAGGAACACATAAAAAAAAGTACCCATCCATATCCGAAATGGCAAAAAAGAAACAAAAAGAAAAGAAGAACCAACCTCAACAACAGGATTGAACCAGAGTAGAGACCACAGACCGAGCCCTGTTGTGGCACAGTCAACAGATTTCTTGTCAAAATTGTCATAATATATGGAGAAAAATTGATGGTTAGTAACAAAAGTTTCCTTCTTGATGGTCCAAACCTAACGACACATAAAAGAAGTGGGGACCGTCGCGTGGTGTTATAAGAAGACTACCGCGCCACCCATCACCACCACACCACACCATTATGGATGGTGTTTAAGTTCTCTCTTGTTATTAATAATTCCACAGGCTCCTATATGCTCCTGGAATTCCTAAAAATACTAAATGGTTGTGTATGTTCGTTGATTTCTTGTACTAGTATTTTGTTCATTAAAGCAGCTTTCTCTTTTCCTATATAGCCGAGGCATCTAGCTTCTACTGCTTTGACACTGCCGATTGACTTTGGGTCGCCTCGGCAATTATTGTGACTTAATCAAAACACCCCCTTAATTTATTTTCGTATCTGTCCCTTTCTATAATACTTTATTGCAACCATATATTTCTCCTGTGCTACATAGACAACACACAGAGTGAAAGAGAATGGAGGGACAGCCTAAAGAAATGGCAGACAACAGCTTCCACGTAGAACATCAACCTGAAGGTTATGATAATGGTGGAATTCGCAAGAACCTAGATGATGATGGTCGAGCCAAAAGAACTGGTATGTTCTTTTTTCTCATACCTTATCTCTTTTCTGAGTGAATATATTTTTGCTCTTGCATGTATACCGCGGTCTTCTTTTCAGTTTTATCTTGTTTTAACGGATTCTTCTTTAATTTTCTTTTCTATGGTATTTGTAAAGGGACATGGGTGACTGCAAGTTCCCATATTATCACCGCCGTGATAGGCTCTGGAGTGCTCTCTCTGGCATGGGCCATAGCTCAGTTGGGCTGGTTGGCTGGACCTATTATTATGATATCCTTCTCGTTTATCACTTTTTTCACTTCGACTCTTCTCGCCGACTGTTACAGATCTCCTGATCCAGTCACCGGAAAGAGAAACTACACGTATATGGATGCCGTTAGAGCCAACTTAGGTTTGTGTGTCGTGTTCGATTATGCCAATGCCTCGTACTGTCTGTTATATAGCAATCCTCCGCTGTAAAAACTTAGTTTTTCACTTGCTCTCGACAATTTGTATCAGGAGGCAGGAAAGTTCAACTATGTGGACTGGCCCAGTACGCAAATCTGGTGGGAATCACTATTGGTTACACTATTACTGCTTCCATTAGTATGGTGTAAGTAACACATTCATCAACTCTATCACCAAACTCGAAATCAGGATTAACTGTTGAAAATATATTTATATTTTTTTCGGTACGGTAAGATTGTTAGAAAGTGCCTAACTCACTCCCAAAAGCTAGCTCAAGAGGGGGAGGTGTCCGGTTATATGGTACCAGAGCCAGTTTGTCTCGATAGTTTGGGACGGTGCTCGGTTATATTTCTTTGCCCAATATATCCATCAGATGTCCAATCCTGCTCTAGACTGAGGGAGTGTGTCAGGAATCTCACATCAGATAACTATAAAGGCGTTCAAGAATTTATAATAGTGTGCAAACCTCCCTTATTGAGCTAGCTTTAAGGGTAAATTAGATACTTTCTAACACAGATAATTAAGAACAGGTTGTTCTAGTTGTATTCATTTCACAATTCAAGAGTACCACAAACCGACGATAATAAAGATTTGACACAGCGTTATTGGGTTTATGAGGATCTCATTGGTGACTTATTTATTCATCTATGTAGCTCTAACTAAAATACAAAACTATGTTCGGTTGTTAGGGCCGTGAAGAGATCAGATTGTTTCCACAAGCACGGGCATCATGTAAGGTGCCAGATATCGAACAATCCATACATGATAATCTTTGGTTGCATCCAAATCCTGCTAAGTCAAATACCGAATTTCCATAAGCTCTCGTGGCTCTCGATACTTGCAGCAGTCATGTCTTTTGCTTACGCTTCCATTGGAGTTGGACTTTCCATTGCAAAAGTAGCGAGTATGAACTTGGACCAGAAAATCTTTGATCTGCTGTCTTAATTAATAAATCTGTTGAAACTGTATGTGTTACTCTTGATTTGTGAAGGTGGAGCACGTGCAAGGACGACCTTGACAGGAGTGACAGTTGGAGTAGAGGTGTCAGCAGAACAGAAAGTTTGGAGGACATTCCAAGCTATTGGTGACATAGCCTTCTCGTATGCTTTCTCCACTGTGCTCGTCGAGATCCAGGTACTCAGTTAATTGGCTAACACTTTACTGTTGTTTTATACTTTAGTTGTTCGTTTATGGGTTGTACTGAAAATGCTTTCTCAGATATCTCGTGTTCGTGTCTATCATAATTCTCCATTATCATTACACTTGTGTAAATTAAGATCCGAAAGGAAAATAGTATAAAACTGGAGCATTCATGCAAGTGGGTTAGTTTCAAGTAATGGCGACCTGATAGTGCGATCCATAGATGGAACTCGAAATGCGTGCCAGAGTAAATGTTGGCATGGGCTTACTACTGCTACCGTCTGCGAGATCGATTGCACTGTGGGAAACCAACGATGCTAACAGTTAGGTGTAAATCTTGAAAAGTTCAGAGACAGAGAGATGGAGAAATGTAGAGATGTTACATACATACAAACATACATACGTTGGAAGAACTTTTAAGACGTGCAGAAGGACAAATTTCATAAAAGTAGCAATAGACAAACACATCTGGACCGACTATGACTTTTGGTGGGTTCCCATGCCAAAGGGAATTTGAAAGTTGCTTGTACCAAATTGATTTACTTCTCTAGAGTCTACTTTTGTGGAGGACCAAGTTCTTGTGGTAATACTACAGTAGAGTGTCCTCATATGGTCCCTATGGGTCTTTCTGTAGAGAGATTCCCTATGGACCACTGCTTCCATCTTCTGGGCCATTTTATATGATGGCTCTTCTGGGAGTGATGTGCTGTCTAAGCCCACTTTGCACATACTCTTGCCTGTTTCCCTCGTCGTCTGTTCAGTTTCATGGACAATTATTTCGAGTATTATCAGATTCAACTTCACAATAGTAGCAATCATGTAACACAACTGTTCCGTCCCTGAATTGCAGGACACATTAAAGCAAAATCCCCCGGAGAACAAAGTAATGAAGAGGGCATCCTTTGCTGGGATCGCGGTGACCACCACCTTCTATCTTCTGTGTGGTTGCATTGGTTATGCAGCATTTGGAAATGACGCTCCTGGCAACTTCCTTACTGGTTTTGGTTTCTACGAACCTTTCTGGCTTGTTGACTTTGCTAATATATGCATTGCCGTCCACCTCATTGGTGCCTATCAGGTGAGTTGAATGATAAAAAAAAAAAAAAGACATAAGCTTGTGCATGCAATCTGATTCTAACACCATTTCCATTACAATATCAGGTTTTCGCTCAGCCAATCTTTAATTTCGTGGAGACAAAATGCCAAAAACGTTGGCCCGACAACAAGTTGATAACAAGTGAACATGCCATTACCATCCCATGTTATGGCGTCTATTATCTAAACCTATGCAGATTGGTGTGGAGAACTGCATTTGTGGTGCTAACATCAGTTTTGGCGATGTTACTTCCATTCTTCAACAACTTCCTAGGTCTCCTTGGAGCCGTTTCCTTCTGGCCCTTGACAGTGTATTTCCCCATAGAAATGTACATTGCAAGGGCTAATATTCCTAAGTTTTCTTCCACTTGGGTTTGGCTTAAAATACTGAGTTGGAGCTGTTTGGCAGTTTCACTCGTCGCAGGAGTTGGATCAGTTGAAGGCCTCATTCATTCTCTCAGGACATACAAACCCTTTGGAACCCCCGAGGAATAGTGCATTGCTCTGTAATAAACCTCTACCTGTATTCAAATAGCTTCATTTGCTATAAGAAAATATATTATCTTTTTTATTTTCTAATTCCCCAATAATATGTTTCATAATTGAAAATAAATAAAATAACTTTTAAAATCTCCTTTGAGAAAATAAATCTTAGCACTTATGCTCATTGTGATTATATTGAGTGTGAAAATATATTCTATGAAAATAAAAGATTTGGAAAATATTTTTTAAGAAATAAATTTCTAATTTTTTAATAATGCTTATGATATTCTTTTTTTTTTGAAATTTTAAGAAATTACATTACCAAAAAACTGTAAAGACTACAATGTACAATATATTACAACCTACAAAGGAAGTAAACGGGAGAAACAACCCCTACTTTCCATTTGCGCAAACAAAACAAACCACTTACAACTACAAAAACCAACGCCTCCTCATAGCTAATCGCATAGAATCTTACTTCCCATTCACAACGATGGCCTCCTTTATTAAATTAACTATGCATTTCGCAAACTCATATTTACTTCGTTCAACTTGCTTGTAAAGCCGTTTGTTCCTCTCCCTCTATATGTGGTAAAGTACCATCTGAAACGAGGCCTTAATAATGAAGCCGTCTAGCCTCCCTGGTTTGGTTTTATGAATAACATCTTCCAACGCATCACTCCAATCGTATACCGAATTCAGAGTGCCTATCAAGTGCAATATTCGACTCCACACTACTTTGGAATACTCACATTCAAAAAACAGGTGGTTCCTACTTTCGTTTACTAGCTTACACAACATACAAGTAGGATCAAAAGTACCAAACCACCTATCCTTAGTTCTCAATCTATTTTTAATAGCTAGCCACAAGAAGAAAGCAGATTTAGGGCATAATACCTGTTTCCAAACTAGTTCAGCGCAAGGTACCTGCTCCCTCAGCTCCATCTCAATGCCATGTGCTGAAGAAGTTGAGAAGACGCCATCTTGAGTAGCTGTCCAAATCATCTTGTCCGGAGTGTTGCTTAGGATAGTTCCGCTCATAAAGCTTATGACCGAATCTGCTCCTGAGCAGGCGATCTCCCTCTCCTACAACCCACGCAAGTGAGGCTGCCTTGGGAATCCTATTCCTGACCCCCATGAGTTCAGTTTGTATCCATAGAGGACTTCGCACATGCCAATTATCAAACCAGAAAAAAGTGTCCTCACCATTTCCAATTCGATTCCAAATTGCAGGAAAAATCAATTCCCGCAATTGCAGGAGACTTTTAAAAATCCAGGAATAATCATGCCTCACTTGGAGATTCCAGAAACTTTGCCCCTTAAGGCGGTAAACTTGCATCTATTTAAGCCATCGCCTCTTTATCCACGAATAAACGTCAAATTCTCTTCATAAGCAAACATCTTTGCATTAAGCTGAACGAAACTATACTCAATCCCCCATGCTTCTTAGAGAGGACAATCTCACTCCACTTAACTTTCGCACCCTTACACTTTTCATGCTTACCAGTCCATAAGAACGCTTTGAAAATCCGCTACATTTCTTTAGTCACTTTCTTCGGAATTATGACATGAGTTGTCCAGTGCACACTCATGCTATTCAATACAGAGACAATAAGGCTAACTCTGGCTGCAAAGGAGAGAAATCGATTATGTCACGCATTGATTCTACGCTTTAGATTTTCTAGCAAAGGTAAGAAGTCAGAATACCGAGGCTTACCTGAGGTGATGGGAACACCAAAATACCTGAATGGGGTGCCTTAAAGAGATAACCCGACCAGACTGCTAAGCTCTTCTCGATTGCTTACATCCGAGGATATATAAATGGCGCTCTTCTGGGTGTTCATTTGCAATCTTGACTAGTGAGAAAAAGTGTTCATCAAGTTCATCAACATCACTAACACCTGCGATTTAGCCTTGCATAGAAGAATCACGTCATCCACATACATAAGATGAGACAGCTTCAATTCTTTGCATTGGTAATGGTACTGAAAAAGCCCATTGCATTGCACCAATCTGGTTAATAACCTTAATAATCCATCCATTGCCAGCGCGAATAAGTAAGGGGAGAGAGGATCCCCTTGTCTTATCCCTTTTTTAGTCTTAAATGGCATCGTCGGAATACCATTAATAAGAACGCTCAAAGAGATCGATTGTATGCATTGAGAGATCCAATGACAAAACCTCGGGGGCAATCCAATTCCTAGCATACATTCCTTCAAATATTCCCAGTCAACAGTATCAAAAGCTTTAGAAAGATCAATTCGTAAGACACAACTATTAATCTTTTTCCCAGTATGATATTTGCCCATCAGCTCTTGAAGCAACAATATATTGTCTCCTATATTCCTTGACGGGAGAAAGGCCCCCTAAGCATTGCTGACTACTTCCACCAATACCCCTTTCATACGCTCTGCTAAAAGGAAAGCAATGATTTTGTAAACTGTATTGCAACATGAAATCGGTCTGAAATCTGTAATCTTATCAGGACGTTCTTTCTTGGGAATTAAGGAGATGTAGGTATGATTTATCTCCTGCAGGAGCTTCTTAGAGGAGAAGAACTTTAGTACTACCTCCGTAACCAGCTGACCCATGATGTCCCATGTTTGTTGGAAAAACCCAGTCGAAAAACCATCAGGACCGGGAGCTTTGGAGCTATTCAGGCGGAATAAGGCATCCTTCACTTGCAAAGCTGTGAAAGGGCATTTAGCAGGTCCAATCTTTCTTGACTTGGAGTGAAGTTCAGCACATTTCTAACCCCAAATCCATCCCGGCTCAAATCTACATTGTGACCCATAAGTTGAACAAAGAAATCTCTAATATGATCTGACACCACTGCTTGACCTCTTCTTTTGATTCCCTCCGAATCCGTCAGTTCAGAAATGGTGTTAATGTTACGTCGTGCAAGTATAGCTGCATGAAAGAACTTGGTATTTTGGTCACCCTCCTTCAGCCAGTTTTGTCTTGCTTTTTGTTTAAGAATGAAGTCATTCAGCATCAATGCCTCCTGGTACTTGTGCATGGCATCGGACTCAAGTAACCGCAAATTTTCATTTAGTGGCTCCCTATAACACTGCTGTTGTAAATTTGCCAAGTGTGTGTTCAGCTCCTGGACGTTGCAGGTTCGCTGCTTACTAAATATTTTGATCGCTCGTTTTGCAAGCTTCAGCTTTCGCATCAACTGAAACCCCTTATAGCCCTATATCTCTAGCCTCCAAATCTGTGCAATCATTTCCATAAAACCCTCAACTCGGAGTAAGCCATGAAGAACTGAAAGGAGGCACCAGGTCTAGTATTATCAAACTGATGATGAATGATAATGGGAGTGTGGTCTGAAAAAATTGGGTCACCGAACTCCGCTGAATCAAATGGGAAAGATAGGAGCCATTGCTGATTCACCAATGCTCTATCAAGTTTCTTCCGAATATTCATGTTACTTTGTTGTTTATTCTCCCATGTGAACCATCTGCCACACCCTCTAAAATCAGTTAAGTCAGAATTACCAAATAGGTGTTGTAACTCTCCTCCAACACCTCTATGGAATCTCACCCTGCCCTCAACTTCAGAAGAGGTGAGACAACATTTAAAATTCCCAGGTACCACCCACAGTCCCCGTATGTTGGGTCCCGAAAATTTTTCTTTTATTTATTTTATTTATTTATTATTCTTTGTTATTTCTGAATTTTTCTTTAATTGTTTAAAGTCTTATTTATTTTGGTGGTATTAAAAAGGGGGACTTAGAAATTAGAAATTAGACCTAAAGTGTTAGATTATTAGAATTTGGGCTTTTAATGAAGGGTTAGTTGGAAGAGTGGGCCTAAGGAGTTAGTGGAAATAAGAAGGAGAAGGATTTGAAGTAAATGGACTAAAGTGTAGAGAGGAGAGCCCAAAAGGGTGTTAGTGGGAGCCCAAAAGTGTTGTAGTTTGGAGAGGGATTTTAAGTTAGAATAAAAATGAGTTAAATGAGGGGAGGAGAAGTGGAGTTGTCGACACCCTTAGAAGAAAGAAGAGTAGAAAACGTGAAAATAAGAAAAGAAGAGAGGAGAGCATTCGGCCAAGAGAGAAGAAGAGAAGGAGATCGACCCAAGCCTTGAGGGGAGAAGAAAAGTGAAGAAAAAGGGGAGAAATCAAGTTGGAAAGGTAAGTTTTCATCTTCCCCTAAGCTAGATTCGAAAATGGTGAAAGAGGGAGGTTAGGGTTTGTGTAGGATTGAAGAGAAAGGTGAGACCCATGAGTTTTTGTGATTTTCTAAGCTAGGGTTTGGTTGT
>JANKOD010000192.1:30196044-30208639 GCA_026284645.1 Erythroxylum acuminatum
TTGGAAAGTGAAAAGTTTGAGAAATAAGAAATTTGCCAATTTTTAGACTGTGAAATTTTAAGATGGCAAAAGTTTTGGAAAAATGTTTTTGCTTATTTTTCTATTATAAATATGTTATCCATTGAGCCGTCGAGCTCACCCCCTTTCATCCCCATCTCCAGGTTTTCGAGCAGGAGATCGGATGGAAGACGGTCAAGACATCAGTTTGACTTATGCATGTTTTTGTAATTTGTGGAATTGTGGATTTTGGCTTTGGTATTGTTCATGGCTTAGAAAGCCATTAAAGTTTGTAGTGTATTTATTTTCGGAATGTAAAGAAATTATGCATTTATGTTTGGAATCTGAGGTATTTTTGTAATTAATTAATTCATGAGGTGTATGAATTATGAAGAATTAAGAGTTTGTGTATGGATTTGAGTTATAGATTTGTGTATGATTATGGAATATAAATTGTGATTGTGTATGAATATGAATGGGATTGAATTCTGATGATGGATATTGATTTGAGATTTATTGAAGTGTTAGGTATAGAATTGTGTTTGATTGTGTTTGGTTTCCGGACAGGAGGTCCGATGAGTAGTATGGTTGGATGTGATATTATAGAAGTGTATTTTAAACCCTTTGCAGAATTTTTGGGCTGTTCAAATACAACCGTTATGCTGCCCGATTTTCGATAAAATCGGTTTATGGCAAAGATAGTATTAGAATAAGAGTTTTAAAGATGTGATTAAAATATGCATGATTAAGACCAATCTTAGTGATTTTGAGATTATGGAGAATATATGGAAGAAGATAGTGAGATTGGAATGGTTAAGTTTCCAAATGGGAAATTGTGTTATTTTGAGTTGTACGAGATTGATTAAAGAGAAAAAGGAATGAATAATAAGAATGAAAAAACAAATTATACCGGTTTTGAGTAAAATTGATACCGGGTTTTCGGATATTAGTTTAGTCTAAGGTTTCTAGCGTCACAAGACTTTTGTCTAGAAGTTTTCGTTCGTGGATGTCGGAAAATTCTTTCAGTTCGATTTGGATTCCGTTCATTCGCTTCTTCGCTCCGTTCTTTGTTATGCGATTCCGATTCGATTCGCTTCCGATTTGCTTCGAATTCGTTTCGTTTAGTTTCCTTCGATTCGCTCTCGCTTTCGATACTTCGCTTTTGTTTGATCCGATTCATTTGTTATCCAAATTGTTTTGCGCTTTGTCTTCGATTTCCTTTAGTTTGCATTCCGTTCAGTCGGATGTGTTTTCGTTTGTTTGCTTCCACACGCGTTCATTGCTTCGCTTTTTGTCTTCCGTTTCGTTTTCCGGTTGGGGTCAACAAGTCCTTTATGTTTATTCTAATTCATTGCAATTTTAGTGGTGATTGACCAAATCACACCTTATTCTATAGTTTAGGTTGTATTGCATTTAGTTACTTATAAAATTTAATTTCATTTTTTTGGTTCCTCAGAGAGAACGATCTGAGGTTGCACTATATGCAATCCTTGGTTAAATTAAGGTTATTTCAAGCTACAACATTAGTGAGGACTTGAAATGGTGTCCGAAATTCAATAGTGCAGGAAGGAGTTCGATTAATCAAATATGCAGTAAAAGAAAGAGCTTCTCCCCAATAAATCAATGGCATATAAGCTTGAATTAATGAGGCACGAATAACTATAGCAAATGTCGATTTTTCCTCTCAGTTAGCCCATTCTATTAGGGTGTATCCACAAGTAGTTTGATTAATAATACCTTATGCTTCCAAATAATGTTTCAATTTAAAACTCTGATATTCTCAACCATTATTGCTACGAAGAACTTGAATCTATACATTATACTGAGTTTGAATTATCTTATAGGACTTTGTCACCATTGGCAATAGAAACAAATTTTTATGAGGACTCTGTGAGTTTAATAACTTGTTTAGAATCAAAGGTATGATTTGAAGTACCATAATCAACTATTCATGTACTATTAGAAACACATGCAGAAACATTAGAAGTCATACCACCATTATTTGTAGTTGCTACTAATGCAAAAGTCTCCTCAATAGCATAATCATTGACTTTGGTCTCAATAATAACATCGATTGGAGTTTTCTTGAAATTCTTCTTTCAGGGTGCTCGATTATGGTCCCACTAATTTGGATATCCTATAAGTTCATACCAGCGATCTTTTGTATGTCTAGTTTGGTTGCAATAAGTGCACTTATATGTATACTTTTAACCACTAACTACTGACTTTGATTTGTTTCCAACCACCATAGCAACAACTTCAAGGTTTCCAAATTCTCCTTTCAACGTTTCACGTCATACTACCTCTCAACGGATCAATGCATAACATTCTTCTAGAGTTGGAATTGATTCCTTCCTTGGAATCTCTCCACAAACCTATTAAAAACACAATCTAAACCTGTTAGGACCATATGCAACCTTAGTCCTTCAATCGATTTTTGTATGCTTTAACATCTTCAGAATCTTTCATGACAAATTTGTCCCGGTGATCTAGTTTTGAAAGATTTTAGTTAACTTTCCATAGTATTTAGAGAGAGGTCTTCCACTTTATTTTGCAGTAAACGTCTTTTGGTTCAGGGTGAAAAATTACAATTCATCACTTCCATCATGAAAGGCTTTTGCTAATGCACTCTAGATTTTATAGGCTGTAGGTAATCATAATTATCACTTCATAATCTCTGAACTTATAGACATAAACAACCATCTTTTTACTTTTTGATTTTCAGCATATCAATTCTTATATACATCTTTAGATTCTGTAGGTGAATTCATTTTGCCAAGAATATAAGAGAGTTTCCTCCTTTAAACAACTCTATTAGATTGAACAAAAATAGGAACAAATTTTGCACTCATCTTCAAAAGGTTTTTGTATGCTTTGATACCAACTTGAAAGATGAGACAAAGAAGAAGGAAAAAAATTTGTCCATCATTACTTTCTTGGAAACATATTAGTTATAATATGCAATAAGGAAAGAAATCTCAACTTTTGGTCTTTCAGTTATAATTATCCTATAGCTATAATTAGGAGCTCCAATTAAAAGTCTAAGAATATATTTAAAATAATAAAATCACAACAATTATGGAGAAAAATCTCAACAAAAACTCCATTGGCATCCTCTTGCTTTTTAATATACTATGATTCATATCTAAAATAGTATGATCATTAATAAATAATAAAAGATACATGCTCTTCCTAAGAACTTGTTTTAAGAGGATGACATGTATTAGCATGCACCAATCTAAACAATTGTGATGTTCAAGAAAGAGATTCTTTTATAAAAATATTCTCATACATACAACCTTTAAAATTTTAATTATGATGACTTAAAAGGTATGCCTGAAGAAACCAAAGGTCGAAGTTTCGCAAAAATTTTGTTTTATCATGATTCCTTCTAACTGAAATTTACAGTTGATTCTCACAAACCAACTAGGTAAGCAACTGCAATTTTCAGAATTCTTTAATAAGTAAACAAATTAAGCATGCAGTAAATAAATCATGCACACGGAACACAAGATTAATTAACTTTCATGGTAGTACAATAGACTTATACAAGGCTATTACAGAGTTGACACTACTCACTTCTTGAAGCTATCCATTTCCCCGTGAGAGTATCTTATACCCAATAACATGACCAACTCATATTAACCTCAATAAAGGATTTAAAAAAAAGAATGTAACAACGAGAAGAATATCTCAAGTGATTAAATCATGAATGAAAAAAACAAAAACTCACTTGAGTCAATGAACACTCTCCTACGTGTGCATCAATATATTAAAACATAATCATGAAAAGTCTTCAAACAAAAGTCTGATGTGAACTTTGAAATTGATTTCTAAAAAGGACCCAAGCATAGTAGCCAAAAATCAATAATTTTCACTCCATCGATTTTCACATAGATGTACAACACATTCTTCTCCCTTTAGGATTCAAATCCGTTTTGGATTCATCGCTTTCACAGATATCTTAACTACCAAAATTTTACATTTTTCAAGATAGTAGAATCCTATTCCAAGTCAACCTCTTTATTACAAAAGATATCTCAAATAAATTAAAATACAAATAATGCCAAAAATAGAATAGAATATCTTAACAATGCCATATACCATATTTTTAAAAACAATAATTCCAATCCACTAAAATTTAAGTGACTCATCCTGTGATGTGATAGTTATAATGAATCATTTATAGAAGCCTTTAAACACTTGGACTATAAAAGCTAGACAATACTCAAAATATTTGTCCTAAAACATAGTAAGCAAAAGAAAAAAAATGGTGTTTTCCATTGCAAGTCAGCAATAAATTAGCCTTATTTAAGGATGTTAATTTTTGCTCAGCCAGCTTGGCCTGGTTTGTTTTTGGCTTGGGTTGACCAGGCCAAAGGTCGAGGTTGGGCTGAGCATTGGCAGGCCCAGCTCAGCTTTTGGTCCAACCATTACTTCAAAAACAAAGACATTTTTGATGTTTTTTTAAAAAATATAAGGTAGGCCGGGTTGAGTCGGGCCACGGGCCAGTCAGCCCGTGGTCGGGCTGAGCCACAGGCTGACCTATCCCGATCCATTAGGCCACGGGCCACTTAGCCTGACCCGGCCCATTTACATTCCTAGAATCATTGTCTTCTTTAGTCTAAATAAAACTACTTTTTATCTTTATTTTTATCCAATATACTATTTGTAATAAAATGCCCAATTAATCCTTGAAATTTGTAACATCGTACACTAGATATTTGATCATGACCACCTTGAAACCACTCACCTCTTTCACACCCACTTGACTTTTGCTATTAAAATTTTGATTCTTCATCATTTGACAAAGTTCTATCTCCTGTGCCTCTTCCATGAATCTTGTGAGTTCAACCTCAACCTTTAGCTTTTGCTCTTCTTCAATACTTAGGTAATAAGTTCTTCCCTTTCTTCAACATCACTTTGTGGGATTTCAAAGAACTCAGGAGTTGACCCACTATCATTGGCCATAAATCTTTTGACTTTTTAATATCGATTATAGTATAATCCAACATTGAAATTAAAGAACTAAGGCTTTTTTTCAATCATACGAACATATTCCACCATTTCTCCATATCTCTTTAATTAATTAAAGATTTTCAAAACTCTATTAAAAAGCTCATCAACAAATTCAAAGTCCCCTATTATCCTATTTTTATACTCACCTCTTAAGGTTTTGTAGATGCACTTAATTATTTTGTTATTCTCTATAAAGGAATTTTGAAGTGCTTTTCAGTCATTGCGCTTCTTGTTGTAGAAACTTTTTCAAACATTCTCTCATCCAATCATATGCACAAATAAGAGTATGTGCTTGCTAGTCTTTCTTTTTAGCCTTCCGCAAAGCATCTCTTTGTACAACCTTCATCACTACTTCATTCTCTGGCTAGTCATATCCCTTTCATAGAATCTCCCACAGATCTTCTGATCCAAGCATATCTTTCATTCAGATGCACCAATTATCATAAAGGTAGAGGGAGTTTGTTGTATTATTTCCAAATCTAATCAGATAAGAAAAATATTTCTTTATTCATCCAATCCTATCTTAGAAATTAGTAAACAAAAAGATGAAGAACATGGACTTAGAAATGGAGAGACAAAACAATGAAGACCAAAGTTCTTTGATTTTACAGATCAAGTATATGAATTAACCCAGAGTTAAGCCTATAAATAGGCTATATAAGACAGACGTTACAACACCAGCCTAATAATAGGAAACTAAGAGGACTCTCAATGTAAACAACAGGAAATTAGAAAGACTCTTAACATAAACCAACAGGAAACTAAGAGGACTCCACATTTATGTCGCTACTTAATAAACCAAAACAACAACCATAACTGAAAAATTTTAATGACTTCCAACAAACCCCCCATTTGAATTTGGAGATTCCCAAACAAGTGCAAAGCTCCTAATGCTTCGTGAATGGTAAGCTCTTTGTCATGAGGTCTGCAAGTTGTTCCTTGGTTCTGCAATTTTCTAGTTTAACTTCTCCTTAGGCCATCAATTCTCCTATGAAATAGTGCTTGATTTCAATATGCTTAGTCCTGCTATAATAGACTGGATTTTTTGCAAGTAAGACAACTGACTTGAAGTCACAAAACACTTTTATTGCCTCACTTTATTCTATAGCAAGGTCACTAAGCAGCCTTCGTAGCCACACTGCTTGACAAGTAGTATTTATATATTCTGCTTCTATCGAGGAAAGGGCCACAATCACTTATTTCTTTAAACTCCACAATATTAGAGCTAATATAAGAAAAAAAACACAACTCCCTATAGTACTTCTCCTATCCTCTAATGAACCTACCTAATCACTGTCAATATACCCTTTAAAAGTAAAAATCTAAGCTTCACGAAACTAAACACCATAATCCTTACTACCAGTAAGATAACGTAATACTCTTTTTGCAGCTCCAAAATGATGCTTACTTGGTTTATGCATGAATCGAGAAAGAACACCAACTGAGAAACTCACATCTGGACGAGAATGTGTCAAGTAAATAAGTTGACCAATTAAAATTCTGTATAAGCTTCCCTTTACCATTCTAGTATCATCACCTGACCATAGCTTCTTATTGGCATTCATTAGAGTAGCAACAATTTTACACCCTAACATGTTGAAGCTTTTTAACGTGACCTCCACATATTTCCTTTGTGTCATGAAAATACCATAATCTTTTTGAGTAACTTCTAAGTCTAGAAAATATCTCAACTTTCCAAGATCAATCATGACAAATATTCTTTTCATATATTTTTTGAACTCAAATATAATATGTAATGAAAACCCAATATAGATCATATCATCAACATATAAACTTACTACCATAAATTGATTCATACCTTGCTTCTTAACATACAAAGTAAGCTCATGCATACTTCTTTCAAAACCATTATTATGGAAGAACTCGTTTATTTTTCTGTACCATGCCTGAGGTGCCTACTTCAATTCATAAAGCGCTTTCTTAAGTCGAAACACTTTATTTGGTTCATTTTGATTCTCAAATTCAGGTGGTTGAGCCACATAAACTTCCTCTTGCAATTCTCTGTTTAAAAAAGCTGACTTTACATCAAATTGAAAACTTGTCCACCATTTCTGCACTGCTAGTGCCAATAAAACTCAATTAGTTTTGAATCGAGCAGCTAGCAAGAAAGTTTCTTCAAAGTCTATCCTTGGTTGTTGAGCGTAGCCTCTTACTACCAATTATGCCTTATATTTTTTGATGCTTTCATCTTCCAAAAACTTTGTTTTAAAAATCCACTTTAAACCAATTATAATTTTATCTTCTGGTATGTCGACTTGCTCCCAAGTTTTATTTTTTTGATGGTTTCAAGCTCTTCTTGCATTGCTTCTTCCCATACTTGCTGCTTCATGGCCTCTTCTCCATGTGATGTGTCCTCAGCAAATAGGACTATTGGTAAGGCATCATACATCTTTTGACTAAGGAACTTGTATTTTTGTGGTGGTGAACCCTCTTATGATGACACTGACTTAGAGACCAAACTTGAGCTTGTTAGTGTTGAGTTTTGTGAGCTATGTGGAGTGTTGCCTACCACGTCAACTATTACTTTTTCCTCCTCCATTATCTCTGATTGAGTGGTTGACTCCTTGCTTTCTTCCTTCCATTCCCAGCATCCTTGCTCATCAAACTCCACATTTAAGCTCACCACAATCTTCTCATTTATTGGATCATAAAGTTTATAGGATTTCTATTTGGTACAATAACCGATGAAGATGTATTTTTTTATTTCTCTTCCAACTTGTGCTTGTCACTTATGAGCAAAGCATAGAAAATACAATCAAATATACATAAGGGGCTTATTGAGGGTTTGCTTCCATACCACGCTTCATATGGTGTTTGGTTCCAGACTGTAGAAATGGGTACGTACAGAACAAGTTGCTTTCCCAGCTTTTAATGTGACAATAAAAAATATGCGGGAGGGAACAACTTCAGCGAAACCTTACGTAAAGAAGAAATGAAGTACAAAGAATTTGGAATTATTTATTCAATGAAATGACTGCCTATTTATAGACTTACAATCCCAACGTTTTCCACTCTCACAGGAGCACGTTAGCATGACAGAGCCACTATTAACAACCTACTAAGCTAGATACTCGGTAACAACAAAACTACCTAATAATAATAATAAACAATGGCAATAAACTCGGTAAGTGCTGGTGTTGAACAGTAACAAACAGTATCCATGCATGTGAATTCTTCAATACTCCCTCTCAACACCAGCTTCTATTCTTTTCGTCATGCTTAGCTGATGACAAAAACTTTCAATCTTGTTGACATTTAAGCCTTTTGTAAACAGGTCCGCAACTTGATCCTCTGTTCTGACCTGCTCCAATGCAATCTCTCCTTGCAAAACTTTCTCCCTGATAAAGTGATAATGCAATTCTACATGTTTAGTTCTTGCATGAAAAACTGGACTTTCTGCCAACCGAATTGCTGATTGATTGTCGCAATACAATAGAACTGCATAATCTATTGGTTGATGTAAATCCTTCATCAATTGTACAAGCCATGTACTCTCTTGGGCTGCCATTGTTGCCGCTCGATACTCCGCCTCTGTTGTTGATAAAGACACAGTTGGTTGTCTTTTACTGCACCAAGAAATTGCTCCAAACCCAAGCATAAAAACATATCCAGTAGTTGAACGTCGAGTATCATAGTCTCCTGCATAGTCAGCATCGCAGTAGCCAACTAGTCTGCAATCTTTACATTTCTTGTACATAATACCACAACCGAGCGTACTCTTCACATACCTCAAGATTCGTCGGACTGCTTCTAAATGAGGCTTCTTTGGATTTTGCATATACCGACTCATCACACCAACTGCATAAGATATATCAGGTCTTGTTAGAGTTAAGTAGAGTAAGCTACCTACCACCTGTCGGTACATTGTCGCATCCTCCAAGTCCTTCCCTTCATGAGCACATATCTTAACATTTGACTCCATTGGCGTCAAAATTGGTTTGCAATTTACCATCCCAAATCTTTTCAACAAGTCTCTGGAATATTTCTGTTGGTGAAGAAAGATTCCATCTTCACTACGATCAACTTCCAAACCAAGGAAGTGATTTAGTTGTCCAAGCTCTTTCATTAAGAACCGAATTGACAAATTCTCCTTTATTCGGAGAATTTCATCATCACAATCTCCTGTAAGAATCAGATCATCTACATACACTAGCACAATGGCTAGTTTGCTTCCAACAACTTTAACAAATAAACTAGAGTCTGCTGGTGTTACCGAATAACCATTATGGGTAAGAAATTCAGCAATCTTACCATACCAAGCCCTTGGTGCTTGCTTCAATCCGTAGAGTGCCTTCCGAAGCTTACATACATACCCAAGATGTTCTTTACTTTGGAAACCCATTGGTTGACACATGTATATCTCCCGATCCAATTCTCCATGTAAAAATGCATTCTTTACATCCATCTGCCATAACTTCCAATCTTTGTTTGCTGCTAGTGCAAGCAGAACCCTGACGGTTGTTAGCTTTGCCACTGGACTAAAAGTTTCATCATAGTCTAGTCCATATTGTTGAGAAAAACCCCGAGCTATCAGACGAGCCTTATACCTCTCGATTGATCCATCTGTATGACGTTTAAGCTTATAAACCCATTTGCAAGAGATAGGTTTGACAGTACCTGGCTTTGGTACAAGCTCCCAAGTTTGATTCTGTTCTAGCGCACCAATTTCTTCTTCCATGGCTTTAATGCACTTTGGATTCTGAGATGCTTCCTCAAATGAATTTGGTTCTTCTTCATCTGACTCTTCTATTATGGCGGCATTAGCATACTTGGGATTTGGCTTTCTGGATCTCATTGACCGTCTAAGTTGAGTTGGTGTTTCTATTCCATTTGACTCACCTTCATCACTTGGTTGTTGGTACATACCAGTTTGCCAAGGCCTTTGAGTCATGCCTTCTTCAACATCTCCACCGTCATCTGTAACTTCAGCTTTATCTAAACTCAACTTAATTTGAGAAGATTCTGACATCTCCTTAAAAACATCTGAGTCTGGTAGTTTTTCTCTGTCTGACGACCACCAAGAAGAAGCTTCATCAAACACCACATTTCGAGATGTATAGCACTTCCCTGTTGTTGGATCACAACAACGCCACCCTTTCCTCTGACTGTCATATCCTACAAAAATACATCTAACAGCCTTCTTTTCCATCTTGCTACGTAAGTGATTAGGTACAAATACATAACAAATACATCCAAATACTCGAAAATGACCAACACTAGGCTTCATGTCCCATTATTTTTCAAAAGGTGAAAGAAAACATAACCTTTGTTGAGGAAGCCTATTAATCACAAAGGTTGCAGTCTTCATTGCTTCTGCCCAAAATTGTCCTGGAACGTTTTTTGCATGAAGCATACTGCGGCATACTTCGGCTAGGTGTCTGTTCTTCCTTTCTGCTACGCCATTTTGCTGTGGAGTGTTAGCACATGTGAATTGATGTCTTATTCTACACTCTTGAAGAAAATTTGAGAACTCATCTGAGATGTATTCTCCTCCATTATCGGTGCGTAGACAACATACTCTTTTACTAACCTCTGCTTCCGCTTCTACCTTGAACTCTTTAAACTTTAAAAAAGTTTCAGATTTTTCCTTTATAAAATAAACCCACACATACCTCGAGAAGTCATCAATAAAAGTTACCATGTACTTCATCCCACCAATTGAGGCTTGCTTAACTGGTCCAAACACATCAGAGTGGATCAACTCTAATGGTTCCTTTGCTTTGAACTTGGATTCTTCATATGGTAACTGGTGTGCTTTTCCATACTGACAGCCAGCACATATAGTTTCTATTCTTACTTCAAGCTGAGGAAGTCCCTTCACCATCGATCTCTTCATCATCATATCCAGCTTGGAATAGCTAACATGACCTAATCGCATATGCCACAAATCTGCCGTCTCGTTCCTTCTCGTCTTGTCTACATATGCGGTTTCTGCAGACATCACGTAGATTGACTCCAGCCTTCGTCCTTTCATTATCGGCTCTTCTATAATCTCAAGATCTTGATAAACTTTCACATCCTGTGGGCCAAAAAGAACATAATGGCCAGAAGACGTTAACTGTGCCACTGAGAGAAGATTTTTCTTCATACCTGGGACGTGATAGACATTTAGGAGTGCAACCTCAGTATCACCACATTGGGGGGAGATTTTTGTATTACCGATGTGAGCTATCGGTAACTTTGAGTTGTTTGCTGTCACCACTACCCGACTTCCCTTGTATTTTGTTACATTTTGCAGCATCTCTTTATCACCGGTCATATGGTTCGAACAGCCTGAGTCAATGATCCAATCTTCTTCATAATTAATCTGCTCAAACGTTGTTGCCATTAAAGCCAACTCCTCTTCTGCAACAAATAATGCCTCAGCATCCCATTCCTCTTCGTTTTTAGAAGTAGCTATATTGCTCTCTACTGATTTTTTCTTTGACCAACAAGCTTTTGCCATGTGACCCTTCTTCCCGCAATTGTGGCACTTTCCTTCAAACCTTTTGTTGTTGCCATGATTCTTCGAAGCTCCCCCTAACTGAGTGCTTCCTTCACCTTGATGATTCCTTCCCTTATCTTCGCTTCTTTTCAATCCATCGCCAGTGTGCTTCCTGAAATTTCCTCTGCTTCTGTTAGTATAGAGTGCTTCCTCCTCCCCCTTTAGAGAGACTCCTCCCATTTGCTTAGCCAATGCTTCTTGTCCGGCTAGCAAGTTTTCAAACTCTACAAGTGATGGCTGATTTTGCCATCCCTGTACCGTAGCAACAAAACTTCGAAACTCTGGCTTCAAACCATGAATGATAATCCTCTTCATTCTACTTTCTCCTATTGGAGTTGTCGGTTCCAATTCAGAGATCTCTCTGCATAAAGATTTCACCTTATGAAAGTACTGAGCGACTGACATGTCTCGTTGTGCTACTGATAACAACTCACTCTCTAGTAACTGGAGCCTTGTATCATTCTTCTTGGAGAAAAGCTTGACGAAAGCATCCCAAGCTTCCTTTGGTGTTTTGGCATCACGTATGTGCTCTAGCACATCTTCTTCAATTGTGGTTTTTATAGCGAACATTGCTTTGCCCGCTTTAATTCTCCACTTTCGTAAGGTACCATTTGCATCTTCTATTTCTGGTGACATAACCTCGCTTCCGTTTACAACCTCCCACAAATCTTGTCCTTGCAAGTATGACATCATGCAAGTAGACCAAGAATTATAGTTCTGGTTGTTGAGCTTTTTGATCCCGCCAACAACTTGGAGATCGCCCATCTTAACAATAGAGATGCTCACTAAATGTCCACCAACCTGGCTCTGATACCAAATGTTGAAATGGGTACGTACAGAATAAGTTGCTTTCCCAGCTTTTAATGTGACAATAAAAAATATGCAGGAGGGAACAACTTTAGAGAAACCTTACGTAAAGAAGAAACGAAGTACAAAGAATTTGGAATATTTTATTTAATGAAATGACTACCTATTTATAGACTTACAATCCCAACGATTTCCACTCTCACAGGAGCACGTTAGCATGACAGAGCCACTATTAACAACCTACTAAGCTAGATACTCGGTAACAAC
>JANKOD010000192.1:30214637-30225005 GCA_026284645.1 Erythroxylum acuminatum
CCTGCATGGAAAGTGTTCTACTGCTAATGGGCTTCGGAGATCGTGGAACGGGCTTGGTCTTGACATCTTTGATGAGTCGACCGATCGGCCCACGGGTCGTTGTGGCTGAGCCCAAACCTATCACGACCGACCCGACCAGATTAAAATTGTTTTTTTTAAATATAAATACGAAGTCTTTAATAATAATTTACAAGTTTTCTAACACAATTCGAGATTGAACCATTGGATTCAGTAAAAACTTAAAAGTGAAAATAAACACATTTAAAATTTAAGAAAAATAAACATATAGTAAACGACTTGAACCTGAACTTAAAATTGAAAATGAGGCGTGATTATATAATAACTTTAAATAAAATATTACATGAAAAAACTTAATTTATCGTCGGGAACAAAAATTGTAGTTGAATATTTAAGCATCTACACCTTATTTCCAAAAGATATATATTAATTGTAATAATGATATGATAGTAACAAAAGGCCTATTAGTATAATTTATTAACAAATTGTCTCTAAGCATTTCGAAAATAGATGATTAACGGGGACTGTCCAACATAAACCAAACTCGTTGTTCTAATTAAATAACGTCGTTGCTAAGTAGTATATATAAGTCGTATATATAGATAAGTGTTATATAGTCCATTGAAAGCAAACCTTTGGAAGCTGATGGTAGAAAACAGTAGTGGTGCAAGTATCATTCTTCAGAATAATATAAAAAATAGATCGTGCAAATTTAAGCTGGTTTTTGTATTTTCCACAACGGTTCAACTTCTTATTTTGTTGCTGTGGTATAAATGCGCAATTCACTAGCAATGTTGATGATTAATTGTTTTTTTATGTCTATTTCCGATTTAAGATTACTCCACTTGTGAATTTCAACCTTCTTCTTAAAATACATCCATTTCTACTCATCTCATATCTTATAGAAAGATATCATTTGAGTCACTCTATAAATTACTCGTTCATCTGATCTAAATTCACGAATCTTTATTCATCATATTTCGTTAACCTAACTTTGAAACCAATAAAAAGCTACCAATGAATAGTTTTGAGGGAGTTTGGAAAGAAATTATACTACAGTTAAGTGAGTTCATATACAACTAAGACATTATATTTCAACCTAAAACTTTCAGATAATGAGTTATATGCTTTATCTTTGTGTATAACCGACTTAATCTTTATTTCTCTTTTAGATAAAGGATCACTTTACTTGTGAACTTCTAAAAATTTTAGCTTAGCTTACATGATATAGTAAAACATCATGGACTCCACTGTTATAAACTACTGTAGTAAAAATGTGAACTAATCTAAGCTTAGGCTTAATTAACATAGAGACAGACACATTACTCATTTCTTTAATGTTTCAAACGTTAGTAGCCGATTCCAATTTTATTGGTTTATTCGAATGATTTTCTGAATAGATATATAGTTATCCTTAACTTTATATGAATTTTCATGTTAGTTAACCTTAATCTTATACTCTTTAAATGAGATTAAAGCAAAATAAAATAAGTTAATTAGATAATTAAGATTCCTTTCGTACAACTTATTGTTCTTTTGTATCACAAATGAACTTATCATGATACGCTTAAATGGGATCCGTTAGATATAGACTATAAGTAATAACTAATAACTAATATTTGCCACTGTATTTGGATTATTACTTATCACCTACCTTTTTGAATCCCATTAAAGCGTACCAAGTTTAGAGAAAAAAAAAACTTGCCACTACAGTTTAGTTATTATTTATCAGCTTCCTTTTTTAATCTAACTTTAATCTGTATAAATATTAGACATAATGTATTAAAGTTAATTTCCTTTTTATAATTTTTAAAACTTAATTAATACTATGTTTTTATTTATTCTGATAATATATTTAGTATTATTGTATACTAATAATTTATAACACAACATAGGAATTTAATTCAATTGTGAAAAGGGAAAAATATTATATAAAAAACTTATAACAATAATCATATATGTTATATAATATCTTTTCTCTTATTAGCCTCATGAAGGAAGGAAGCATCGTATGTACTTTTATTTTAATACATGGGTATGTCATAATTTCATAATTTCAGATTTAATTTTTTAAAAATTTTCAATTTAAAGAAATTGATATTCAATATAATTGAAACTTACCCTAACTTCAATAATTTTGATGTTTTTTTAAATATTATCGTGATGTGATGAAGTTTTAAATTTTTAATAGCTTAAGAATTCACACACCAATCTTAATATACCACATGATAGTCTCATTGTATACATAAGGAAAGAATTTTTTTTTCTTTGGAAACCTTTTCCTGTATGGAAAACACTATAATTTGGTTATAAATTTTATACATTTGTTTACAATAAATATGAAGACTTTACATAACAAAAAAACTACCCTTATCCAAAAAATCATATATATTAAATCTTGCCATGGATATAGGGCATTTAAAAGAGGAAGTGAAGGGGCGCAGCTTTGACGGACTCATGGAGTTTAACAGATTTCGTAATATGAAAGATCTTGTACATAATCTAACTACTGCTACTCTAGTTTCCTATATCCACGTATTGGATTGAAACCTTTGTTTTTATCCAAACAAAGAATATCTGATTTCTACCATTTGAGCTCTATTTCTCTTCTACTCCTCTGCCTCCCAATCTAAGAGAGATGGCTGGTCCTGATGTAGACAGAAATGGCTCTCCTACCCATCCTTGTGCAACGAAAACACTCCCAGACTTCGATCCTCCAAAGAAACCCAAAAAAAACAAGTATGCTATTGCTTGTGCTATCTTGGCCTCCCTGACATCAATCTTACTTGGTTATGGTGAGTTTTTCTTATCTTCAACTCTTGGTTGACTCTTTAGTTGTTTATTTCAGTGTTTTAGGATAAAAGGAAAACGTATATCAGGACTAAATGGTCTTCAAAAAACGGAACCAGCACTGTCTTTTATCATCAGTTCATAACATAGCTTCTAAACTCCTTTTCATGGAAAATCATATGTAATGAGACTTTGTTTGTGATCTTTTCGTGAGCACGTACATCCTTAGCCACTGGAGTCTGTATGTTGTGTTTTGACAGATATTGGAGTGATGAGTGGAGCTTCCTTGTTCATCAAAGACCAGCTCAAAATCACAGATGTCCAATTAGAAGTCCTTGTGGGTACAATCAACATTTACTCTCTCGTCGGCTCAGCAGTGGCCGGCCCGACATCGGATTGGATTGGTCGACGGTACACAGTTGTGGTGTCCGGAGTCATATTCTTTGTTGGAGCCATTCTGACGGGATTTGCCCCAAACTATGTGTTTCTCATGGTTGGTCGGTTTGTTGCTGGTATAGGTGTTGGATATGCCCTCATGATTGCCCCTGTTTACACTGCAGAGATCTCTCCAGCTTCTATGCGTGGATTTCTCACCTCTTTCCCTGAGGTTTGTGAATCTTTATATAAGGTTTTAAATATGTTTGCATATAGAAATAAATTAACACGTTATTTGAGAATTGTATTTAAATTGTTAGTCATGTAATATTGTTAAGTAACTACAATTTTAATTTTTCATCAAATCAACTTTGTGTTTAAAAATTATATTTTAGGATATGTCTTAACCTAGATAATGCTTTAAAAATGATTTAATTCTTTAATATTTAATTAAAAAGTTACTTTATACTTTGAATAACAATTTTTATGATATAAATTAAGTCATAAAATTTTCAGAGATTTGAACCGAGCCTAGAAGGTAACTCAAATACTAGCTTGATCATAATCCTGAATTAAAAAAAAAAAAGAGATTCGAGTGGATCCATTCTGATTTTATGCTTAAGCTTAATTGCCATGCTTATTGTATATTATTTTGAGGTATTTTTAATTATAATTTAATGTCAAATTTTTATTTGATAAAAAATAAAATTTAAAAGTGTCAAATAAACTATTAATAAAGATTAAATGAATAAATTTAATTTTTAAATGTATTTAATCTAATTCAATTGGCTCTTATTCTTTTTGATATTTTAAAAAGGGTATCTATGATGAGAAGAATTTTAACATATTCTCTTTGTCCATCAAGGTGAGAGTCTTCTTGTCTCCTAGTCTTTACAAAGAACCAACTTATAGATAACAATCTTTTATAATCCAATCATTAATTTATGAAGTAAAAGTAGACAAATCAGGACTGTAATTATGTTGTGTTTTCTTTTTTTCTTTTTTTTCCCTTTTTAAGTTTGTACTAAAATTTCTTGTTTTTATTAACGACAAACTTTGAATGTCCTTGACAATGATTAGGTCCAAATATAAATTGGATTATATTAACTATATGTTTTGATTACAGATTTATAGTAACACCGGCATATTACTTGGATACGTCTCCAACTTTGCCTTCTCCAAGCTTCCGCCTCATTTGGGGTGGCGATTCATGCTTGGAGTCGCAGCGATCCCTTCAGTTATCCTGGCTGTCGGAGTTCTCGCCATGCCGGAGTCGCCCCGTTGGTTGGTTATGCAAGGCCGTCTAGCGGAGGCCAAGAGAGTCCTGGACAAGATCTCTGATTCCGGGGAAGAAGCGCAGTTACGGCTCATGGACATTAAAGAAGCTGCAGGAATACCTGAGGACTGTAACGACGACATAGTTGAGGTTCATAAGAAAAGACATGCAAAGGGGGTTTTTAGAGAAATGTTCTGGCGTCCAACACCAGCGATTCGCCACATATTGTTCTGTGGAGTTGGGATTCATTTCTTCCAGCAAGCTTCAGGCATAGACGCTGTAGTTCTGTACAGTCCTAGGATCTTTGAAAAAGCAGGAATCACATCGTCAAATGAGAAGTTACTTGCAACGGTAGGGGTTGGATTGGTTAAGACATCCTGCATCTTTGTGGCCACATTTTTGCTTGACAAGTTTGGCCGTCGACCCTTGATTTTGACTAGTATGGGAGGCATGATTCTGTCACTGTTGGCTATTAGTGTCGGACTCCTAGCCATTGATCATTCGACGAAGAAGTTGAATTGGGCTATTGGATTGTGCTTTTTCTCAGTGCTGTCTTTTGTTGGCTCGTTCTCCATTGGTATGGGTCCGATTGCTTGGGTTTACAGTTCTGAGGTCTTCCCCTTACGACTTCGAGCAGTGGGTGCAAGTATGGGAGTGGCAACTAATAGGTTGGTGAGTGGAACCATATCTACCACATTCCTGTCCCTATACAAAGCTATGACAATTAGTGGGGCTTTTTTCATGTTCACTGGAATTGCGACAGTTTCTTTTGTAATACTTTATGCATGTTTCCCTGAGACTCGAGGTAGGACATTGGAAGACGTAGAGGTGCTCTTCGGTCACTTTATCAAGTGGAGATCTCATGCCAAGGAAACAAAGAGAAGGAAGGTAGGGAATGCTAGTGAAAATGATGATGGTCAAGTTCAATTAGCAACTAAAAATTAAATGACGTCGCTTCCAAAGGTTTTAGTATATATTTGGTTCCACATTGTTTATGTTAATTTTCTAATTTAGTTGTTTTCTTTTGTTTTGGATTCTTCCCATGTTCATGTTGATGAAAATTATAAATAAGTGATTTTTATTTTTTATTTTTGTTATTTATCATAATTTAATCCTATTATTTACTAAATAATTAGAATTGTGATTAATATAATTTATTTGTTTATTTTATAATTAATTTAAATTTTTTGAAATTTCTATTGATAATTATTAGATAAATATATTTTAAAAATTAAAAACATATTTAATTTTTTTCATCAATTTTATTAAGCGGAACAGTAGGAAGAATTCTCGCTCCTCATAAAATAAAATTGTTTGGAAGTCCAAAATCTAAACAATGTGCAATACAACAAAGTAAGCATTTAGCTGCGTTATTGTTTTTTTGCGACGTTCCAAAAATCGTCGCAATGTGACCACATTGTGACGATTTTTAAAATCGTCAATAAAACTAAACCTTTGCGTCACACAATGATCAATATTTGGTGACGAATGACAAAAATTGTCCCTTTAGTGATGATTCCCGAAAATCATCACAAAATGGTCCACACTGGATGATGATTTTAGACATTAATCACTAAATAAACTTTTGATGATGCTTTTCAGAAATTGTCACCATAATTTGGTAAACATTTGGTGACCAATTTTCGAATTCGTTACTAAACGGTTAACAATTGGTGATGATTATATAAACTCGTCAGTAAAAAGACATTTGGTGACGATTTTCAGAAATCGCCACCAAAGGTTTGCAAACATTTAGCTACGTGTTTTTGCTACATTTTTGACATTGTCGCTAAAAGTAACCATTTGGTGATGATATTTGACAGCGTCACCAAAGGATCAACATTTAATTGTCACCAAATGGTCCACATTCAGTGACGATTTCTGAAAATCGTCACCAAAGGCTCCATAGTAATTTGCAACACATTTGACGACTATTTGCCAAAATTGTGACCGAAGGGTTCACACTTTCCAAAATTGTTAAACTAACATTTTTATAATCTATCATAGTTAAGATATGTTTTATTAGAGATTTGTTTTGAATGTTTACAATGTATTGTTAAAAAAACACACACAACACAATTTTAAGTGTTAAATAGTAGTATTAATTAATCATTAATATCTACTAACAGTGCAAAAATTAGTTATAAAAATTTTGATACTTGTATCAATATAATAATATGATATATGGAGTAGTAAGAACTTTGAATTAGAAGGTTAACTATTCTTATAGTCATAGAACAAGAACAATAACAGCCCACACTCAATAGTACGTAACTTGACCCCTAACTAGTAGAGAGGTTGTTTGACAAATTCTTATAGATATAATAATAAATCAACTTTAAAGCTGAGTCCAATTGATTGAATCAATAAACGACAATGATATAATTATTTTTTTGGATTCCAAGTAACATGAGAGTCAGTAAAGGTAAATGAGTCCCCGATTTTTGGATTCCCGAGATGAGTCCTTGCACGTTCGAAGGCACCAACTGAAACAGTGATAGTTCTTCCCTCAAGTGTAGGTTTTTCACACCCTCTTGCAATAGTGTTTCCACTATATATAAACTTGTAGAGGATACAATGAATGAGTCGCCAGATTTAGTATGAAAAACAAGTTTTCTATATGAACTACCAGTACGAAACAGTTTACCTAAAATACAATCAATATAGAACTCAGATATTGTCAGATTAGTAAACCGTTAAATGAACCAAAATTAAAGTGGCATACAAACGTGAATGACCAGACGAAGTCTGTGGAATTGGCAAATTTTCCTAAACAACCAATTTTCTTAATCCTTTACGGACCGTTGTGACATCGCTCTCGCCTTCATGAGCATACATGTCATCTTCGAGATTCAAGGAAGCTTAAAACAGCATGTAGTATATACCATCAAATGTGAATATATATAATAGCTTCATAAAAGGAAATGAGATGTACATAATAAGAAAGGTGATGTTGTTAGGATGATACTAAACACCATGGAAGGCAAACGATCATTAGTGTATAAAATGGATATTTTTTCTGCATTGTTTATTTCTTCACATTGTTTACTTCTTCAGTAAGGATAATTTTGCTACATTCCTCCTAACGGAATGCTTTAGTACCATTCAGAACTAGTCGCCATGTCGACATTCCTTGATTAATAATGTTAAGAGGTATATTCTACAAATGTCGATTTAGAATAAAATAATGATATGTTCAACTCCAACTTCGATGATAACTGAAAGTAGTCCAGTTTAGCACTTATACGTCTTCAATGTGCCTAATGATAAGAAAGTTACCCTTACTAAAATTTCAGAAATCTATTATGTAGTTTGTAGCACATGCAAAATTTAGAATTTAAAATAGAATATACATGACTATGTTCTTGATGTACAGAAATATATCTATGTTGGGCTATATTACTATTAATGGAAATGAATAAAAGAAAAATACTCTTGAAGACCTTTCATCAAATAGTTACGAAGCTTTGATGAGGGAAGCGTTAAAGGTTGTTGGAAAGAAGCCAACCCATTTACAAATAACAAAGACAGACAGTAAATCATCTTCGAAGAACCATCATTAACACCTAAAGGTATAAGTTAAACTTAGCACAACTTCGTTTGTTTATAAAATAAAAAAAAAAAGAATAATACCAATTCAATTAATAATGGTTCTTCGACAGTGATGACCACAATATAGAACCCAAACAAAAGAGAGGAGACAGTGGTTTCCAGGTTGGAGGATTTTGAGAAATGTTGACTGCTTGAACAAGAATGGAGTAGCCTTTTATTATGGTTGCGATTGAAAATCTAATACAAAACAATATCGTTTTTCTTATTTAATGGCACAGTAGTCGTTTCTTGTTTACTGTAGTTGTTTGGAAGTACGATTAATTAATTTGCTATGATCTATTGTATTTGGTCGACAAATGTCAGATGTAGCGACTAATACATGGATCGTTGCCAAAGCCCGTAGGTTCATAAATAATTTTTATAAATTTATTTTCCTATTCCAAATAAAACATAATTTCATTTAAAAATTAAATTATTCAATTGAAAACTATTTCCAAATTAATTTGTTGACCCTTCAAGTAAATTATAATTGACTTACAATTTTTAGAAAATTATAGATTTTAATTATTATAATTTAGAAAAACTAATTTCAAAAAATTATACAATTTAATTATTATAATTTATAAAAACTAATTTATTAGATTTAATAAGGCATTCTAATATTTAGTGTGTTACTATTTCTAACATATCATTACAAATTACTGTTTTTTTACATAATAGTCTATTTAATTTTGTTTATCTACCAAATTAAAATTAAAGATTAGTCATTCCAAAAAATTAAGCAAATGAAGAACAATTGCATATATAAGTGAGAAGATAAAATTTGTGTTTTGTACGATGTATTAGGAATATCTCATATATATTAATCAATTAAAAAAATTAAGAAAGTAAAGAGATTGCTTCGATTTTGGGTGGCAATGTGAAAATTTGGTAGCAAATTGTCTACCATTTGCGACTAAGTGTAGTGGTTGGTCACGGAAATGGTCTTATATGACTAAACTTACTTCGTCGCAAAACCCTCGGGTATTTAAATTAAATGTATCTTTTTATACAAATAATAAGGTTAATGGTAGATTAAGGGCTAAAGGGTATATGTTGTCATGTTAGTGATGAATTTGGTGAAAATGAAATGTAGTTTGCATTCCTTATTAATTCAACTAATAACAAAAAGAAGAAACAAAATTTTAAAAATTTCCCAATTTTATTTTGTTTATCTACCAAATTAAAATTAAAGATTAGTAATTCCCAAAAATTAAGCAAATCAAGAACAATTGCATATATAAGTGTAAAATACAAAATTTTCATTTTAGTATTTGTAATAGAATACCTCATATATGTTAATGAATTAAGAAAAATAAGAATGTAAAGAAAATGCTTAAGTTTTGGCGACAGTTGTGTATAATTGGTAGCAAATTGTCTACCATTGGCGACGATAGTTTTGTTTGTCGCAAATAGGTGAACAGGTTAAAACAATGAGTGGGACGACGTCGTCCCTGAGATATAAAGATTTTATTAATCATGTTAGCAAAAAGAAAGATTGTATTAAAAGGTTTAGTATTGGCAATGATTGATTTATTTGGTAGCAAAATGTTGTACAATTTGTGACGTTATTTGATTTTAGTAGCAAACGTTTAACATTTGGTGACGAAATATAGATTCGTCACCAAACGTACCGGATGAGAAAAATTAAACAGAAGCTAGGATGACATCGTTTGTGAGATGAAGTTGTAGACGACAAACAATGTCGTCCTAGCGTCTGTTTAAACACAGACGTGCCAACCCTCCTTCTTCCCCCCTTTCACTTGTCAACCCCCTTCTCCTTCGTTATTTCAAAACCCAAGTTGCATTTTTGCCCTATCTTCTCCTCTATCTTCTACATTGTAAATGAATCTTCTCCCTGCGCTTGCTCTCTTCATTTGGTGAATAGTGTTGACCTTTTTATTTTGTTGTGTCATTGAAGTCGAAAAAAGTATGATTGTTTTGTGTTATGTTTTGAGTTTGTTGTCGATTTGTTTGCACTTGTTGGTGATGATAATGGTTGAGTTGTGCAGATGTTGTGATATTGTTGTTGAAGAAAGGGAAAACAAACGTTTTTTATTGCGTTCTTCAGTTGAATTTTACTTGCCAATAAGGTGTTCGACAAAAGTCCTGATTGTCATTATAATTTTTTTTTATTTTTTTCTCTTTAAAATTTTTGGGTTCTTAAAGGTGGTTTAATATTTATAATCGTCGCTAAAATCATTACGTACCATATAGAGCCAAATATGATATCATTTTTAGGGGTTAGGGGTTTACAACCACCAATCTTGATAAAGGGATGACAAGGATGATATGAAAGCAAGTATAGGAAGCTGATG
>JANKOD010000192.1:30236986-30250078 GCA_026284645.1 Erythroxylum acuminatum
CCATTAAGTCACCATAAAACAACATTAATAAGGAAATAAATAAACATAACTCAAGATAATAAAAGGTCTAATCATAACGTAAATAAAACAACATAAAGAAGGAGAATTAGGGTCTTTTTAAGTCTAACACAAGTAAAATTGTACAAAACACATTGAACTTGTTGACCGGAACACCTGATGCAATTTGAGCTTCAAAAATAAGTACTTTGTGAATTCCAAATGGCCTTAACAAAACTGTAGTTTTAAGACCAAGTTAGGTACTTCTTCAAATTCTTCTTCACCATCCGGATCATCATCATCACCATCATCACTTTCATTTAGACTAATCGGATCAAGGCCGATATTTATAACCTCTTGTATAACTTGGCTTGATGGTCCTCCATCAGCTTCCAAAATCCATCGTTTTCCTTTTTGAGTTGAGTGGATGACTTGCATTGGTGGATGACTTGAGTTCAGTTATCCTTTTTGTGGCAGACAAGATAAAATAATTGTCGGGACCAGTTTCTTCGTGGGGTACCGTTAGTTTTGGAGGTGTCTAATATAGTACATATGATATAAGTAAAATTATTATTTAATTAATTAAATTAAAAAAGAGATTTACAAAAAAAATTCAAGCAGATCTACAAAAGCCAGACTGGGAAGTCTAAAAGATCAAATATACATAGCCAAGGCCGAAGGTAAACTAGAATAAGAATGTAAGTTTAATGTAGTTCAAGAAAAAAGACTCCTCGGAAAAAACTAAAGAAGGAATCGACCGTGTGGAATTTAAGTATGCCTTTGTCTCTTATACTTGGATTCTCTCAGAGTCGTGTGGGAACGGACAAATCTAAAGATGGAATCGACCGCGTGGAATTTAAGTATGCCTTTGTTTCTTATACTTGGATTCTCTCATTTTCGTGTGGAACGTTCTGCCTTTTCTGCTTCTTTGATGATAGGATTAGGCACCTAGTGATTAGGAAGATTGGGTCCTAGATCTCCAATGTTGATCGTTTCATTGTCTTAATGATGCTATGGTCTTCATTCTCTATCCGAAGTAATAATTCGCTAGTTTAATCTTAAATCACTATGATTAAAGGAGGTCATTCCGCAAAATTAAGGTGAGTTAATGTGGTAAAGGACATTTTATGTGATAGTGGAAGGAACGGTTTAAGTTAATGTCGCAAAGAAGGAGAAAGCTTGGGATATAAATCAATTGATTATATAAAGGTAAGAAATCTAAACTTCCTCTACATGAAGATATAGGTTAGTCCATCGCAATTAGGGGTCTAGTCAATATGACTATCGATGTTTCCCCTGTAAAAATAAGGCATATAGGAGGCTAGAATTCTATAAATACAAAAACTTGAAAGAAAGGCATGAACGATCAGGTAATTTCTCGACTTATATGATATATGAATCTAATGTTGTTATAGCCGCATCAAGTTCTTAGTGGCTAAATATTGAATTTTCTAATCATATTGCTTCTATAATGCAGGAACTCATGATAAAGAGAAAGTTGAATAAAGAAGAGAAAAAAATGATGGTAGGAAATAATAAAGAAGTAGATATAGTTGAACTTAGATACAAGGTCAATCTTATTTTATATGACACATTCTATATACTGTCATGTAGGCAGAATTTGATCTCTGTATCTAATTTGGATAAAGAAAATTATAGTTTTGCATATGAAAATTCAATTGTAAAATTATCTTTCAATGCAAAACATTTTGGTATGGCCTTCTTATCATAGGGTTTATATAGAATGTGTCTTGCCCATGATGAGACATATGTTTCTTTATATATTGCCGAATAGGTTACTAAAAGGAGACCCCTTACAAAAGAAATGTCATACATATCATGGCATAAAAGATGAGGCCATATTAACATAGAAAGAGTTGAGAGATTGATAAAAGATAACATTTTTCCAACTCTAGATTATAATGATATAGGACCATAAGTTGACTGTTGTAATGGTAAGTTTATCAAAATAAAGGAAAAGGAGTCAACTTATGCTTCTGGCTTATTAGAACTTATACATACAAATATATGTGGACCTTATACAGCTACATTGTGTAATTCAAGATATTTTTTGATGACTATTTCTATTACAAATATGTGTTATTTATTGCTTAAAGAAAAGTCTAAAGTTTTTGATAAATTTAAGATCTTTAGCACTGAAGTTGAGAACCAATTGGGAAAGTTTGAATATTATGACAAACATGGAGTTTCAAGATAAGAAAAAAGTTTGATTGCCAAATATTTAGAATTATATGAAATAGTGGCTCAATTCACTATGTCAGGTAGTCCTGAACAAAATGGTGTGGTTGAAAGGCATACTCACACCTTAAAAGACATGATGAGGTCAATGCAAAGTAGGAGTAATTTACTTAATTACCTAAGGGTGAAGCTATAAAGACTGCCTTATACATACTTAATATAATCATAAGCAAATCAGTTTAAAAGGTGCCTTTTGAAATTTGGAAGGGGTAGAAATCTTCATATATGAGGCTACCCTGTTAAGGCATGTTAGTATAATCCTTATGAAAATAAGTTGCATTCTCATTCTGCTCATTATTTCTTTGTTGGATATCCTGACCATTCTAAGAGATATAGATTTTACTTTAGAAATGGAAGATCTAGAATATTGGAATCATAAACAACTAAGTTTCTTAAGAATAATGTCTGTGATGAGACTGGTCCATCTCATTTTAATGAGTGAGACAATTCTTATCCTTTAGATGATAGAAGGGTGGATATTATATATGTACAAACTGAAGTTCCCAAGGTCTGTGTATATACTGAACCAATTCAATTACGAAGATCCAATAAAGTTAGAAGACTTGTTATATCATTTTATTACATAGTCTATTTGAGTGAAAAATACTATAATATTGGGCATGAAGTGGAACTAGCAACTTTAATAGAAGTTATTTCTAAACCTCATGTAAAGTTATGGTGGGATGCAACAAGGAAGCATAATAAGGTATGAGAGCTTATGGATTTGTCTCATAACTATAAACCTATCAATTATAAATGGATTTATAATACCAAAAGGACTCTTAGGGTAAAGTTGAGCAATTTAAAGTTAGGTTGGATGCCAGATGGTTCACTCATAGAAAAGAAATTGATTTTAATGTCATCTTTTCTCCTGTATCCTGTAAGGTTGCATTTAGAGTGATTATGGCAACAGTAGCTTATTATAAAATGAAATTACATTATATGGATGTCAAAATTACGTTCTTGAATGGAGACCTTTATGAAAAGGTCTATATAGAGCAACCTAAAGGATTAGATCAAGATAAAGTTTACATGGTCTGTAAATTGTGAAAATAAATATATGATTTGAAAGAAGCCTCCAAATAGTAGTACATAAAGTTTGATAAGATTGTTACCTCATTTGTCTTCGTGAAAAATAAAGTTGAAAGATGTTTGTATTATAAGGTAAGGGGGAGAAATGTTATTTTTCTACTTTTATATTTGGATGATATCTTGCTTGCATCAAATAAATTGTCCATGCTGTATGTGGTTAAGCAACTTTTGGTTTAGCGTTTTGATACAAAAGACTTTGGTGAAGCATCTTTTGTACTAAGTATTCAGATTCACCAGGACAGATCTCAAAACTTGTTAGGTCTATCACAGAGTTCATACATTTAGCGAGTACTGCAAAGGTTTAATATGGTTGATTGTAAACATGTTTCAGCACCTATCTCTCATGACGAGAGCTTATCTTTACATAATGCCCAAAGAATGATATAAAAAGAGAGACTATAAAGAATGTCCCTTATTTTAGTGCAGTTGATAGTCTAATATATGCCCAAGCGTGCACTAGATTGGACATAGCATTCATTGTTGGATTATTTGGGTAAGTATCTAGCTAACCTAGAAATAGGTCGTTGGTATGCAGTCAAACGAGTTTTGAGATATCTCAAAGGAAAGAAGAATTATACGTTGACATTTAGGAAAGTCATCAATCTTGAAGTCACTAGTTATATAGATTCAGATTTTGATATATTTTTAATGACAGAAAGTTCACATCATCGTACATTTTTATGTTAACATATAGTATTGTTTCGTGGAACAGTCTTAAATAGACACTGATAAATTTTTCAACTATGCATGTAGAGTTCATAGTATGTTATGGAGTTACTTTATAGGCGATTTGACTCAGGAACTTGCTTTTTGAGTTATCTAAGATTGATTTGGTAGCTAGACTTATTCAGTTAAATTGTGATAATCTCTTTGTTTAGTAATAACAATAAAAATATCATATAATCTAGGCATTTAAAGGTCAAATATATGACTATAAAAGAATTAGTATAGAAAGGCGACTTGACAATGGAGCATATAGAGATTAAATACATGTTGGTTGATCCACTAACTAAAGGACTGTGCCCAATCAATTTTAGGAGATATGTATACAATATGGGCTTGTTGAATTCTTTAGGCACTATTAAATAGGGATAATAGTATTTGGCTCCTAATATAGTTGTTTTATTTTTCATGTATTATGATTGTACATTTTGTATGTATATTGATGATCATCATTGTATGCTTAGTCGTTTAGTTTGTAATACATTATCGTAATGCAGGTGAAAATCTTAAGAATTGTATCAATCTTAAGCATTTTAAAATTCATTGGATATATATACAGATTGACTTTGAACCTATGTCTTTAGGACATACAAATATATGGATAAATCTATGGATTTGACAAGACATAGGACGATATAAGTGTTTAATTCTATAAAGGTTTTTTTAAATACAATTTAGCATCAAGTAAGAGAAAACAAATTTCTCTAATACAGTTCAACATAAAATTTAGAAAAAGTGAAACTAAGAAATGAAACAATGATACATTTCAGATAATGCATGTATTGTTGTGATTTGCCACACTTCATTTTCTTATTTATATCAGTAAGGTATTCTATAAGTATGATTGTATTAGGTTTATGTCAAATATATCGACACATGCATTTGATACTTTTCAGTATTGAAGACTTTAGGGAACGAATGATGAAATTTCATTATCTTTGAATCAAATATTTAATTTTGGTCTACCATTATGTTGATTTTCTTAGCTACTTTTATTATTTTCATTTTCATTATAATTTTTGTAATTAATATTTGTCCAAGGAAGCGAATTTTAGAATTAAATTCCTATTAGACAATTATTAATTACAAGTTTTTATAAATTAAAATTGATCTAGAATAAAGATAATAAATTGGTTCAATAAAAAATTCCGGTTAAATGGACAAAAAGTACGGCATGAAAAATGAACTCTTTATCAATGTGAGCACATTTGTGTATTGGGCTTGTGATGGGAGCCGATAAGATTTCAATAAATAGTTACTAAGGTTTTCTACAATCCGCTGATAGAAGTTCATGAACATAAGATTACTTTGAACCTTTAATAAGTTCGCGAATTCATAAATGCGCAGAAAGACAATAATAGTATAAAGGAATTTGCAGAAAGTCGTTTATACATCGAGAAACCTATTCAAAAGATCCAAGAACTTAGCTTGTTGATCGAGTTATAGATAACAAAATAAGTACTTTTTCACGTTATCTTCGATTATACAAGTTAATGGTAAATCTTGAACCTAAAGTTAAAGTTTGTGTTAAAGTTTTAAATCATTTTCTTTTATTAATGCAAAATAAGATGCGTAGAGTTAAAGCAAAAATTCGGTAAAAATTATTTTTAATGTCTTATTTCTATTATCATGAGGCTGGTTTATATCAATCAGATTTAGTATTCTTTTTCCTTAGGTTTTTTTTTTTTTGGTTAAACACAATCGCCAATAGTCATTCTTAATATCGTTTTCCGTTGTACTGGGTTGAATTTAAGTCTTCGATCTTTTTTGACTTACTGATCTATGATTTTCGTTGAATAATCGATATAGAGCAGAAAGAAAGAACGTTAGAATAGATGCGGCACAACTTAGGGGTAACACGTGCGCCCTTATCCACTGCATAATAAGCAATCATTGAAATTCTCAGCTAAATTCATTCGTAAATTTGGCATTTTTGATTTTGTCAAACAAAGAAACTATAAGCATTCACATTACACTCTTGGACAAGAATCTAAATTAATGAGTCAAAGTTTGGGAAAAAAGTAGATCCCGATTAGTGTGAACCAAACTCATATTGAGCTTGTGATAGAAAAGCGCGATATAGAAGTTATATATAAAGGTTAAGGTCTGCTGCAGTTGCTCATATTGTTCGTAAGCATACAGATCCTCTAACTCGTTAAAAGCGCTTACATCTTGAGAAAATTGTAGAAAGACGTTAATTACGTGTTCATGAACGTTTTCTGTAAAGGTCCCAGAAGATTGAAGCTCGTTTTGACCTTAAAAATTATTTCAAAAGTTTAGATGGAACTAAAATCAAGTATTTCGCATTTTCCATGTACAACTTCCATGAAACTTACCTAGTCATTTCTGCTTTCATATCCTTTGTCCAGTTATGTAAGAAAGTTTTCAGAACATTACGCTTCTTGGTTGAAATTTTATAAGCTTCCCAGCTGCATTCAATCACTTACTCGGAAGGAGGGTGTCCACTTTAGAGGATACAAGACAAACAGGAATAGAACTTGTTCATGGGCAGAAGCTGATTTCATCAATGTCGTGGGACTGATGTTGTTAGTCCATAACTCTATATACGGATATATTTCATCAATATTATCCACATAGTCTTCATGGTATGCAAGCTGATTGCAGGTTGAAGTACTATACACCTATCTGGATGGAAAGATTTATATAGGATGTTTAAATTACATAATGAGCATGGCGTAAACTTAAGTTTCTGTATCACATAATGAGCATGGAATTTAAGAGTACTTATCATTGGATTAACTTAAACATATTCAAAGTAGAAGCATAGGAACTAAAGCTCACCATGTAGGCCAAATTATCATCAGACATTTGGTAATCTCTGATGCCAGGCGAGATAACTGACTGCTACCTGTTTTCAAGGATTGACGCACAATTTCTTTCAAAACTCAAATTTGGAATTTGATTTGCAAGTGATGTGACTAAGTGATTTGAGTTTACGTTATATTTTTATCCTTTAAGTTTGAAATATTTATCGTACTGTAATGACAAGTTGAACTTTGAACATGGCTCTACAAGATAAAGGGATGACGGAGATATGCTCGAATCAACAGTTTAGTTTCAAACTTCCACAAAACAGTCACCACAAATGGCCAAAGCCGTAAAACTTAAAGACTTTAATAAATTGCAGTGTAAATATTTAGAATTGAATTTCCGAAAGAAAAAAAAAACAAAAGTTTATTATAAAAAATTATCAATATTAATTTTATTTTAATTAAAAATTTATTAAGTTTAAAATATAATTATTTTCAACACGACTTACAACGATTTATTACTATGTGAAAGGTAATACGTTCATATCAAAATGAGCACACGATCTTTGATTTGT
Organism: Erythroxylum acuminatum; assembly: GCA_026284645.1. Taxonomy (NCBI): domain Eukaryota; kingdom Viridiplantae; phylum Streptophyta; class Magnoliopsida; order Malpighiales; family Erythroxylaceae; genus Erythroxylum; species Erythroxylum acuminatum. Next base: position 30,244,404 of record JANKOD010000192.1, read on the forward strand.
CCTTGAAAAATCGACACCTTGACAATGACAGTACTTTAATTAAATGAAGTAAGTTTTAATTGTAAACATGTAGGTGTGAAGTAATGAGAGCAAAATATCAGGGAAAGGCTAAGGTGAGGCTTATCGATCGTGACAGATTATTTGTGTAGTAGTTTCAAACAAGTCTATTAGTTGCAATTAATGACTAAAGTAACGTATCGAAGTAGGAGAAAATTGTAACACGGATTTCACAAATGTTTTATTTAATTACGGTTGGGGTATTCTTAAACTTAGTAATAAAAAATTTCTAATAATTTTAAGGCATACTTCTCATTTCCATTTAGTGTAAATTTAATAACTTTAGCTCGTAAGATCCCTTGGTTTGCGAAGATAAGAGAAAAGAGAGACATCAATTATACGCGATCTTTATTTTATATCTTATAAATAAGTTGTTTTTGTGGTTCAAACATGTGATATGAAATGCTCTTAACAAATTCAATATTAGTTAAATAAGAAAAGAGATTTCTATCTCTATCGACCCATCTAACAATTTTTTGATAACTCTAATTTGAGAATTGACACTAAATACTTATTCGTTTGAGAATAGTCAGGCACTTTTTTTTGAAGGATTGAAATTAATAATTTACAGTATCTCTTAATCATTGATGAAGTGTAATCAAATTACTTGCACGAACAGGAAACTTTTTGACAGATTTAGTTTAAAATAGTTTTCTCCACTTGTCTGCTGATGATTCACGGTTGTCAAATTATTGACTGAAGTGCTTCAAGACATCGTTTTTCTACTTTGATGTCTAAAGGGAAGGCCTACTAAATTTCAAAGTTGGATAATGACATATTGTGAGGACAATAGAACTGAGGTATCCGACCTTTATAATTTATGAAAACATTTAGCATTCTATTTTATTTATAATATATAAATAGGTCTATCAAAATACTCATTTACCTGATTTTTCAATCACTTCTCCAACATATTTTTCAATTTTAAAGGTATAAAAAACATATACCATAACCAAACAAACGCACGAGTACTAAAGATTTCACTTAACTTTCATGCTTGAATTTCAAATAGTTTCAAGGATGTAAATGATGTTGGTGCTATTTTGGACTTAGTTATTTTGGGACAAAGTTTGGTATTTTTCATAAAATAATTTTTTATTTAATAAATATATAACTGTAATAATTAATTCATTTATCTTATGTCTTCATTTAATTAATTCATTTATCTTATGTCATGTAAAAGATAAAATGGTAGGTATGAAGGAGAAAGAGTTATTGATTAAGAATTAATACGAAAGAATGATGTAAAATAACATTAATAGCGAGTTCTAATTTTAGTCATTGATTGTTATGATATCCTAGAAGATATAATTTTAATGCACAATCAAATAATTTAATTAGATAATTAAGATTATATTTGACAAAAATGATATTCAATTCGAAGAAGTACATATAAGCGTGACAATTTATTGCTTTTTCTTCTGAAATTAATTTTTAAAATCTCAATTGAACATGCATTAATAATAAAAATTTTCTAATGCATCCTGTATGATATGAAGTTTTAATAGCTTGAGATTGCACACACCAATTTCAATCTACATAATGATGATCCTACCATAACAATTTTTTTTTTTTTTGGGGGGGAAACTCTTTCATGTATGGAAAACACTCATCCATTTATGAACTTGTCTTAATTAAATATATTTGGTCACAATAAATGTGAAAAATATTCCAAAGTTACACTTATCCAAAAGAAAAAGAAAACATAGATACGAATAGGTTGAAGTTAAATCTGGCCATGGATGTAGGGTTCTAGAACAGGATCGTCTTTGGTTGAAGTGAAGGGATATAGGTTTAAGTAACACAAGTCGTCAACAAGTTGCCTAATGTGAAGACCATTCTTTTGTTGTTTGTTTTTGTATATAAGCCAAGTACTGGTACTCCGGCTTCCTATATCCACATATTTGATACCTTTGTTTTCTATCCAAACCAGACATCACTGACTACCACCACTTAAGCTCTGGTTCTCTTCTCTTCTGCTCTTTCTCTCAATCTAAGAGAGATGGCTGGTCCTGATGTAGAAAGAAATGGCTCTCCTACCCATCCTTATGCTGAGAAAACTCTCCCAGACTTTGATCCTCCAAAGAAACCCAAGAGAAACAAGTATGCTATTGCTATTGCTATCTTGGCCTCCATGACTTCGATCTTACTCGGTTATGGTGAGTTTTTCTCAACTTCAACTCTTGGTTTAGTCTTTAGTTCTTAGCAGGACGGGGGCATTTAACATGTACCGTTTTAAGACAAAAGGTCGATGTGTATTAGGACTAAGTGGTCTCCATAACACAGAGCCTGCACTGTCTGTTCGTTATCTTCTCAGAGCTTCTAAGCTGTTCTTAGAGTAGATAAATACTTCTGACACAACTTTCCATGGAAGATCTTATGTATGTATTGATGATCTACATCTTTAAACACTGGATCTATGCTTTGTGTTTTGACAGATATTGGAGTGATGAGTGGGGCTGCCAAATTCATCAAAGCACAGTTCAAACTCACAGATGTCCAGATAGAAATCCTTTCGGGTACTATCAACATTTACTCTCTCGTGGGCTCAGCAGTGGCAGGCCGGACGTCGGATTGGATTGGTCGACGGTACACAATTGTGGTGGCCGGAGTCATTTTCTTTGTCGGAGCCATTCTGATGGGATTTGCCACAAACTATGCGTTTCTCATGGTTGGTCGGTTTGTCGCTGGTGTAGGTGTTGGATTTGCCCTCATGATTGCTCCTGTTTACACAGCAGAAGTCTCTCCAGCTTCTGTGCGTGGATTTCTCACCTCTTTCCCTGAGGTTTGTGAATGTTTATTTAAGGTTTTAAACAGCATATTGTGAGTGCACACATCTATTTATATTTCACAAGTTTAGTACCTATTTAATAATAACAAAATATTGAAGTGTTAAATAAATTTTCGATATAATTAATCGAATAATTTTTAATTTTTAATTTAATCAATCTAAATAAGTTTAATTTTGTTCGGTTTGATATGTAAAAAGGTTATTTTATACATTGGATTATAATAACTATCCATTCTGATTACAGGTTTTCATTAACACCGGCCTATTATTTGGATACGTCTCCAACTATGCATTCTCCAAACTTCCAGCTCATTTGGGATGGCGATTCATGCTTGGGATAGGAGCGGTCCCTTCAATTTTCATGGCTCTCGGAGTTCTTGCGATGCCGGAGTCCCCACGTTGGTTGGTCATGCAAGGCCGTTTAGGGGATGCCAAGAGAGTCCTGGAGAAGACCTCCGATTCCAGGGAAGAGGCACAGTTGCGAGTCATGGACATCAAAGAAGCTGCAGGAATACCGGAGGACTGTAACGACGACATAGTTCAGGTTCATAAGAAAAGCCATGGAGAAGGGGTTTGGCGAGAACTGTTCTTGCATCCAACACCAGCGGTTCGCCACATATTGGTCTGTGGAATTGGCATTCATTTCTTCCAACAAGCTTCAGGCATAGATGCTGTGGTTCTGTACAGTCCTAGGATCTTTGAAAAAGCAGGAATCAAATCGACAAATGATCAGTTACTTGCAACAATAGCCGTTGGGTTGGCTAAGACATCCTTCATCTTGGTGGCCACTTTTTTGCTTGACAAGGTTGGTCGTCGACCCTTGATTTTGAGTAGCGTTGGAGGCATGATTGTGTCACTGTTGACTCTTGGTCTGGCACTCTTAGCCATTGATCACTCGAGTGAGAAGTTGAGTTGGGCTATTGGGTTGAGCATTTTCTCAGTGCTGGCTTTTGTTGGCTCGTTCTCCATTGGTTTGGGTCCGATTGCTTGGGTTTATAGTTCCGAGATCTTTCCCTTACGACTTCGAGCACAAGGTACGAGTATAGGAGTGGCAGTGAATAGGTTGATCAGTGGAACCATATCAACCTCATTCCTATCCCTGTACCATGCGATCACAATCAGTGGAGCCTTTCTCCTGTTCTCAGGAATTGCAACAGTGTCTTTTATATTCTTTTTTACATGTTTCCCTGAGACTCAAGGTAGGAATTTGGAAGATGTAGAGATGCTCTTCGGTCATTTTATCAAGTGGAGATCTGTCTTGAAGGATCAAAAGAGAAAGAAGACAGACAATACTAGTGAAAATGATGGTCAAATTCAATTAGGAACCAGAAGTTAAGTGTATGTAGGTTTCAAAAGTCTAGATTATAGGCTTGGTTTTACTTCTTTCACCTGGTTATCTTGGTAAGTGAAAGTAAAGTTGTACTTGAGTGGGTGTTGATAATGAGAACCCCCTTGTACCTTTGAGAAAATAACTACAAAAAGGATTGGATATCTATGAATATGTATCAATGACAGTATCACTTCCTCACTCCATTTCATATCCTTATCTCTGTCTTAATGGGTCCACTTGGATTGTCGACTTCTTAAAAATAATCAAAGAATGTGTACATTAATCCTTGAACATTATCTTTAGGCGACAGGTCTAGCTTGCCTTATAATATTTGTCAAAAAGTCTTATACCTTCTAATATTTTCAAAATAGAACAATTTGCCCTGAAAATTTATACTCTATCAAATTGATGTTAGTCTCTATTAAAATTGTTCACCTAAATATGTTACGTAAGGTCAGCTGCGAGCACAGCTAGTGTGTATTTAGGTAATAATTTTTATTTTAATATTAATTAATATGTTATTTATTATTTACCTATAATTAAAATTGTTTTTATTTCCCCAAATTAAGTCTCCCCCGTCTAAGGAGTTCCCCTCTTCTTGATTACCATAGTTTGCTTCTTCGGTCTCTATCATTCTCCAGTTGCACAAGGCAAGGTTTTATTGTTTTCTAGTTTGTGCATTGGAGGTTCTATCATTCTCCAATCACTCCAGACATGGAAGCGTAGTTGAAAGGTATGTTTGCTCACTCACTTTGTAATTATTAAATATTAGTGAATAAACATCTTATTTTAGTTTTAGGAGTTGGGTTATATAATCACTCATTTTCTTGACAAAAAAAGGATTCCATCTTTGTTTAGTGTTTCTATTTGTTTTGCTATTTGTCCTATTGGGTATTAATGCATCATCTTGAAAAAAAAATTACGTCTTTATTTCAATTAATTAATTAAAGGTAAGCGGTCCAACATGAGAAAAGTTTTATCTTTATGTCAAACTTATGTAAATTAATGCCATCTTTCATTTTGGCATATTTGGTTTCCTATATTCCTTTGTAATCAATATAGGAATTAGTGATGGCTAATATCAGTAAGGTTGCAAGATTTTTTATAGAAAATTTCGTTAACACTATTAATTCGTGAGGCCTTATTAGGATTCATATTGAATAAAATGTTCCCAACATCCTTTGGTAAGAATGGAGTAGTGAGTGCTTGAGTTTGCTAATTATGAATAAACGGGCAAATGAAGAAGAAAATAACTTCAACCTCCCCTGGTTATGCATTTCGAAGATCGAAGGGTACCTTTAAAGTGTTGAGTAGTAAAAGTTTTTAAGTTCCTCTTAAGAATGTATAGTATTGCCTTAGCTTTCCCTAAAAAGAGTAATTCTATTAGAGTTATTTCCACTCAGGATCGAGTAATCTAAGAACCTAATATTGCCATTTTCTTCTTTAAGTAATGGAATTTAATTGCACTAGAGAGGTTTTTTAATCAAATAAATTATA
>JANKOD010000192.1:30268307-30280830 GCA_026284645.1 Erythroxylum acuminatum
AACATTCAAAATTTCAAACTATATTTTATATTTCTTTAGATTTACAATCCCAAGCACAATAGCCACAAAAACTCAACAAAACAACAAATGTTTCACCATCGAAACATTAAACCAATGGAGCTACAAAAACGCATGAAAACTGCTAGAGTTTTTCACCACCAAAACAACAATGAAGACAACCTGGAAAATTTTCATAACCTAAGGGAAAACGCCACTACTAGATATGGATAGAATCCTTGTAAAATCAGGCAATAGGTAGAGAAAAACACTTTTCCTATGTATAGATAAAAATACCGAAAATACCTAACTGCCTTAGATAGATAGGATTACCGAAATAGGTTGTCAAAAAGAGTCCACAAATATACATTTTATCTTAATCAAGATATGGTGATTTTATTCTAATTAAATCCTATCATGACTAGGATTTTATCCCAAATAAACCTTATCTTTTAAAAAATCCCACACAAGGTAGAATACTCGTCGTAATGAAATTCCACAAGTAACCAAAGATGTCTAATTACAAACAATGCTCACAATAAATTAATTAAGATATCTTAACATATCTTAACAATCTTTCCCTTTTTGGTATTATTTGTCACATATCAAGACTTTCATTTAAGAAGATAATTAGATGCATACCATCAAGTGCACATAATACATAGGAACTCCCTCTTAATCAAACATCAAGTTTCAAGTAACTTTTAAATGGCACCAGGTTCAAGTAGCACAAGTTTGTTAAGTTCAATTACGCAATGGTCAAATAACGAAAGCAACAATAGTCCCAAATAAACAAAACAACCAATAATCATCATCCTTTCTCCCCCTTAGGACAAAAAGATCTCAAAAAGAAAAATGTTGTCAAAGTGATAAATCTTAGTAGATAAGGAGGCATAAAAATTAGCAGTAGGTGTAACAAAAGAATCATAAGCATATAGTACACTAGTAGAAGGTCAAGATGACAATTTACCACCAGTCAAAATACTAGCCAACATATCATTTCTTATATCAAAGTCATCGACATACGACTAAATAAATTCATAAATCCCAAAAATCATTCAATGAATCAGAATAAAACTTAATCAATCTCCCCCTCATATTAACCATATGAAAGCATAAAGTTGTATCATCCTACACTGTCTTATCAAAATTAAAATACAATTCTAGCACTAACTCAACTTCAAAAAGTTGTGGCAATAAAGAAGCATGTAACAAATTCCCCTCAATCAATAAATCATCTAAATCAAATTGTTTATACTCAGCTAAATTTATAAGATGATCAAGAACAAACCCGGTTGAAGTGAGAGTATCCCATCATTGTAAGGTTGAGTGGGTAGACCATCAATAAATACAATCTTCATTTAAGCCACAATTGCATCCTTTATTTTTCTTGGTCTAGGGGTTCATCATAAATATAACTTCTGTAACCTCACCAACTCGACTTAAAACTCTCCACATATCATCCTCAGTAGTATCCTTATCTAAACTGCCAACCTAATATCTGCACAAATATCCAACCCTAGTGAAAGCATATTGCCCAAACTAATATAACCCATGATGTGGATAGAAACCAAGATAAAACTTGAAAACCCCAAATCGTGTAAAATCTGAATCTTCCTATAGATCTCCAACTATGCATCAATATTTTCTTGACATAACTCCATAAATCAAAATCTAAAACTAGAATTCTCATATCATCAAGCAAAGCCTTATTTTTCACATCAAATTTACTATTCAACAAGTAAGGAAAAGCTAAACACACACCAATCACTTAAACCTTAGAAAACCCATAAATTAAAAACTCTAGATGTCAACTCCTTCGAGCCCTCCATTTTTAAAATAATCAACATCAATATACTTCAAAAATGTAAAGCACAGAGTCCCCATGACCTTCGAAAAATTTAAACCTGGCCTTATTCCTCGTCACATTGACTCTATCATTAGATGTATGGTTGGTTCCTCTCTCATAAGTAACCAACTAGTTAACAGTTTCTTTACCAGCAACAACTAACTGCGAATCTGGGCTTTTTTTTTTTTGTTTTTTTTGCTTCTTTGCATCTTCATAAAGTTGGTTTTGAAGATTTTCCTCTATCACTTTATCAATCATTTTGTGCTATCGATTCAGATTATCATATTCAACTGAATTGCAAGAAGTAATAGCTTGCAATATGTAGCAATTTTTTTCCAATCTTTTGCCACTCACTAAACATTCTCCTTATTATGTTAACACCCTATATACATCACTGGTAAATTTGACCAACAATCCATCATCACAAAGTTGACTAATACTTATCAAGTTGGCTTTTAACTAATCAACTTGAAGTACATTTTTGAAGTGTGGCAGTCCATCTACGCAAAGAGTCCCTCTTCCAATTACCGTGACCTTCTTTCCATCTCCAAAAGTAAAATGGCCATCTATATAACTTTGATAATCCATCAAGTAGCTTCTTTCACCTGTCATATGATATGAACTCTCACTGTCAAAATACCATCTATTGTAAGAAGTGCTATACATTGATTTAAGAGCCACAAATGCTTGCAGTTGATTCTTTCTAACCAAATCTCCTTTGATGGCTTCTCCTACTAAAAGTTCTTCCAAGAATGTTTAAATTTTTTATTTTGAACATTGTGGAATAAAATTTGTTGTAGCTCGTAATAATTTGGCCTTATGTGACCCCTTTACACCAAAAAAGTGACATGTAGGCATAAACTTTCTACTTCTTTTTGGCATTTCTCCTTACTTACTTGATCTTGCTTCTTTGACAAATCTAACTTCACCATTATGCTCATTATTCAACATAGAACATTCCTTTTTATAGCCAACACCTTGAAAGTCCCCTTTGTTTTTACCAATTTCTAGTAATTTATCTAGCTTCTCGATACCACCATTTAACATTCTTATTCCTTTTTTGGTATTGATCAGCTCTAGCTTTGTTTCATCAAGTTCATCTATTATTGGTAACAACTTCCTCTCTAGATCTTAATTGACATCCTTTATGGTTGAATTTTCCTTATTTAGTTTCTCGGTTTACTGATACATTTTCACCTATTTGGCACACATTAATTTATAGACCTTGTAGATGTCTTCCTTTTTAGTTTTTGAGTTATTGTCATCACAATCACAATCTGAATTTAAATTTAGAACTGAAACATTTGTTTTTTAGCAATCAATTTCTTCACTAGTTACTACTAAGGAAGCAATTAGAATTTTGATGTTTAAAGCAACCAATGCTACTTGATTATTTACAGTTTCTTCTTCACTACCACACTCACTTTTAGATTCGTTTTCACTTTAAGTGCTAGTGTAGGACTTCCCTTTTCTTCTTTTAAGAGTGTTGGCACATTCTGCTTGCATATGTGTGAAACCTTGACACTAATGACATTGTATCTTTTTTTCTTTTGCTTGCGGTTTGAAGTTATTATTAGATGAACTCCCACCATTCTCTCTAAACTCAAGTCTATCTTTAATCACCTTGTTTAGCTACTTGCTAAAATTTCTTATTAGCAACACCATATCATTATTTTCATCGGAGTCGTCTCTTGAATCATTTAAGACTTTTCCATCCTCAACTTACAATGCTAATCATTTATTCTTCTCTCGTTTATCTCTTAACAAATTCAACTCAAAGTTAGTAAGAATCTCAATTACCTTATCTAAAGATAATTCATTGATATCATGGGCTTCTTCAATGGCTACAATTTTTCTAGGAGACAGTGATCTCAATGTATTCATGACAAGTTTCATATTTGAATAATTTTTCCCTAGTTGATGTGTTTGGTTAGAAATGTTACGCAATCTCTCATAGAAGTCTCCAATAGTATCGCTTTCATCCATCTTTAGCTTTTCAAATCTAGCAGTCAACATCCGAAGTTTCGAAGCTATTATAAATTTTGATCCCTTATGTATTGTTTGTAGAGTGTCCAATGCTTCTTTTACCGATTTATAGGCTAATATCATACTGAACCATCCATCATCCACAACATTAAAAATTGCATGTATTGCTATCAGGTGCTTCCTCTTCTTCAGCCCTTATCAGTTCAGATGGGTCTTTAGGTACCACTTTATTCTTTTCATCAATCGTCATTGGATGTGTCTAGCCATTCAAAACTGAATTCTATGTTTTGGTTCCTTATGTTTGAACAAATACTCTCATTTGTGATTTTCAAGTAGGATAGTTTGAACCATCTCTGTAGTGGTGGCCTAGTCAATCGGCAACCTATCTCTGATACCGATTGAAAAATTCGAAAAGATGTGGTTTTGCAAAAATCTGGTTCTATCGTAGTTGCTTTGAACTGTATCTGTCGGTTGCTTAATATCAAGAAATTTTGCCAAAAACTGTTAATTTTTCAGCACAAACAAAAACAGAAAATTAAACATGAAATAAAAAAATCAACACCTGATATTATATATATATATAGTAAAGCCCTTGTATAAAACTATTGCTCTTTAATGAAAGTGATTAAACTAAGTGAGGGTATTAACATACCTTACCTACATCAGCGGGGCCCTCACTCAGTTTAATCACTTTCATTAAAGAGCAATAGTTTTATACAAGGCTTTACTGAATCAATCACTTAACCTTTAACACTATCCATTAGTTCTCACACTTGTGAAAGTATTTCACTCCCAACAACACAACTACATCGTGGTAACCTTAACATAAGATTTTCACACAATGTTTAATAATAAAGATGATAATTGAACAAATTAAGTGATTGAAACAATAAAGACATAAACAACAAGAACACTTGAGATAGAAAATAACTCCCCTAAAAATGTAGCCTCATTAATGAAAGAATAGGAAGTTGTCCACTAAGAAATTTGTTGTGAACCTTTGATATTGTCACTAAAACATCTTACACATAGCAGCCATAAAAACTTAACAAAACAACAAACTTTTCATCACCGAAACATTAAACCAATGGAGCTGTAAATATACACAAAAATTGATGGAGTACCAAAAAAACAACAAAGACAATATGGAAAATTCACATAACCTAGGGAAAACGCAGCTACCAAATGTGGATAGAATCGCCGTAAAATCAAGCAATAGTTAGAGAAAATACAATTGTCCATTATATAGATGAAAATATTGAAAATCTCCAACTGCCTTAAATAGATAGGATTATCGATATAGGCTATCAAGAAGAGTCCAAAAATCTACTTCATATCTTAATCAAGATATGGTGATTTTATTCTAATTAAATTTTTATCATGATTAGGATTTTTTTCCAAATAATCCTTATCTTAAAGGAATCCCACATAAGGTAGAATACAAGTCGTAATGAAATTCCACAAAAAACCAAAGATGTCTAATTATAAATAATGCTTAAAATAAATTAACTAAGATATCTTAACAGAAGCAATACCTTTTCGATGTAACCTTTATATGATAATCCTATATGAACAATGACAATAAATTTGGACCCCTTTTATGAAGGACATTTTACCAAGATCTTTTTATTCAATTTGCTCCAAAAGAAATATCTTAGTTTCCCAAAGCAGTTCCACATTACTACTAACAAGTAAAATATCATCCACATATAGGACCAAGAAAATGAATCTACTCCGACTAAACTTATAGTACATACAATCTTCAACAATGTTCACTTCAAAGTCAGATAAGAGAATAACCTAACAAAACTTTTGATACCATTGACGTGAAGCTTGCTTGAGCCTACAGATGGATTTCTTAAGTTTACAAACTAATTGGCTAGTTTCCTTAAAAGCTAACCCTCCAGTTATTTCATATATATTGTTTATTTAATGTTTACATAGGAAAAGTTATTTTTGCATCCATTTGATGTAGCTCAAGATCAACATACACCACAAGTGTCATAATTGTCCTAAAAGAGTCTTTCGATGAAATTGAAGAGAAAATATGTTTATAATCAATGCCTTCCCTCTAAGTAATTCCTTTGGTGACAAGATAAGCCTTGTATCTCTCGATATTGCCTTGTGAGTCCTTTTTGGTCTTCAAATCCATTTACAACTAATAGGTTTAACACATTAAGGTAATGGAACAAAGATCCCAAACATTATTGTCTCTCATAGATTGAATTTTCTCACCTATGAAATTAATCTGCTTATGAGAGCTAGAACTTTTAATTGCTTTATGGAAAGTGAGTAGATCATCTCCCGCTAAGTCAATATTTTGCTCATCTTCTTAGAGAAATAGAATATAATCATCCATAATTGCACTTTTTTGTTCACTCGTGGATCTTCTTAAAAGAACTAGTTCTACTTGAATTTTAGTTTATTGAGTTTGATCCTAATGCTCCTCATGAACAATGGATTGAGAAACAATTGGATGATTTTGATGGGTAGTAAGGTCAACATTGTCATGTATTTGTGTCGAATGCTAAATCAAGTTAGGAATGAAAACTTGATTATAATCAACAACAATTGTAAGAAAAGGAACATTGGTTAACTCCTCTTTAAAGACAAAGTCATTATCCTTATCTCCCCCCAAATTCATCATCCTTAAAGCTTTGGACATTTCTCATCTCGAAGAATATTCTTATTTTTGGATCATGATATTTAAATCCCATAATCTTTTAGAGTATCATACAAAATAACTACTAACGGTTCTTGCATCCAGTTTGTTTTCAATGGGCTTATAAAACCTTGCCTTAGTTAGACATCCCTAAATGCGTAAATTGTATCTTCCATTAGTATTCAAGGCCACAATAAGATCTTATGGCCTTAATAGTTTTACCAAATTAATTTTCATCTTCGACCTTAAATATCTTAAAGATGTCCAATGCTTAAGACTTTTTATAAATTAAGTATAGGTAGCCATATCGAGAGTAACAGTCTATGAATGTGATAAAATATTATTGACCATTATGAAGGTGTTGGAAATGACCCATAAATATCTGTATGTATACAGCCTTAGCTCTCTCAGCTCCTATTTTTTCTATTTGTAGTTTTACCTTTTATATACTCAACACAAACATAATAAACTAATTCATCAAGTGTTGTAAGCATCCTTTTTGATTCAAGTATGTCAATTCTCTTTTTAGAGATATGACCCAAATGCTTATGCCATAATAATACAAAATTTTCATTTAATAATTTGTGTTTAACAACGTTGGTTTTAACAATATAGGACTCACTATATGAAGTAAATAAAATTTGTCATGATTAGATAAATTACTAGTTCCAATAGACAGAGAATTAAAATAAACATAACAATTTCTGTTTTCAAATGTAAAAACAATCCTTCTTTTCCTAGTACAAAAATTGAAACCAAAATTTTCCTAAAAGATGATACAATAAATGTGTTCTTTATAATCAAAAAATCCTCATGCCTAAAACTTCCACCAAATTTCTAGCTCCTGTGTAGATGTACTTCTTACTAGTATGCCTTTTGTAGTTCAGAAAACCCTGTATAGATATGGTTATGTAAGTTGTAGCACCATAATCCAACTACTGAGTATATCTTGGTACTGAAACCAAATTAACTTCAGTGCTATCAAGAGTGAAAAGGCATACCTTTCTTTACTCACCAAGGGCGATATTTGGCATAGTTTTTCTTCATATAACAATGGTATTTATAAAAAAAAGAATTTCTTTTCCTTTAGTCCATCAAATGTATCCTTATAACTACATACCACAATCTCATTACCTTTTCGTTCTTACCACATCCAAAAGAGGTTGATGTCCATTTTTCCTTTTTATAATTATAGCTCACCTCAAATTGATTGAATTGTGAAGGAAAAGATATTAACACAAAGTGAACAATCAAGTCTTCTAACAACTTCATCTTTAGTGTCTTTTGTTTTTTCACAAGGTGAAATATTTAAATTATGTACTCTCTTGTGCTCCCATTGCCCTTGTACTCATAAAGACAAGTTTTTTTAAAGCTGCATTTGTCTCTACATTGTCGCTTTGGTGAAACAATTCTCAAGGGTGTCAAGAAACCTTTTGATATTCGTTTCTTCAAGTATAGTGTCCAGAAACATCCTAAAATAGCATTCTTCATGATCATAAGACTCACGTGGTTAAAGAGATCCCACCTCTCAAAAAATCTTCAAGCCTTAATAGAAAATTGATTTTTAAGAGGTGTATGACACCACTCTCTTAATGCAAGATCCAAATCTATATATCCTAAGACCATATAGGTAACTCCTTTTTTGATCAAGATGCTTTATCTAGACTTACAAGGGAATACTTTACACAGCTTATAGGCACTGAAGCAACCTGCAATGATACTTATCATATCCTCACTCTCTTTGATATTTCACTTTCACAATAGCTCAAAGAATCAATCTTTGCTCCGTTCACTAACTTAGAGGTCAAGGAGACCTTATTTAATTTACATCCCTTTAAAGCTCCTGGTCCTGATGGATTCACAGTAGGTTTTTTTAGAAAACTTGGTTGATTTTTAGTAACATGTTTACTGAAGTTGTCTTAGAGTGTTTATCCTCTTGTAAAATGTTGAAAGAGATAAGTCACACATACATAAATCACACATACATTTGCCTGGTTCTTAAAAAGTTGGATCCGTATACATTGGCAGATTACAGATCTATGTCGTTCTGTAACATAATGTCCAAGGTAATTTCCAAACTCCTTGCTAACCGTTTGAAGACTACTTTATTCACAATAATCAATTATACTCAGAGGACATTTATACAAGGCACATTTATAGGGGATAACATCCTACTTATGCAAGAGATCTTAAAAGATTATAATTCTAGAACGAATATCGAAAGTCGCCACTAGAAGATAGATTTTTATATGGCTTTTGATACAGTTAACTAGAAGTTCATACAAATTTATTTGGAGGCTCTTGAAGTCCTAACTAAGTTTATTGACTGGATTTTAACGTGCGTACAAACTGCTTCTATCAGCATTCTTATGAATGGGATTCCCACCAAGCTAATATCTCATCTTAGAGTTATCAAACAAGTTGATCCTCTCGCCCTTTATTTATTTACTCTAGTTATGGAAGGCCTTTTTTCCCTCATCAATAAGGTTATCTACCCCAATGGCAAGTTTTGTTACCATTCCAAGCTCACCCACTTGATGTTTGTTGATGACTTAATTCTTTTCTTAGAGGAGATACACATTTAGTGCAGTTACTCAAAGAACTTCTTATGAAGTTTTCCAAATGGTCTAGTCTACTATTGAATGTTAATAAAAGTAGTTTGTACTACTCTAAAGATGTGAGGAACTCTTTAGAACTATCCAAGATTATTACTCTTTAAAACTACCCAAGATTATTAAACTCTCGCCTTATGATCTTCCTTTTAAGTATCTGTGAGTCCCTAGTTTGTATGCAAAGTCAAAGTATTCAAATTGTATTTCTCTCATTGAAAGGATTAAAGCTCGAATTCACACCTAGTAGAATAGGTTCTTGTGTATTACTGCAAGGGTTACTTTGATTATCTCTATGCTAGGAAAACATTATGTCTACTGGATATCTCATATTATTCTTCCTAAGAAAGTCATTAAGGAGATTGATAACATCATGAAAGCTTTCTTATGGTCTAGTTCTAACAACTCAAAGAAAGTTAAAGTAAAATGGAGTGAGGTGACAATTCCTAAGAAGCAATGAGGATTGGGATTATCCCTATATCTCTTATACACAAAGTGTTTCTTTGCAAAAGAATTTGGAGGCTCTTTGATGACAAACATGCTATCTAGGCCAAGCGGCTACATGAAACATATCTCAGTAATGAAAGCATTTGCCAATTGTCTACCTTGAAGGAGTACTTTTAGTTTTTCTTGCAAATGTTGAGCTTGAGACACGTTGTTTTTCCTTTGATTAAGCATGTGTTAGGCATCGGAGATACTATTTACGTATGGTTCAATAATTGGATAGATTATAGTCCTCTCATACAAAGGACGACATTATCCATACGTACAAACACGATTCCTCTTCACTCCAAAGTTTCTTCCTTGATGAATCAAATGTAATAGGATGACAATTTCAAAGGGTTTAACTTACTAGTTGATCTTCTCCCTTAGATCACGAATACATACAAGCATGATTCTGTAACTTGGGTCCCAAATGCCTCATGTAAGTTCACTAATAAATCTTATTATAGGGCTTTGTAAGAAGTTGTAGGCAATGTTCCTTGGTACAATCTCCTTTGAAAACATTCCCTCAGTTATAAAGACTCTATTTTCACTTGGCTGACTATCAAAAACAAGATTCCTATAAAAAATAAATGGTTTGGTTCTTATGACCCTCTTTGTATGCCTTGTAAAGAGTTGGAAGAAGACAGAGATCACTTATTCTTTCAATACATATGCTCTACGTGATATAGAGCAAGCTTTTGTTAATTATGATTGGTCATCATCTCTCAACTGGATCATTTATACTGCCCAATTGCAATTGCAAGATGCCCCTACTTACAAAAATGCCTTTACTACAATGATTTATTCTATTTAGAAGGAAAGAAATAAGCAGATTTACAAGAATAGGGAAGTACCCAAATACAACTGAGCTAATGATATCATAAATTAGATCTGAGTCCTTACAATAGCAAAATCTGATCAACATTGACTTATCCACAAGAATGAAGTCCAGATGGAATTTGTTGTGCTTTATGTTACATTTCATTTGTTTTTGTAAGTTGTCATGGCTTAAGCTTGATATTTTTATTTTGTAATTTTACTTATGGTTAACTCATTGTAATGTCGAGATAGATTTGCTATAGTTAATAATAATTATTCAAATTTCATAAAAGTCCAACTTGATTAAATGTCTTTGCTATTTTCAACCCATTTTTTATGTGAGATTTATTAGGTTTGTAAATATGTTGGCAATGGATACAAATTATAACTCTAAATTATATTTAGGATTTGATAAATTAAACTCCTTTAATTTATGGCGTCTAGCAACACATCATGACCACCCAAATATTTAAGAATGTGAAAGTGGCTTTGACTAAGCTTTTCGTGCATGATTTTTCATATAATTCAATTCTTTCATAATACAATGTTCCAATTAGATTAGAGTATGAAATTAATGTTTACTTTATTCAATCATATTATTTATGTCATTAGCTATTAATTCAATTAGTGATATTTGTAAACTATTTTACAAAGTGTCATTCCACCTTGACGAAAGATTTCTCGAATAAATACTAATCGAGAAAAGCAGAATATTATCCCTAATTACTTTAGGGTAATAAATTTATCTTGATTATACAACTATATACATATAGTTCAAGCTATATCCAATGTGTACCGACTGAATTATTGATGATTATAACAAGTCATAAATGGTATCAAAACTTATCAACTCCTATACAAGATAACTTTAGAGATCTCAAGTCAAAGTATCACTTATACAATCACCACAATGAAAATTTCCACACACATACAAGTAATGTTCTAAATAAATTTATCATATATGGGGTTAGGTCAATGAACTTGTTCTCTAGCAAGCAACCACACATTTGTTTAAGCATCTCCATACTTTAGTCTAGGAGATCGACTACTTCTTTCATAAGGAGAAACAAAACATATGCTAGTCTTTTTATATTCTATTGATGTCTAGTCTTAATAAAAACAATAACTGTGAACAATTTAGGGATAATACATAAATGTAATATGAATCTTCTAATTATAATCTCATTATAATATCATTTGTAATGTATAATTATCCTAAGAACTTTATCAGATACATCTAAATACGTATAAGATAAATAATGTCTTTAAATAATTGTCACTAAACTACAATTGACCGATTGGCTGTAAGCCATAAACCAACATTTTTAACTCAAATGGTTATTTGAATAAAAATTATTATTAGAACTTCAAAATAATCATCACAAAATTATACTAAAGTAATTCTTGAATAAGATTGACATGATACCACTTGATAGATACTTAAAAATAAATCTTGCCTAAAAGAATATTTGAGAAGAAGAAATATAGTGAAAGCGTACTTGAATCCCTGAGCAAAAGGAGAGTTTTAACAAAAAGCTGAAGAATGCAATCTTTTAATTGAACGTGTTAAAAAAACAATAGACAAAAATTGATGTCAAACTTAAAAAAATTATTTTCATACGTCAATTAGGGGCCACCCATCATTAAAACCTAATGGGTGTATTACTAATTGAACTCATCATTAATTTGTTAATTACACTCGTAATTCTGTACATCTTTATATATTAATCTCCAAATTTTTATAACAGATGAGCTGGACCTTCAAATAAAATTAGATGAGTTTAATTGTCCTTAAATTTTACAACAAAAGTATGTATATAATTACTTACTGCGATACATGTACGTATATATGTCTACATTTATTTGTAATTATATTGCACATGGTGCATAGTCTAAAAGTCTAACACTAGAATCCTAACTCGAGTGCTTGGTCTCGTAAATATGTTTGTGTATAGACCCGTCTGTGGAGCCAAAATTAGATTGGACAATGCGGCACAAAATAATAGGAGGGATTGCCCGCGGAATCCTGTATCTTCATGAGGACTCCAGGCTTAGGATTATACATCGAGACCTTAAATCTGCAAACATATTGTTAGATGGAGACATGAATCCAAA
>JANKOD010000192.1:30334916-30345285 GCA_026284645.1 Erythroxylum acuminatum
CATCAGGTATACCCTGGCAGAAAATTTTCTCAACTGCATCAAGTACACTTTTACATTCAGTAGCAGCATCTGCAAGACCAATAGAAAGGGATCAATAGATGATGAAAAAGAAGAAGCAGAAGACTAACAAGAGGTAAAGGGCATGACTTCTGGAACTTGTTTCATCAATGCCATACCATTCAACCTCCCAAGCTTTTGAAGGGACTTGGCTTTCAAATATATAGCTTTAAGCACTAGGCTAGCAGCATGCTGTGGAACTGTAGGTAATGAATCGTTTTTTGAGCGACCTTTCTTAGAGGTCCGTTTCTCAGATATGGTAGCTTGCAGACGTTTAAGCTTGAAGTGTTCCGAATACTATTATGGAGCTTGTTATTTGTAGAATCACCATCGTCAGTTGAGGTTGATTTTTTTAAGAGACATTATCTATATTTATTAAGAGACCTAGGTTGTTGGTGTAGAAATAATATCGCTGTATAGATAGTTTGTTATTTTCCGTTGATAGCGTAAATGCTCTGTTCAGCTTTGTTTCGTGTATATATAACAGCAACTGGGTTATAAGTTAATATGATGAAAAGTTATATTTTCTATCTCTTCCCTCTCTCTCTAGAAGACGGTTACTGGCTTGTTCATGGTATCAGAGCCAAAACGGTTTTCAAGATCTTGATCGTTGTTCACTAGCTCGGTAATGGCGAATAGAGAAGAGATGCGTTTTCGACCTATAGCCAGTTTTGAGGATGATCCGTATTTCTTGCATGCCTCTGATCATCCAGGTATGGCGCTTGTGACGACGCCATTGACTGGTTCAAACTACTTTAGCTGGAGTATGGCAATCAAAACTTCGCTTGAGGCTAAGGATAAACTCTGCTTCATCGACAGCACGTTGACACCACCTACTGATTCCGTTTAACACCGAAGATGGAAGAGAGCGGATTCGATGATTAAATCTTGGCTCCGCAACTCCATCTCTAAGGATCTCGGTGATAGTTTTATCTACTCTCCGAGTGCCAAGCAGTTATGGGAGGTTCTGGAAAAATGATTTGGAGTGTGTAACACGCCACAGATGTATCAAGTGCAGAGAGAAATGAGCACTATTACACAGGGAAACAGTTCGGTTACACAGTATTTCAATAAACTTAATCATTGTTGGGATGAATTTGACAGACTTATGCCTATGCCTACCTGTGAGTGCACTGGATGTATTTGTTGTCAACGAATGACTGTCAAACTCAAGGAGCGCGCAGATGCTTCAAAGTTACTGCAGTTTCTTATGGGTTTAAATAATATTTTTGACAACGTGAGGAGCCAAATATTAAACCAAGACCCTGCACCTGACATTGATAAAGCTTACAGTATGGTGTTACGTATGGAGAGTCAGAGAGACGTGCATTTGACGTTTTCTTCTGACATTGCAGACACTGCCTTACTTGCTAAGGCACCTAATTCCAAGGGAGGAGATGATAGATCTGGCAACAAAAAAAAGGATACTGGTAAAAAAGCTGATCGGCAATGTGACCATTGTCATGGTATGGGCCATACGAAAGACACTTGTTTCAAACTCTATGGGTTTCCCGAGTGGTATGATGAGCTCAAGAAAAAGAAAGGCTCGAGTTCAAAGAAGGCCAGCGCTAATTTGGTTGCAGATATTGCGGATACTCCGTTTGATGCACCTACTCACACTGAAGGACGAGATCTTGGGAGCTTGATGATGCAGATGCAAGTCTTGCAGCAAGATCTAGCCAAGCTTATGCAAGGGACGGTACCAGCTTCTAAGGGAGCAGGAGGCGAATTTGCAAACTTTGCATTCGCAGGTAATGCTAAATGCAAAGCGTTACGCGATTTACCTTTATTTAGTAAGAATGTTTGGATAGTCGACACAAGGGCGTCGAATCATATGTGTTATGATGTTGCTCTTTTGAAACACAGTCGCAAACTAGACAATTGTGTACCGGTTCAATTACCTGATTTTCGTACCACCATGGTTAGTCATGTGGGTCATGTAGTCTTACACCCGAAACTCACTCTTGACAACGTTCTATACCTACCCTCATTCAAGTTTAACCTTTTATCCGTAAACAAACTAGCCACAAATGCCAGCACTTACCTGACTTTCTTTCCTTCCCACTGTCTCATACAGGACCTGAAGAGTAGCAGCATCATTGCTGTGGGTGAGGTGGTAGGCACATTATACATACTTACTTCACAATCTTTTCATTCTTCTGTAATAAACCGCTATGTGAAAGCCAGTATAGACACTTTACCTGTACATAGGATTGATAGTATGTTG
The DNA here is from genome assembly GCA_026284645.1 of Erythroxylum acuminatum. Classification (NCBI taxonomy): domain Eukaryota; kingdom Viridiplantae; phylum Streptophyta; class Magnoliopsida; order Malpighiales; family Erythroxylaceae; genus Erythroxylum; species Erythroxylum acuminatum. The sequence goes on from JANKOD010000192.1 coordinate 30,337,201, forward strand.
TGCTCCACAACTATGCTTTCCAACTCTTGTACTTTTCCTTCTTTACTGAATAAAGCTGTGTTCTTTGGCATTCATGGCTTGGCCATGCTTCTTTCAAAGTACTGAAACACATTGCATGTATTAATACCAACGAGCTGCCTGATCCTTGTGACATATGTCATTTGGCAAAGCAACAGCGACTTCCTTTTCCAGTTGGAGCTTCGGTTCATGCTACACAAGTGATGGAACTTTTACATCTTTATGTCTGGGGGCCATATAAGCAGACAAGTCTTGATTCTTGTCATTATCTCTTAACCATTGTTGATGATTTTAGCAGGGCAAGTTGGGTTATTTTGCTGAAATATAAGTCCCAAGTATCTGACGCTTTGCAAAGCTTTGTAAATATGGTGGAAAACCAATTTTCTGTTCGGATTAAGCACGTCAGATCGGATAATGGGGCAGAGTTTCTTAATGATTCTTGTAGAAGTTTTTTTCATGCCAAGGGTATTCTGCACCAACGTACGTGTCCCTATACTCCGCAGCAAAATGGCGTTGTGGAGCGGAAGCATAAGCACTTGTTGCAGGTGGCCCGAGCATTGTTGTTTCAAGCCAATATGCCTCGCAGATTTTGGGGCGAGGCAATTTTAACTACAGCTTATATTATCAACCGCCTCCCCACCGCAGTGCTTGATTGGAAATCTCCTTTTGAGTTGCTATATCACAAGGTTCCTGATTATGCCAGGTTGAAGGTTTTTGGTTGCTTGTGTTATGCTACTAACACAACTCCAAGGAAGGGCAAACTCGACGCAAGGGCTTCTAGATGTGTCATGGTGGGCTATGCAGTGGGTCAGAAGGCTTACAAGGTATATGACTTGGACACTTGTAAGGTGTTTAGCTCAAGGGATGTTATCTTTTATGAGACTAATTTTCCTTTTGCTGCTGAGCAAACCAAGACTAAATCTGCTTCTGTTGACCCTTCCCAGCAACTTTGGAATTTGCATGATGATGTTTCTAATAACTTGGGGGTCGATCCCTCTTCTGTTGACAATGTTTATGATGTAGCAGACATTGGGGTGAGACGAGATTTGCCAGTTCTTGAGGATTTGGTCATTGATGGTGGTTTCGATCATGGACCACAGGCATCAGTGGATGTAGTTCATGATGTGCATGATAACATTGTTCCTACGTCACAACTCAGACAAAGTTTGAGACAGCGTCGGTCACCTGTTTGGCTAAAGGATTATGTGACATGTAGCAATGTTTTAACTCCTCCTGGTGATGGTTATACGATATCCTCTACTTATGCAGCCTTTATGACTAATATTGGCAAAATTGTGGAACCTCAATCTTATAAACAGGCTGCTCAGTATGCAGAATGGGTGGAGGCTATGAATAAGGAGTTATCTGCCCTTGAAGAAAATCAGACTTGGGAGCTCACCACACTACCGAAGGGCAAGAAAGCCATAGGCTCCAAATGGGTTTTTAAGATAAAGTTTGACTCTAATGGGAATGTGGAGAGATATAAGGCTAGGTTGGTAGCGAAGGGGTATAATCAAATTGCTGGTGTAGATTTCTTTGATAGTTTTTCTCCTGTTGCCAAATTGGTCACTGTGCGGACTTTTCTTGCTCTTGCTACTTTGCAGCATTGGTTTGTTCATCAAATAGATATAAATAATGCTTTTTTGCATGGCTATTTGAAGGAGGAAGTTTATTTGATACCACCTGAAGGCTACTCCAAAGCTGGACCGGGTGAAGTTTGTCGTTTAAAAAAATCCTTGTATGGGTTAAAACAAGCATCGAGAGAGTGGAATTCTGAATTTACCACTAAGCTTTTGGACTATGGTTTTTCTCAGTCCGTTCATGATCCTTGTTTGTTTACTTTAACTAACAAACGTGGTTTTCTTGCTCTCTTAGTCTATGTTGATGATGTTTTAATTGGGGGCTCTTGTGAGGACGATATTGCTGCTGTGAAGACATTTCTCCATTCCCTTTTCACTATCAAGGATTTGGGGAATGTCAAATATTTTCTTGGTGTTGAGGTGGTTCGAACTCCTGCGGGTACTTTCCTTTCTCAGAAGAAATATCTTCAGGATATCTTAACCGATTGTGGCCTTGTTGACACTCATTTTACTGCTACGCCTCTGCCTCGGAATCACAAGTTTGATGACCATAGTGAGTTACTCCCAGATGTGGATCGGTATAGAAGAGTGATTGGGAGGTTGCTTTATCTCAATCTCACTCGACCTGATATCGCCTTCAGTGTTCAGCAACTTAGTCAGTTCGTGGCTTCTCCTACGAAGGCTCATTGGGATGGAGTTATGCATGTGTTGCGTTTTCTTGCTGGCACTAAAGAGAAACGTTTGTTCTATAGCAATAAGGGTGGTTTGAGTTTGTCTTGTTATTGTGACAGTGATTGGGCTTCTTGTCCCATTTCTCGCAAATCTGTGAGTGGGTATTGTGTGTTTTTGGGCAATTCATTGATCAGCTGGAAAAGTAAAAAACAAGCTACTATTTCTCGTTCTAGTTGTGAAGCAGAATATCGGAGTATGGGCACCGCGGTCTGTGAGCTTCAATGGCTTGCTTCTTTACTCCAGGATTTCAAAGTAGCTGTTCCCCTTCCAATCGATCTATGGTGTGATAATCAGTCCGCACTCCACATCACCGCTAATCCCGTTTTTCACGAGCGTACTAAGCACCTGGAGATTGATTGCCATATTGTGAGGAATAAGTTTAAGGAAGGCTTTGTTTCTCCACGTTTTGTCTCCACACGGGAGCAAATTGCTGATGTGTTTACAAAGTCCTTGGCCGCTCCTCAGTTTAACAGTTTTAGTGTCAAGTTGGGATTGGTTTCTTCCCCATCTCCAACTTGAGGGGGGAGTGTATAAATAATATAGCTGTATAGTTAGTTCGTTAGTTTCTGTGAATAATGTAGATGCTCTGTTCAGCTCTGTTTTCGTGTATATATAACAGTAATTGGGTTGTAAGTTAAATGAATGAACAGTTACATTTTCTATCTCTTCTCTCTCTCTAAAAAGACGGTTACTAACTTGTTCAACATGCTCCAGTGGTCGTAGTGACCATCAAACCGAGGAATGGTTGGTTGGATAAAACTCCCTTTTGAAGTCATTTTCAGTGCTGCTACTCTCACTCACTTAGTGTTTAATTAGCTGTAGCTAAGTATTATCAGGCTTGCGAGTGGCTCTGTTACCAATTTGTTGGGAACTTTGAAACTTAAGATGAAATAAAAACAACATGATAAACTGGATGACTTGATTTTATTAATAACAATACTGGCTTAAATAGCCATTCAATACGTGATCATAACAGAAAGAGAAAAACAACCCACTTAGGGAAAATAAAGCCAAGTGATAACAGAATCTTAGAACAATTCAAACACATGTAACCTAAAGATTAGGAGATTATTCTAACAAACAAACTGCAGTAAAACTCTTTCATTCAATGATCAACATAGGTACTTTCTTTTACTTGTATATACTTTTTTTTTTCTGGTTTCATCACTTTATTCTACGTTTGTTCCTTTATCCATTTTGCCAGTGGTGGATTGTCTGGAAAATGATAGGAAGAACAGAGTCCTTTTTACTGTACTAGTAACACTTTTTATTCACTTCCTATTTATTATGTTAATTTCTGCAGGATTAAGAAGTTTATGTTGATTGATTGTTGATTTTTTAAACTGCATGGTACTCTTTCTTAATGCTTTGCAAGAGAAGTGGTTTTTACAGTTATGATTGATATGCCTGGATGCCGATATCCATGCCTGTGAAATGCATTAACAGTCTGCAGTTATAAGTTGTAAAGTGTGATTAGGCATCAAGGTTCTTTTGTTCATACATGTGATCTAGAAATTGTAAGAAGAATGGTCTTCTTGAATCAGAGATGGTTGAGGAAAAAGGTTAACAAAGATTATGCTGTTGGGATTTAGAAAAAGAAAATCATTCCTCATCTAACAGGCAAAATCAAGTGTCCTTTAAGCAATAGGGATGAGAGTACCTAAAGCTGCTGGTTCCAATTAAAACATGACTTTATTCTATCAATGAAATGGATAGTATGATTGTAAAAAAAGAAAGAAAGAAAGAGAGGCAGAAGCTGTAATTTGATTTTCGTGTGGCGAAAGAGGAGATGATCACAAATTTATTGCAGTCCAGCAGTTTCCTTTCACATTGAACAGTTAGTAGCAGTCAAGTAAGGCATAATGCTAAATAATGTGACAAATTTTTAAACAGGTTCCTGATAGATACTTCATTCATGATCAATTTGGTGGTTAAATTTTCTCTCTGTTTTGAGATTTGATTCAGAGTTTATACTGGATTACTTAATTATGACAGGATTGATTCACTGTGTTTTAGATTGTATATGTCAAAAAAAAAAGAAAGGACTCAAACACTTAGAACTGTATATGTTGGCATGAACATAACTTCGTGCCTCAACGGGCTGGTGCAATTTCCTTGTATTTTTCTCTTAAATTTGGTGTATGGTTGTCAACCTCTAGTCATGTAATGTTAGCTGAAGTTGTGCACTCGATTGCAGGTTTTGCAAATCAGGTAGTTTTTTTACAAAATTTGCTACTCAATCTTCTGTTTGATTCTAACTAACTGTCTTTGCTGAATGTTGAACATATGGAAACTATCTTCCCTTGGCATTGCAGGCGCTTCTTGCTTATGGTCTGTCTAGCTCTAGGCGTGCACCAGATGCCTTTCATCCGGGAGTCTTCAGCACCAAATAAGAGATGCGGTCAGCGCGGATCAAAACGCTACCTTTAGATCTTCAGTCTGATGCTCTCGCAACTGAGCTATCCCCGCCTCTGCCTTTTCTAGCAGTTCATATCTTATTAGTTGAGTTTTACGAGAACTTCCTCTATTAAGCAGACATGATAATGCGAGAAGAATTAAGATAAAAAATCGTTTTCTCCTTCACCAAAACACAATTTCTACACAATTATTTATATGTCCACGGATTCTTCTCGTTTTGGTTTACAAGCACTTCCATATAAATTCAGGTTACATGGTCTACTTCAATATCAGGAAATAGCTATACAATGCGTGTAATTTGTCAAAGAATTAAAGTCTTTTTGCTTTTGAGAAACAGTCATAAGAATGCTAAAGTAGTTCAAATAACACTACTACCAAGCATCCAGACCCTATTTTGGTGTTTCAACAGACATATAAGGACCACTTTTGATGAAAGAAGTAAGCAATCCTCTTCTGAGACTGTCAAAGTGTCATCTTCTTCTGATACTCTCAAATTTTTGTATCAGCAAAGCATTTGGAGTTCAATTTTTCGTTTCTTAACCCTGAAAAAACAACAATTACGGTGAAAAGAAATCTTACTATGGAGAATGGTTCAACCGGATTTTGCTGAATAGGATTATCATTGTTCTAGCCCATGATCTGGCGTGAGCTTGACTATCGAACACCTGCAAAACAAACAAAGGCACGCCGGGGTTGTTTCCCGGGAGGCCCCTCCGACGCTCAAGTCAATATTTTTTGTAGGGTTTTGGTTGTTGTAAACAAAGAGAAAATAGGGTTGTATTCTCGTACCTTAATCCGGTAGGAATAGTATCTTATATATGCTGTGGATGCTAGGTTTACGTAGGTCTTTATGTTTGCATGAGAGTCTAACTTTTGATGGGCCAAGTGGGCAATAGTCGTTGGGCCGTCGATATCCCGGTCTGGGGCTGGGCCTGGTAAGGCTGGTCCGACCGACCCGACCATAAGCCCCCCCACTCCTCGAGTCTGACTGAAGAGAAGGGTCGAAGGAGTGCATAAGGATTGTGCGGCCTACCTGTGTGACGACTTCTGGTGAGGCCGATCGGTCGGAGATCAACACCCTACATGCAATAATTCTTTATGATGGGAAGCTGATCAAGCTAGTGAGCTATCGTTTGGGCGACAGCTGATCGATTGATTGAATTGTGTTAAGGAGGGGCAATCGATTAGCTTATGCCGAGACAGGGTGGTCGATCGATCAGCAATGCCTAGGTATGGGCTAAGTGTACTTGGTGCTTGATGATCCGTATCTTCTAAGCGCCGTTCAAAATCTGAAACGATGCGCCCTCTCAACTGCCGCGCAGCTGTCATGCGCTAGGGCCGATTGAGGGTGCTGAAATCCAAAACACTTGGTGTAATTATTATTGACGGTCTGCCTCTTCTAGGCGTCACTAAAATTTGGAACGTCGCGTCTCTTGGACCGCCATGCATTTATCGCGCGCAGTTATGTGCGTCCCTTCGTTTTGCCATGTCGTTTCCACTGCTTAGATTTTTCCACGTGGTCAATCCAGATTGGTATGTTTGTTCGATTGATACTATAAATTCTGAGACGAACAGTTTTTCCTCATTCTGTATGGCTTTTCTTAGCCTCTGTCCTTTGTCTTTTCATCTCTTCATTCCTTGTTGTCAGAATGCATCTTTCACTATCGTCCCCATTCGAGGTTTCAACCATCAATCAGACGTGTCCTTTTTCCCCTTTTTTCGTCCACAATTGCCTTGCCAGTAGTTGGGTCGTCGGAGATAAAAGCGAAAATGGTTGTGGTGTCGGAGATCGTGAGAAACAGTTCCTGACGATTGAGATAGAGCGAGAGGTAGTTCCTGACGATCGAGATAGCGCGAGAGGTAATTCCTGACGAGGTCCTGTGATGGTGAAAATTGTGGGCTTATAAAGAATTTGGCTGTCACAAGACTTGTCAGCACAAATATATCAGAACCTGCGAGAGATAAGTTGCTTGACTCTAGCATGGAGGAGCTCGCTGATGATACTTGTAGTAGACTGGGTAGGAAAGATATTTCTGTAGTAGACTGGGTAGGAAAGATATTTCTGTAGTAGACTAGGTAGGAAAGATGTTTCTTTTCTAAGTAAAAAGGGCTCATCTGGTCGAGCTTGTGACCAGGGCGGACTTATTGGAAATAAAAAGGAATTTTGTTTTTATTCTTCGTTTGTCTTTTCAATTTTGTCGGATGAAGCTTCGAACTATCGCTGGTTTTTTATGATAGGTTACCCTCTCGGATAGCACGTAGCGGACTAGCACGTCTGATGCAAGTCGGTCGATTGTTCGGTCCAATGCGAGCAGATCGATCGGAATTGATCTTCTCAATATCCCCTGTTTCTAAAGATCTTGTCTTGGAATCCAGGTCGAACGACGTCAATGCCGAGCGATCTAAGATCTTGTCTTGGCATGTCGAGCGATCCAAGATCTTGCCTTGGCATCGCGTGGTTCCAATATCTTGTGTTAGCAACCTTGTCGATCGATGTCGAACGATTGGTCGATTGTCGGACGATTAGTCGATTGTCGACCGATTGGCCGATTGTCGAACGATTGGTCGTTTGTTGAACGATTGGTCGATTGTCGATCGATTAGTCGATTGTCGACCGATTGGTCGTTTGTCGAACGATTGGTCGATTGTCGATCGATTAGTTGATTGTTGACCGATTGGTCGTTTGTCGAACGATTGGTCGATTGTCGATCGATTAGTTGATTGTCGACCGATTGGTCGTTTGTCGAACGATCCAAGATCTTGTCTTGGCATCGCGTGGTTCCAACATCTTGTGCTGGCAACCTTGTAGAATGATATCGTTGTCGATCGGTCGATTGTCCTGCCCTTAATCCAATTTAACTAAACTGTTTCTGCCAAGAAATCTGATTCTTTATTGATGACGACGAAGGTGTGGGCCATTGAAAAACCTGACTGTCAATGCCAGGAAAAAGGTTCCCACAACAAATGCGTAAACAACAGTAAAATGTGAGACAGAGAAAATAAAGCAAGCTTATCTATTGATAAAACGCCTTCAGGTTTTGAGAGCTCTAGGGCCTCGGCAGAATTTTGCCATTCATGTCGAGCAGGATATAAGAGCCATATCCGGTTTGTTTGACCACTTGATAGGTTCCTTCCCACGCCTGCCCGAGCTTTCCAGTATGTTTCTCGGCGGCTTCAGCCTTTCTTAAAACATAGCCGCTAACCTTTATGTCGCTCGGCCTCACCCTTTTGTTGTAGAACCTTGTTGCTTTTTGTCTGATGGCTTCTGACCGAGCGGCTGCTCTCTCTCTATCTTCGCTAAGGAGTACTAGCTCTGCTCTGCGGGCCTCATTATTCC
>JANKOD010000192.1:30439546-30454001 GCA_026284645.1 Erythroxylum acuminatum
AATATCTTACATCAATATGTTTGGATCAACCATGGAAAGTAGGATTCTTACCCAGATGAATAGCACTCTGGCCATCACAAAACAGAACATACCTCTTCTGTATAAACCCGAGCTCATTCACATGCCTTTTCATCCACAACAACTCCTTACATGCTTCAGTGGCTGCAATGAATTCAGTCTCTGTAGTAGATAAAGCAATACATTTTTGCAACCTAGATTGTCATGCCATAGCTCCCCCTGCAAAGGTAATCAAATAGCCAGAAGTAGACTTTCTTGAATCAATATCTCCAGCCATATCAGAATCTGTGTAACCACAAAGCATAGGCTTTTGAGTCCCATAACACAGCTTCAAATTTGATGTGCCATGGAGATATCTTAAAATCTACTTTACTACATTCCAATGCTCCTTTCCTAGATCATAAAGAAATCTACTAACAATACCAACTGCATGAACTATATCTAGTCTAGTAGAAATCATGACATACATCAAACTTCCTACTACAGATGCATAAGGAACCTTTTGCACGTATTCTTTATCTTGCTCACTGAAAGGAGATTGCTTCAAACTCAATCTAAGATATGGAGGAAGAGGTGTAGTTACAGCCTTAGCCATAGCCATATTGAACCGATGTAGTACCTTCTCAATGTACTTCTCCTGTGAAAGCCACAACTTCTTACACTTTCTGTCACGAATGACTCTTATGCCAAAAATCTGCTTTGTTGGCCCCAAATCCTTCATAGCAAAGGACTTGCCTAACTCTTTCTTCAAATTCGCAATTCTGGAAGAGTAAAGACCTACAATTAGCATGTCAGCAATACATAACAACAAAATGATGAAATCATTGTCAGAAAATTTTTGCACAAAAACATAATGATCAGAAGTAGTCTTCTTGTAGCCTTATTGGACCATAAAAGACTCAAACTTCTTATACCATTGCCTTGGTGCTTGTTTCAAACCATATAAGCTCTTCTTTAATTCGCAAAACTAACTTTCTTTGCCCTTCACCATAAAACCTTCAAGATGCTCCATATAAATCTCCTCTTCTAAGTCACCATGTAAGAAAGCAGTTTTTACATCCATCTGCTCAATCTCTAAATCAAGAGTAGCAGTCAAACCCAAAATAACTCGAATTGAAGACATCTTGACCACTAGTGAGAAAATCTCCTCAAAATCAATCCCCTTTTTCTGACTGAAGCCCTTAACAGCTAATCTAGCTTTATACCGTGGAGATGATGAATTCTCTTTTTGCTTCACCCTATAGATCCACCTATTCTTCAAGGCTTTTCTATCTTTAGGAAGATTGACTAGTTCAAAGGTCTCATTATCAGAAAAGGATTGCATCTTATCTTTCATAGCTGCAACCCATTTCACCTTTTCCTCACTCTTAATAGCTTCTTGGTAGCATTCAGGCTCCTCTGCATCTGTCAACAGCACATACTCACTAGATGAATACCTAGTAGATGGTATGCGATCTCTAGTAGACCTCCTGAGTGGAAATTCTTGTTCCTCACCAAATGCCTCATATTGATCATCAGTTGCATCATTTACAGGAATATCAACCTCATCTGTATCTTGAGTATTATCCTGAAGATCAACCTGATTTTCAACCTCCTGAGCTGAAGGAACTGGATCTAAATCAACCAAACCTTGAATCTGAGGCTTTAATTTTTCCACTTTGCTAATATCTTCAATGGTCTGATCTTCTACAAAGACTACATCACGACTTCTGATAAGTTTCTTCTCAACAGGGTCATAACATCGGTAGCCAAACTCATCTTGACCATAGCCAATGAAGATACACTGTCTTGTCTTGGAATCTAGCTTGGATACAATCAATAAATGAATGCTTGCAAGTACTTAAAAACTCTCAAATGTCATTTAGATATTCAACAACTAAATACCCAATTAGAGTTATCTTATCTCTAAAATATCATTAAACTCTAATACTAGTTGTTGCAACCTCTAATAATAGAGACATTAATCAACCAATGTATCAACCAATATTGATATAAACACATAATATATAAAATTTTTTGCAAACTTTCAAGTGACATTAGTTGACCATATCCAAATATTTCTCGAGCAATACACTTAAATATAATACATTGGTCAATCACTAACTTAGATTGGTTGATCAATGTATATGAAAACATATTTTCCAAGATTTTTTAAATCGTTTTAAAGATTAAAAATATTTATTTAATAAAAACTTGATCTAAAATCATTTTAAAAGTCCTCCAAAGAATATTTTAAAGATTAAGAGAGCTTTTTTAAAATCAAAATCTTATTCCTTTTTTAAAATTAAAAGATCTATAAATTGAGTTCAAAATATAATATGCTTATACATGAAGAGCCCTTAAAACGCTAAATTTATCAAGCAGGAGATACATCAAAAATTACAAAATGAATTCATAAGGTCATTAAGTCTTGATGTTCCTTAATTTTAGTCTTAGCCTTGATTGTAATTGATTTGAGGTTTATGAACTTCTCATTATGGTCTCCATTGAGTATTTATATGACTTTATTTCATATAGTACAATTTCAGGATATCAAAAAATAAACCATCAGTAGTATATAAAATAATAAATCATAGTCATCAAATATGGATTGGAACTTTCCTTGATTCTATACCATATAAAAGTTTTTTAAAGCCAAATTAAAAGAAAAGTGCATGTCTTTATCTCTATAAATTATTTATGCTGACTCTAGATAACTTTTTAAAGTAAAAAAATGTAATCTAAATTAAAAATATATATAACCTAAATTTAAAACTTTTAAGGATTTTCTAATTTCAAACTTTTTTATAAACTTTTTAACTCTAATTCTTTAAATTCTAATTAGAGTTGTGATTTTGGGATACTAACATTTGTTCATGTAATTCCACTTTTAATAACAACCATGAAATTTTTCATAAAAAATTATATAATACTTGTTTATTTCAGTTCTTCAATTATTAAATTTGTTTATTTAGTCATTAAACTCTATTAATTATTTTATTTCAAAACTTTTATTAATTTCATGAATAGAAATTCTATATGCTCTTATATATCTGAAAATGATGTGTGAATTAAGTTAAGATAAGCTTAAACTTTTGTTAAGGACCTTAACAAAAGTCATAACATAAAGTAACTAGTCAAAATTGAAAGATTGAATTAAATATTCAATAATTGAAAAACCAAAATAGAAAATCAAGTTAAAGGATTAAAAATACACTTATTCTTAACTATATTTGTTTACTAAGTTGGCATTATGAAAACAAAAGGTGTATGACAACAACCCATTTCACCCACTAAATCTAGCAATAATTAAAGAATCACCGCCTCTTTACCGAATCTATATGTATGATTTTATTTGTTTATGTAAATTAGGTGTTATATGCATACCACAACTGCTCCTTCATGTAGGCATGGCTTGGAGTAGGACATTGTAATACTCGTTTTCTTATTTGAGAATGGTAGAAGGTTCTCATTCGATTTGACTTGAAGTTAATTAACAAAATTAGAATAAAACTTAAATTGAGATCAAGTTTGAAGAATCAATCTAATGATTTGCTTTTTTTCTTTTGAAAATTATACGTTATCCTTTACAAGGATGCTACAAGAAAAAATGAGAATAATTACATTACTCAATATATACGCAAATTACATTTCAAAAATCAGATTGACCGAATCAATTCAAGTTCATGAACAGTATTGTTAAAGAAAAAAAGTGGAAAGATATGGTTAGGTGGCTTTTATGGCCATCATGAACATTATAAACAAAAATATTCCTATATATTAATAGTCATTTAATTATTTCAGAAAAAAAATTGGTTGTATCTAAGTGTGTGTGTATATATGTCTTTATTTTAAAAACTCATATCAATGAGTTTTAGTTAATTGCATAACTAAATATTAGTGGCATATAGTTTGAACGAGTGATAGCATTTCAAATATTTGATTTGCGTAACAAGTACGATTTAATTAAGTTTTCAAACTCTAACATAAAAAAAAAGACACCCTTTTAAATATATTCAATATTGTACTATTTTTGGCTGCAAAATACTTTCTACATTTAATTAGGTGTAAAATTAAATGCTTAATGCGTGAAGCATGTAAATTTTGACCATGTTAACTGTACGAAAAATTTGGAAAGTAAGACTATAATCAAGTATAGATCTTCAACCATGACAAACTTTTAAAAAGAATAAAAAAACCTAACTACTAAATGAAATTCTCATACACGTGGATATGGTGTAGAGAAGTTATTCCAAAAAAGACTTTTTAGTCAACATGTTGACCAAGTTGATGCTCCAATATAAACATCACGAAAAAAAGTAATATTAGATAAGAGGTTTAAGGTTGAAACTGGGATTAGATCATCATAAAATCAGCTAAAAATTAAAGAATTTGAAATATAATCGAAAGAGATTATCTTTATTTATCAAAGAATTTAAAGTTTAATTAAAAAAGATATTATTAAATAAAATTTATTAATTTATTTTAGTTAATAAGAACTTATTAATTTACCAAAATTGGTTAGTTTTTAATAATAATAGTCATTAAACTAAATCAAACTGAAAAGTTAAAAATCAAACCAAAAAGTTAGATGATTGAAGATTTTTATGGTTGAACAGGCCGAATCGATTGGGTTTTTAATTATTAAAAAATATTTGCGTAAAAGATGGTCTAAATTATTGTGGGACAAAACTTTATTATTCAAAAGCCACAGCTCTGGATTAGTCAAAAAGGTAGAAATTTATATTTTTTTTATAAGAGATCTATTAAGCATCAAAGAAGATAACAAGACCGTGCTTTTGAAAGTTAGGGAAACAAACTATGGAGAGGCTCTTTGATCTAACAATTCCCCACCCCCCCAGACTCATTGTACCGTTTTTTATGTGAAAGAGGGGGGGTTTTTTTTTTTTCCTAACCAAAAGTGCTGTGTGTGATTAGGTTAGGTATTAAGCAATTGATTATTTGGAAGGATAAGTCCTTTTTGTTAGCGAAACCAGTAATATTACCAATTTAGTTCCAAAACACGTTACTCTGGATAAAATGGTTCTAATCTTGGTAAAAGACATGTCATAAATTATTTGTCCATTCTGGTGGAAATGACTGTTATTGTATTTCCTATATATTTAAGGCCTCTCACATCCACTTATTTTAAGTTACTAACTCTTCCAGTCGATTAAAGATAAGACACCAAACATCAAAGAAACCATCAAAAACACTCTTGTCCTGTCTCCTTCTTGTACACATCTTGTTCTGAACCTAAAAACATGGTTAACATACAAGATTCTGAAACTCCGAAGAAGACAGGGACAAACAAGTTTGCTATAGTTTGTGCCCTCTTGGCTTCTATGAATGCTATCTTACTTGGTTATGGTGAGTTCTTTTCATAATTAATATAATATGTTCCCTTGATTCTTTTGGTCTTATCTTATTGAAAATCTTTTGCGAGATATGTTCACAAACCTAGATACGTGATTGAACCAGCATCCTTTTTTTCTTTCAAGACCCTTTTCAGTAAAACTTGTACTTTTGTGGTTCATAGATATTGGTGTAATGAGTGGAGCAATAATCTTTATCAAAAAGCAATTTAATCTCAGCGACGTTAAGGTAGAACTTCTAGCTGGTCTCCTGAGTATCTACTCCCTAGTTGGTGCAGCAGCTGCAGGTCGGACTGCGGATCGAATCGGTCGTCGGTACACTATCGTGGTTGCCGAATGTTTCTTCTTTGCCGGAGCCATTCTCATGGGGTTCGCCACTAACTATGCTTTTCTTATGTTTGGTCGTTTTGTTGCCGGTATTGGTGTTGGGTTTGCTATGATCATTTCTCCAGTCTATGCAGCTGAGGTTGCTCCAGCCTCCATGCGTGGCTTCCTCACCTCATTCACAGAAGTATGTATACGTTTACATGACTCTTACATATCACATATCTGGAGATATATGATTATTAAAGCTCTTAAAACACCATTGAAACATGAAGGTTTTTTGTTTGACTTTAAGATATTAAAACTAGAAGATGAAGGAAAGAAACGTAATACAGATGCGTGAAACCATCATTTTTTCAACTTCAAGACAAAATACAGTACAATGATTTATATAATTAATAGGAAAACGCCACTACTTACAATAAATGACTCAACCACTTAATCTGATAATGACTACGTCAATAATGTGGACTATTTTTTAATCAATCTAACAGAAGAAAGAAATTATGGTGTATTCTTTGTATGATAATGACATTTTTTGAGATATTAACCTTAAATATTGACGATGGTCTTAAACCACATGTAATACCTTCTTCTTGGTAAAATTAAAGTCTTATCCTCATCTGTTCTCAATTAGCTGTTATGGGTTATGATATACAATAAACTTTTTTAAGTATAGCTCATTGAATTGTTATAAAATTGATATTTATTAACTTATGCCTATAGCAGTATTTTACAAATCTAAAACAAAAAACTCGGCACCAAAACTGTAGTCGTTGCTATCTGTCTATTATGCAACTATCTAAAGAGAGTAAACGTAATTAACGAAGAAAGAATGAAAAAACAGCAAGAAATTTAGAGAGAGGAAAAACGAGAACGGAAACACGGGAGAACAGAGGAACTTAAGAACTTAGTGAAAGACTGAGATTTTATTCAACGATTGTATTATACAACTTCAGTAATCGACGGTACATTTATAGCTATTTCTACCCTACTAACTGTTTTGTAACTGACACAACTAACAATTCTTGAGTCTTGCCAGCTGCTTCTTATTCTGTACGTCTTCTTTATTTTACGTTGCTGCTTGTGGCTGTGTATGAACATTGCTCTTGTCGGAATTTCTGAGACACTGCTACTACAAAAACTAATTATAGTTTAAATGATTTGCATTATTTTGTAGTTTTTTGTCAATGTCGGAATCTTACTGGGATATTTATCGAACTATGCATTTTCCAAACTGCCGCTGAACTTGGGTTGGAGATTCATGTTGGGAATTGGTGCAATCCCTTCAGTTCTTCTTGCCCTTGGCGTCTTGATTATGCCTGAATCGTCACGTTGGTTGGTGATGCAAGGTCGACTTGGTGAAGCCAAGCGAGTTCTTGACAGAACCTGTGACTCCAAAGAAGAAGCCGCTCAAAGATTAGTAGACATCAAACAAGCTGCTGGTATTCCACTGGACATTGACGCAGAAATTGTGGAGGTACCAAAGCAGAAAAGCCATGGAGCTGGTGTATGGAGAGACTTGTTTCTTCACCCTACTCCTGCGGTTCGTCACATATTGATGTGTGCCCTAGCAACGCACTTTTTCCAACAAGTTTCGGGCATAGACGCTATTGTCTTATACAGTCCTAGGATCTTCGAAAAGGCTGGCATCAAATCTTCAAGTGACTTGCTGCTAGCAACTGTAGCTGTTGGAATAGTCAAAACATTGTCAATTCTAGTTGCTACGTTCATGTTAGATAAAAAGGGACGTAGGCCATTGCTTCTGAGCAGTGTTGGTGGTATGATAATGGCACTTTTACTTCTGGGGTCAAGCCTTACAGTGACTCACCACTCTGATACTAAGGTCTCTTGGGCAGTTGGGGTAAGCATTGCAATGGTATACTTTTACGTGGTTGCGTTCTCTGTTGGGATGGGTCCTATGGTTTATGTGTATTGCTCAGAGATTTTTCCATTGAGATTGAGAGCTCAAGGTGTGGCTATGGGGATGGCAGTGAATAGGTTGATGAGTGGGACAATATCCATTACCTTCTTGTCACTGTACCATGCAATAACAATTGGTGGGACGTTCTTCTTATTTTCAGGAGTCGCTATGTTGGCTTTTTCGTTCTTTTATGTATGTTGTCCTGAGACTAAAGGGAGGCCTCTTGAAGACATGGAAACGCTTTTTGGGAAGTTCTGGGGTTGGAGATCTATTTTGAAAGAAGAGAAGAATAAGGAAACTGAAATTTAAGGAGTTAGTTTTAGTTCAGTGAAGCATATGATGTTTTCACTGTCTCCTAACTAATCATTTTCACTTCTGTTTCACCTGCATCAACATGATATATTAGAGACATTTGAAAATGAGAAGTTTGTAATTCTCAGAAAAGAAAAAGAAAAGGTTTTAAAATGCAGTGGATGTGACAGGCAGCGGACTAATGCTTTTTTTGTTTTTTTTTCGTTCATTTCATTAGTTAGGTTATATTTTAGTAAACAAAAAAAAATTAGGAACTTACGATTAAATTATATTTAAAAGAAATTGAACTTTAAGGACTAATATCCAGTAAAGAATCGGAATAAAAATAGAAATAGAAATAAACATGAAAAGTAGAAATTCGAATAAAAATGATATTATTGATTATGCATATTTGGTACAAAATTAATCAAATTTAATAGCCACGTTCATATTTAGTATCAAATATTATAAATGATAATGAAAAAATTCTTACTCTTATTTAGTTATTATATGATTTATTTTGTAAATAAATACTTAAAATATTTTACATTTTATAAATAATTAATCGATTTTTTCATATGATTTATAAATTTATTAATTTTAAGTATTTATAAATAATCTTTGTAGTAAGAATAAAAGTATCAATGAAATAAAATAAAATAATTGTTAAAACATTAAAATAAAAGATCATAATATAATTTTTATGATAAAAATTAATATCCTAATAATATCCTATTAACATTTTGATAATATTTTAATAAGGTGGCACTTGGGCCTCGATCTAATCCGGCTCAATCTAGCTCTGCCCAAAATTAACGAGTTAAGGCCTAGTTAATCAGCCTTGGGTTAGTTTTCTAAGCCCAACTTAAAACTCTACAAAATGGCATCATTTTAAAAAATAATAATAAGTTGAGTCTCAGGCTGGCTAAGCCAACCTATTTTCATCCCTATATTTTAATAATATTATATTGATCTCTTGTTCGAAACAAGAAATAGCACCTAAGGCATTACTAAGTGATTCCCCAATCTATCAAATTATAATAGAAACAAGTCAACATGATTAAGGAAAGCTTGTCTGTTTTTAATAGTTCCAAAACACATTACTCTGGATAAAATGGTTCTAATCTTGGTAAAAGAGCTGTCATAAATTATTTGTCCATTCTGGTGGAAATGAATGTCATTGTATTTCCTATATATATATTCAAGGCCTCCCACATCCACATATTTCAAGTTACTAACTCTTCCAGTAAAGATAAGACACCAAACATCAAAGAAACCATCAAAAACACTCTTTTCCTGTCTCCTCCTTATACACATCTGGTTCTGAACCTAAAAACATGGTTAACATACAAGATTCGGAAACTCCGAAGAAGTCAGGGACAAACAAGTTTGCTATGGTTTGTTCCCTCTTGGCTTCTATGAATGCTATCTTACTTGGTTATGGTGAGTTCTTTTCATAATTAACATAATATGTTCCCTTGATTCTTTTCGTCTTATCTTATTGGACCAGCATCCTTTGTTTCTTTCAAGACCCTTTTCAGTAAAACTTGTATTTTTGTGGTTCATAGATGTTGGTGTAATGAGTGGAGCAATAATCTTTATCAAAAAGCAATTTAATCTCAGCGACGTTAAGGTAGAACTTCTAGCTGGTCTCCTGAGTATCTACTCCCTAGTTGGTGCAGCAGCTGCAGGTCGGACTGCGGATCGAATCGGTCGTCGGTACACTATCGTGGTTGCCGAATGTTTCTTCTTTGCCGGAGCCATTCTCATGGGGTTCGCCACTAACTATGCTTTTCTTATGTTTGGTCGTTTTGTTGCCGGTATTGGTGTTGGGTTTGCTATGATCATTTCTCCAGTCTATGCAGCTGAGGTTGCTCCAGCCTCCATGCGTGGCTTCCTCACCTCATTCACAGAAGTATGTATACGTTTACATGACTCTTACATATCACATATCTGGAGATATATGATTATTAAAGCTCTTAAAACACCATTGAAACATGAAGGTTTTTTGTTTGACTTTAAGATATTAAAACTAGAAGATGAAGGAAAGAAACGTAATACAGATGCGTGAAACCATCATTTTTTCAACTTCAAGACAAAATACAGTACAATGATTTATATAATTAATAGGAAAACGCCACTACTTACAATAAATGACTCAACCACTTAATCTGATAATGACTACGTCAATAATGTGGACTATTTTTTAATCAATCTAACAGAAGAAAGAAATTATGGTGTATTCTTTGTATGATAATGACATTTTTTGAGATATTAACCTTAAATATTGACGATGGTCTTAAACCACATGTAATACCTTCTTCTTGGTAAAATTAAAGTCTTATCCTCATCTGTTCTCAATTAGCTGTTATGGGTTATGATATACAATAAACTTTTTTAAGTATAGCTCATTGAATTGTTATAAAATTGATATTTATTAACTTATGCCTATAGCAGTATTTTACAAATCTAAAACAAAAAACTCGGCACCAAAACTGTAGTCGTTGCTATCTGTCTATTATGCAACTATCTAAAGAGAGTAAACGTAATTAACGAAGAAAGAATGAAAAAACAGCAAGAAATTTAGAGAGAGGAAAAACGAGAACGGAAACACGGGAGAACAGAGGAACTTAAGAACTTAGTGAAAGACTGAGATTTTATTCAACGATTGTATTATACAACTTCAGTAATCGACGGTACATTTATAGCTATTTCTACCCTACTAACTGTTTTGTAACTGACACAACTAACAATTCTTGAGTCTTGCCAGCTGCTTCTTATTCTGTACGTCTTCTTTATTTTACGTTGCTGCTTGTGGCTGTGTATGAACATTGCTCTTGTCGGAATTTCTGAGACACTGCTACTACAAAAACTAATTATAGTTTAAATGATTTGCATTATTTTGTAGTTTTTTGTCAATGTCGGAATCTTACTGGGATATTTATCGAACTATGCATTTTCCAAACTGCCGCTGAACTTGGGTTGGAGATTCATGTTGGGAATTGGTGCAATCCCTTCAGTTCTTCTTGCCCTTGGCGTCTTGATTATGCCTGAATCGTCACGTTGGTTGGTGATGCAAGGTCGACTTGGTGAAGCCAAGCGAGTTCTTGACAGAACCTGTGACTCCAAAGAAGAAGCCGCTCAAAGATTAGTAGACATCAAACAAGCTGCTGGTATTCCACTGGACATTGACGCAGAAATTGTGGAGGTACCAAAGCAGAAAAGCCATGGAGCTGGTGTATGGAGAGACTTGTTTCTTCACCCTACTCCTGCGGTTCGTCACATATTGATGTGTGCCCTAGCAACGCACTTTTTCCAACAAGTTTCGGGCATAGACGCTATTGTCTTATACAGTCCTAGGATCTTCGAAAAGGCTGGCATCAAATCTTCAAGTGACTTGCTGCTAGCAACTGTAGCTGTTGGAATAGTCAAAACATTGTCAATTCTAGTTGCTACGTTCATGTTAGATAAAAAGGGACGTAGGCCATTGCTTCTGAGCAGTGTTGGTGGTATGATAATGGCACTTTTACTTCTGGGGTCAAGCCTTACAGTGACTCACCACTCTGATACTAAGGTCTCTTGGGCAGTTGGGGTAAGCATTGCAATGGTATACTTTTACGTGGTTGCGTTCTCTGTTGGGATGGGTCCTATGGTTTATGTGTATTGCTCAGAGATTTTTCCATTGAGATTGAGAGCTCAAGGTGTGGCTATGGGGATGGCAGTGAATAGGTTGATGAGTGGGACAATATCCATTACCTTCTTGTCACTGTACCATGCAATAACAATTGGTGGGACGTTCTTCTTATTTTCAGGAGTCGCTATGTTGGCTTTTTCGTTCTTTTATGTATGTTGTCCTGAGACTAAAGGGAGGCCTCTTGAAGACATGGAAACGCTTTTTGGGAAGTTCTGGGGTTGGAGATCTATTTTGAAAGAAGAGAAGAATAAGGAAATTGAAATTTAAGCAGTTAGTTTTAGTTCAGTGAAGGATATGATGTATTTCCTGTTAGTTTATGCCATTACAGTTAATTATAGTTTATACCCTTGCAGTCAATCAATTGGTTGCATATTAATATATGACATTATTTTTAATTAATGAAAAGATTTTAGTTATCTTTATTTATTAATTAAATTAATGCTTTGTGTTTTAATAGTAAAGGTAAAATTCTTGAAATAATTACGGTGTAATTGAAATTATGATGAGATCATAATTATGAAATTCAATTTACATTTATATGTTATTCCTAAAAGTTTCTAGTTGTAGTTTCATCAAGACCGACACACATTATGTTTCTTTCTTATGAAGAAAGTAATTGATCTCATAAATTAAAGTATGGAGATATTTAAACTAATGTGTGGGTGATTATCAGAGAATAAGTCATTGAACTGACCTAATTATGAAAATTTCAAATAGAATATCACTTATGTTTCTATGGATTATCTCATAATAATGGTCGCATAATTGATCCTTAGACTTGAGATTACCAAGGTATCCAGTATAGGAATTATTGTGTTTTAATGCTACTTATGAATCGTGTTGCAGGCGTTTTTATCATTAAAATTAATGGCATTTTTCCTTCTTCTATGGATTAATTGTTAGACTTTATTAATATTTTTCCTGCTAAATTGCTTGGTTAAGTTAAATTTGCATTTTATAATTGTCTTGTTTAATTTATAAGAAATGCTCTTGATTTTTGTTGCAAAGATTATAACAACAATTAAAGGAGGACAGCTCCAAGAAACAAAAGTGAAGCAGCTAGTTGGAGAGAAAATAACGAAGACACCAAGAGGAGGACCAACTGGAGGGAGCCACGAAAGACCAGCAACAACGCATACACATGGAGGGCTCCAGCACACAGAACGTTACACCAAGGTTACAACAATTAGAGGCAGACACCAACGTTACAAGGGGCTGTGCGTGAACATGGGGGAGGAGCTCCAAGTGGGACACCAACGAAAATAATTTGGCAGCATACACCAAGGAGATGAGCTACACCAGGAAAATCACGCAAGCTCCATGACCCACTAGCTCTTCAATCCGTACTCCACTTTTCCAGCTCATTCCCCACTCCTTGCAACAATATAATTCACGCCAACCAATCAGCCACTCACCCATTCTCTCCCACTTACTCACAAAAGCATCAATTATCCATGCTAGCAAGCAGCCCCACTCCATGTGTAGCAGCTCCACACTAACGTGACAGACCAAAGAAGGGACCAGTAAGGAGGGACAACATGACCTGCCATTCATCACAAAAAGACACCAAGGAGGGTAACGTGGACTGGAGCTAAAAGGGGTGAGTAGGGTAGCCTTGGAGATAATAAAAATAAAGCACAAATCAAAGGGGAGGGAGGGGGTTACAGAAGGTGAGCGTGAACAGAGAAAAACCAAGAGGGGAAGCAGAAAAATAAAAGGGCTGGTGCGTTATAGGGGGGCTGGATGTTTTTGGAGGGAAATGAAATAAAAATGAGCAGCCTTGCCTCGGAGAAAAATAGAAAAAAAAAAGCACAAGCAAAAGGTAAGTAGCGTGAACTAGTGTGTGCTGTGCAAGGAGAGGGGGCGTTAACTGTGTGAGGGGAATGAAGTGAGTAAATAAAGGGGCTGTGCGTTAACACAAAAATGGGGAGATGACACCAAAGGGGGGAGCTGGGCGTTACAAAGTGAAGAAGTAGGTGAATTGAAGGAGCAGCGTGATATGAGCTGAAGGAAAACAGGTGTGTGCGTTACATATAGGACTTGTGTGTGCGTGAAGAGTGAGTGAGTGAGTGAAGTAACGTGAGTGTGTGCTGGGCAAGTGACAAAAAAGTAACGTGAATGCATGAAGGAGGTGAACAAGTGAGTGACATGTGTGTGTGAGTGAAGGAGGTGAACAAGTGAGTGACATGTGTGTGTGAGTGAACAAGTAGCTGGTGGGCGTGAAAGTAAAAAAAAAGCAAAGAGTGAGTTGCGTTACATGTGTGAGTGAGTAAATTAAAGGAGATGTTTAGAGAGGAATAAAAAAATAGCCACAAAAGAGAGGAAGAAAGGTGGTGTGCGTGAATCAAAAGGGAGATATAGGAGAACTAAGTGGAGCTGTGCGTTAACAGGAAAAGAAGGGAGTTGCAGTGGAAAAACGAAAATAAATTTTACTTGGAGGAGACACGCAAGAGGCTGATCAACGAGACCACGCAGACGAGAAGAGAGGAGCTACATGCGACGCACAACTGGGAGCAGAAAAGAGGGTGACGCAACAACAAAAAAGGGATCTCAAAACTCATTCGTTATCTATTTTATTATCTGATTTCTCCTAATGTTATTTGCCAACTCTAATTTCTGTGGCAATTAATTTTTTGAAGAGCTGAAGGAGAGCAAAGCAAACTAAGCAAGGACGCAACATCAGGGAGGCGTAAAATAATAAACGCAAAAAGGGAGACTCGAAAATTCATTTATCCTCTGTTTATTATTTAGTGTCTCATATGATGTTTGTTGACTTGAATGTTTGTGGTTTTCATCCTACCATGAGTGAGTAGCTTCCCCGAAGCTTCAAGGTTGGGCTGAAGCTTTTAG
>JANKOD010000192.1:30477499-30525037 GCA_026284645.1 Erythroxylum acuminatum
ACAAAGTCAAGAATGACACTTATTTTGAATAATTATAATGTATCTAAAACGACACTTATTATGAATCAGAGGGAGTATGTACTAAAAGTCTTTATGAGCAGAAGAATGATCTTTTTCTTCAATGTCCTTTGAAACTATGGTCATGTCTGAATAAAAGATTGTTTTAAGTTTTAGGTTTCTCTACATTGTTGTGTGCTTTGCACTTGAATCCATGAGTGCATCTCAAAGTTAGGTAACAAAAGTTTCAAAAGGAGCATTAGTTAATGGACTCTCTTCTCAAGATGGACACATTATGAATTTGTGGCATTGATACTTCCAAACTTCACAGTTAGTCAATCACAACACATCTCCGTTGCCCATGTCTTGGAGACTAAATGCCCAATTATTATTTGTTTTGCTTATCGTACCTAACACATGTTCAGATTTATTGCAGAAACCCTACTGGACAAAAGGGTTTCTTGACTTGTGCATGTTTACACCAGCAAACTTCCAAAACTTCTTCTTCTCCTAACACAGACACAAGGTAGCTTCCAAAAAACACACCTAATCTTGTTTAGTCTCAAGTTTGCAAACTTTTGTTGGATAGCATCTTGGACTTTATGTTGTTCTGCAATTTAACTTTGTTTGGTGTGCACATTTGTTCTTGGGGTCAACTTCTCTCTTTTCACTCTTTTAAGTTAAGACCAGATTGTCACAAAATATAGATTCTAATGAAGTACGGTTTCCAAGCAGTATGTGGCCTAGTACACTTAGCTATATGTGTGTTAATGTATTAGCTTGACTAAAATAAGGTATTCTTGAATCGAGCAGTTCTTCACCACTCTTTTGAAGTCTAAGAAAATCTTATTTTTATATTATGACTATAACATAACTAAATAAATAAGATTTATTTATGTAAAATCACTTTCGGGTCTTTTTAGATTAAAGTCATCAATTTCAATAATTACTGTGGTTGTATAAGCGAATACGCCCTCAAGGGGTGTGACTCGATGGTTGAGAGCGGAGCTTAACTTCGATTAGGTTCCAGGTTCGATTCTATGCTAGCCCCTCTTGTAAGAGCCTGGGGCAGCCGTGGTTTTACTTGTAGGTGAAGAACTAGTTGGGCCCTTGATGATGAGGTGCGTCCGCTTGGTGCGCCTGTGAAGTGGTGCGCCAGTTGGACCCTCAGAAAGGTGTGCTCTCTTGACCTACCTACAAGGTTTCCTCGAATAAAAAAAAAAGTATAAGCAAATACCTCTTTAATGAAAATTTGATTATGATTCTAAACTTCATTTTTACATCTATATGAATAAGATTTTTCTATGTTTTTGGAATCTCAACCTCTACATCCGTTTATGACGAAGTATTCTCATCCATTCAAATCCGATTTTAGGTAAGGGCAGGAAGGACACCTGCTCAAGACTCAATCTTGATCTATCTTTATTTTGCTTCATTTTACTCTTTACGAGGATTCACTCTTGTGACTCGTGAAAATATAAAGAGACAAATTAAAAGTATTTTTTTTTCTTTATCCAGGCCTATAAAATGTTAGGAATTGCCAACATCCATTTATACTCGCATCCTCTTATAGAAACACTTCTTCTAAAGCATTAATTTTGTGGTGTTTTTATACTTCTTTTTCAAAAAGGAGCTTCTCCTTTACTTTTAATGATTTTTTTGCCTTTAAGCGTTATTTATTTATCCTTATCATATTATTTAGTATAATACTTTTTCATATTTTATGTATTAAGTATTATTTATTTATTTAATATTTTCATTTGGGTTATTTAGAAACAACATCTTTATTAGTTAAGGATAAGACTGTGTACTACTCAACCTTCTCAGACTCCACGTTTTAGCAAGATTTTTTGCACTGAATTATTGTTGTTATCTTACCAAGTGCATAATTAAGATATGAAATTTAATAACCTTTTTAGCGTTTGTAAAAATATCCAAAAATTGATTAATAATATTTTGCAAATGAATTATTTTTGGAATTCTAGTTCATTTTAATTGTTTTCTATAATCAAGAATCAATGACTCTGATTAGGGGTGACAAAGGAAACAAGAATAAAAAAGTGATGATTAAAATCTACACAATTACTTACCTTACATATTAAATAATTTTATTAATTAAGAAATTCATTTTTACATCATTCCTTTTATATTAATAATTCTATCAATCTACATAATAATTTTACATATTAAATAATGGAATCAATTAAGACACTCATTCCATAAGACAAGAAATGGTGCATATTCTAATTATGAAGAGATGGAGCAATCCAAGGACTGATTAAAAGTCCAAGCTTTGCCTCTATCTCAAATATCCCAAGTTAGTTGGAATGTCACATTTAATGAGTAGTAGATACAAACTTTATTGTCTACTTTTTGTAAATGAGATTTGGTTCATGGATTGGACAACACAAAATTTCTTCTTTTTGGAAAAAATGTCTACCACTTGCCAATTTCTCATCAAATTTCCAGTCAGGACTTTGGTTTGATCATTTGTTTATGTCATTATGTCTGTAACAAATAAAGTTTAATGTCAAATCATGCTTTTACTAGTTCTTCGTCGACTTTTTGGCAAATGGAAGTGCACGACATAAAAAATATATCTCGACATCTACTTAATCAACTTTGACGTGACAGGTTAGTGAGTGATCCTCTTCTTCAAGCACCTTTCGAGCCACAAAATCCTATGTTCAGAGAAGTAGGAGTGGCCTGGATAGTTTCAACTTCTCCCTTGAGCTCTTTTTTATAAGAGGTTTTAAGTTCAAATCACGTAAGAGAAGAAATGAAATTTTTTTCCTATCGATGATCCTCTAACTCTCTGGGCAAAGCTCTTTAATCGAATTAATTACGGACGCTTCGCTTCGGACGGCAGTGTGAGAGTTAGAGCTACTCAAAAACTTGGGGGCTGATGAGAACCTGATACTAAGTAAGGGAGGCCAGTGATTAATCATCAACTGAATAATCAGTATGTGAAGACTTCTTATGCGCAGAAATGTACAAGTTCTGTAGGAACTTGAGGAGTCTTGGAATTTCAGATTTACCTCCTCTAAAACTCTTGTGGTGGAGTCTTAGGAGCTTAGGATTAGTCCGACTAAGCTTAAATGCCTAACATAATAAAAAAAAATCCTATGTTCAGATTAGTGCTGGAGCCGTGATTTATTAAAGTTTATCTACGATTTTATTTGAATCTCTATGAAGACAGAGAGGATAAATAGTTTGTTATCCACTATAACCAAACCTTTTCATGTGATACAAATCATACCTCAGGTATACATTGGCTTTGACCTGAAGGAGAAACATGAATTCCCATCAAAAGTTACCAGTCGATAGCTGGAGACCTTTGACTTGCCCACTAAAGCTGGAATAGATAGATGTATATGGAATGTATGTGGCATTATTTCCAGTGCAACCCATGATTTCCACAGGTACATTATTACCTTCGGAACTCATGATTTTGGCATTTCTCAATTGATTGGTTTCATGTGTTGTTGCCTGTGAAGTGAGAGTCAGTGGGCCTTCAAAGCAGCAATTGTCCTACTGGAAGTAATTAATAAGTTGGAGATTGATAGATTGCCAACTTGCATTGTATCCATCTCCAACTCCAAATTAACTTCTGCCAGTAAGCACTTCTGACCTTTTCCACTAGCTAAGGTTAAAATTGTGTGTTACTAAATTTCTTCAGATCTTAAGTTTCATGGAAACTCTCACTGAGTGTTATCGTTGTTGTTGCTGTACTTAACACTTCCGGCCTGTGTGCAAAGTGAATAGAAATGAAACTGATTCTCTCATGTAGCACAGAAGCAGAACATAGGCTTCTTGTATTGAAAAGAAATAGCATAAGACATGTGAACAGAGATAAACTGTAGATAAAAACGTAATGTACCTTATCATGGCATATTAAACAACGTCGCAAACAATCAAGAAACCATATGCAGGAGCCACTGCAGTTTCTGATCAACGGTGTCCACTGATTCTACTCCACTATGACAAGGGGAGGAGCAACAAAACAGTGACTTACATGGCTATACTTGCTAGCTTGCTGAACTAGGTGAAGGAAGCATGAAAGTTGGTTTAGACTAGATAAAAATTGCTGTAGGAACATGTTTGGGGGCCATATTAGTTGGAAACCGAAACTTTGCAACACCAGTTGAGTTGTTATCAATGAGCAGTGTCTCTGCTTGCAACATTGTTAGTATGTTCACTTATTCATGATTCAACGTGTATCTTCCTTACCATTGAGTTCTTTTATTTCATAGATATATTTTCTTTGGGCGAGCCCCTTTAAAGTTTACGATCCTCCCCCAGGCTCAAGAGTTGGCCCTTTTAATCTAAGAAAACCTTGTAGCTATGAGCTTTGACCATTGTTTGTAGCGTCCGATGACAAGTTCCTGAAAACATAGCAAGCTTGACTTCCAAGTACTATAAGATTGTTGTTTACACAAAGAAGACCAAATATTCTAAGCAGACAGTTGATGACAGAGGGAGAGGATATGTAACCAAGGGGAAACTGAAAACAAAAGCAGATTGAAGAATTGCTACCAGAACATGCCTAACTTGAACTAAGTCTCGGATAGTCTAACCTTTGATTGCACTGTATTACCTGTTATGATCGTTGATATCAATTCTTTAGCTTAATTGAGCCAATACCCGGTCACAATCAACATTATCGATGCAAGCACAAAAATAAAATGAAAGGGGCAAACAATGTATTGCAAACAAAAAAATATACTTGTCATAATGAGGCACAAAGTTTGTTAACAATTGAACTTAAAATTCATGAAAAACTTGAAAATATTCATAGTTGGCACTCGATAGCAAACTGAGAAACTAAGCACTTGAACTCTAATCATCTATACATAACAGTTAAATCAACATGCTTTTTCACTTGGATGAGCAAGAGTTTCTTCTTAATATGGCGGGGGATAGTTTCCAGGATAATGCCCTATAACAAAAGAAAGCAAGAGTTAGCCACAATTCAGATTGAATATCAGCATTTAACAGCAGATGTACACAAAGCAACATGAACTCAACAGGAGGATAGTAGGGTGTACCTTGAGGAGGAGGTGGATATGGTGATGGAGGATAAGCTGAAGGTGGTGGATATGGTGAAGGGGGGTAAGCAGCTGGTTGAGGGGGATATGCAGGCGGTGGATATGCCTGATTAACTGGGTATGACGGATAAGGAGATGGGCCACCGTAGGCTGTAGCTGGTGGTGGATAAGCGGCTGGATATGCTGGTGGTGGATAAGCGGTTGGGTATGCTGGTGGTGGTGCTGAGTATGTTGAGACTTGAGGAGGATGTGGTGCTGAGTAAAGTGGTGCCGAAGGTGTTGCAGCTTTCTGCACAAACACATTTGTAAGCCCGCAACAAACAAGAAATCTTCCTGTATACAGAAGATAATAGGATATCTAAATTTCAGGTCATCGAAATAACTTGCCTTGGCATTAGCATAATGCATTATAAGTCTCACTTCTCCAGCAGCTCTGCAACGGGGCAAAACACTCTTGAAAAGATACTTAGGTCATCCAACTCATGGTAACATAATACATGTCTGTCTTTCTATCACTCATAAACATAAACCCTTCCCTCCTTGCAAAAAATTCTGACGCAGGGACATGGACAAAAGCATGCTATGAGAATGAAAAAGGAGGAACCAAGAAATCTCAAACATTCAATCAATGCACTTAACAAATAATGGACACTAGGCAACATTACCACAAATACAAAAATAATTAATGCTATGCCCTTGAAAATTCAAAACCTGTAAACATAAAACCACAGAAATGATGTTCTAGCAATGCCTAAAAGCCGCTCTCTTATATCCAAAAACCATGGATAAGTTCATCATTTCTTTTGTTCTTGTTAATAGAATTCAATACCATCTTTGTGAAGAATACATAAGCTATTACAGCAGGATAAATTCGACTTTCATTTCAATACCTCATAGCCAGAAGATGTGCACAAGGCTATCAAGAACAAACATGCAAGGATCGAACTTGTTTGCGTGTATTTAAACACAGGAACTTCAAGAAATACTGGCATTCAAAGAATTCAATCCCAAGTCAAAGTCAAAAGTAATTGCATTAACATTACCTGCCAGTTTTAGTTTGAAGTGGCCAAGTGCAATCGTCAAAGCCCTCGGACAGAACTTTATGCAACGGAACCCTAAGTTCAGTAATTTCCATGAGATTAGATTAACATCAGACCCAGAGCATCAGCATAACGAATCATCACTGCATAAAAGAGATAAGAAGAATACTCACTTTCCGCTGCCAATGAAATCGTCATTAGTTACGGTATTGCTGTTCCAAACTACAATGTTTAGCTCTCTCAGCCCTTCAATCAAGGTGAATATAAACTTCTCTTGGAATGTAGGATTCCTACCACCATCTAAACCAACCAAGCACAACAAATTAAAAAAGGGAAAATAAGTTCCGTATGATTCATCAGCTACAAATCTTAACCAAACAAGAATACTAACTCAAAAAGTCAAACTCTTGAAAAGCAGAGATAAAAGGGATTTCAGTGAAATTCCTAAACAGGTACCAGGAAATCAACATAAGAAAATAGAGAACACAGATGCAAGCAAAGAAAGGAACTTTCAGGCAGGTACCTGTGCAGGTTCGCGTACGGACCTTATTGCTACCATATTCAAGGCAAACATAAGGATCTTGCCTTGAAATCCATTCTGTGTCTTTCAATTTGGTGCAGGCAACCACTGAACCCAAACACAAAACAAAAAGCAACCCACATAAGGACCAAGCTCAAAACAAAGAAATAGATCAACAACAACCAAAAACACTAAAATGGAACCTTCAGTCATTACCGGTGACTTCAAGAAGCTGTCCCTGAATACCAGAAACCGACATTGGATGGGAGGTGACCGACAGCTGACCTGTAAAACTGGACAAAAATTACTTGGTGCATAAACGACCCACCATCTCTTTTTATATTCGGGTTCGCTAAACCGAGTGGAACGAACATTAATTGCATTAAGCACGTTAATGGTTTTATCCATTCCGATGTTCCTTTGTTTACTCAACTCTTTTTTCACCGTACGAATTCTGCTCGTTTCCCTTCTAAGGTAGTGCTTGCTGAGTATTACCTATAAAAGTGGTAGGTCATGGAGCGAAGACATTGACCAGTGCACGTGATAAATCTTGCAAATTTACGCTCGGACACGCTCTTCATTACTGTCCTTTTTTATTATTATTTTTACATTAGGTATTTCGGGTTAGCTAGACTAATCCTTAGCCAAACTAATCCTAAGCTCTTACGACCCCACTCCAAGAGTCAAGAGGATGTAAATCTGAAACTCAAAGATCCCTCAGATTCCTACGTAGCCTATTATTATCTTCTTTTTGTAGTTATTGTTGAGGGTTCATAAATCAGATCTTTCCCGTTATTCTTCTTTTATTTTGTTGTCAACAAGGCTTTCCTTTTTTTTTTTCAAAAAACACGTTTAGAAGTACATGGGCTAAATCTTCGAATTGATGCAATAACGTATAAATCACGTGAATATAAGGTTTTTTAATAAAATTTAAGGAAATTGTTAGAGGGAAATAAATATGAAAAAATAATGAAAGAAAAAGAGAAGTTGACTTTGTGTTGCATTGACATTTGTTTAAATAACGACGAAGATGAGGTGTGTGTGTTAGAATTAGAAATAGAATTGGTCCATTCTTCGTTTACTAAACAGAACACAATTGACTTTCAGGAACGATTTCCATGAAATTGAGGCAGAGCCTGATTCTATCCTTAACATTACCGACACATGCAGAAGCCTCTGACCTGGTACTGTTTCACCAGATAGGATAGCTTCATTGTTTAAGGTCTAACTCCAATCTTCCGTCTAAAAACCTGCTTCAAGCTCGTTCCTTCTGCTTTCACCAATCAGCTTTTAAACTCTTCACTCTTCCTTGGTTCAGGATTCATTAAAAACAATATCGTTCCCATTTGGCAAGAACTAAACTTGTGGTCCAAGATTCAGGAAGCTACCTTTGTGGACTACTAGCTCAAAAGAATGATAACATTATAAAATGTGTTAAATCAACTATTTAAAGGAATTAATAAAACGAATTCAACTAATTGGTGCAACAACTAGATTCAGTAATTTCTCAGCCCACCAGCTTGCTTTCAGCTCGAACAACAGATAAAGCCAGAAGCTGACTTTAACACTACTACTCGATATGGACTGATCAAACCATAATCACCACATCCACATGCGTGTATAACTTGCAAGCCAATTCATATATACAACTGTCTATAATGACGTAAACATGCCCTTGACCTTTACTCGCTTTCATAGTCTTCATCGTCTCCAAATGTGAAGACGGATGCATCAGCAGCCATTGCTTTGAATTCACTACCTGAATTGTTAATCTCGAAGCCTGATCCAGCTCCATCACTTTTTGGTTGAGTAGAAGCCTGGGAGCCTGCGCCTCCCAAAGTAAGTTGCGCTGTTGCATGAGTTATACCCTGTACATGGTCTGGTTTAACAGTGGTGTCATTTGTAGTGGAGGTTTTCACTGCAGTCCCGTCTTGAGAAGTTGCTTGAGCTGGCCTGTTTCTTGAAGATACAGATTCCTCTGCCTCGCTGTCTGAGAAAACGTCATCTTTATCACTACTCGATTGGTTCTTATTCTGACTTGGAGCAGCTGCAGCTGTGGCTGTGTCAGATGGGGCATGTGCAACATTTGAACTGTCTTCTGGTTTCTTAACAGTAGTTTCTGTAGATGAAGCTGCTGGAACGGGCACAGTATAATCTACAAGAACAACCTCAACCTGAAATCCTGGGGAAGGCAGCTTTCTCTGTAGAAAATCAAGATAGATTGTTAGGCCTAATTGAAGCATGGAGAATATCAGACATCTGACAAGAGTCAGGTTGGTAGATGAAACAGCACTTTCACCATGATTAATAAGCAAGAAAGACAACAGGGTTTTTGTGTTAACTGAGAATTAGATTACCTTGTCAAACCCGTCAATGTCACCAGTATTCAAGATTTTTCTATTTTCCATCATTGTTGTGTTCAACCAACTGAAATTACAAAGGAAGTACTAAGTAATTCACATTCTGTTCATGATCATAGCAGTATATTCTTTTAAAAGGTCAAATACAGACAAGTAAAAATCTCCTTGGCGATCATGAAAATGGACTTTAAAGTCTCCAGCCACTTCTGTTAGACCAGGCTCCCCTGGCAAAGCAAAGACCATAACTCCTTTCTTAGGTGCCGTAAACCAGTAATCTTCAGGCTGCAAAAGAAACAAGAATTGTCATACTGGAAAAGATTTAAATCCATATAAAAAGCTAGAATTAGCCAGTGGTCTATAAAAGAGAAGACATTAGATTATCCGGTGGTCCATAAAAGAGAAGACATTCTTAATAGAGCTTTCCAGAGACTCCTAGCATGACATCAATTGTTTCATGAAACTGAAAAGTAACCTACCGACAAATCCTTGGTTCTGGGATGCTTTTTGGTGGAGAAGAGCACACCTGTATATAAAGAAAGCATTGAAGAGATAAACAAGAATTTGAATAACTCATACTTGATAAATTGATATTTATCTAACATATAAAGTAATGTGAAGTTTAACTGCCACTCATCATTTGTATCTCTATAAGTGTCCACTCATCTTGTTAAGTGTCCACTCATCTTGTTTCACATTTTGAAATAGAAAGAAAAAGAGAAAAGGAAGAGGAGAAAGAAATGGGGCAGAGCAGTGAAGACCCATCCTGAACATGTGTAGCTTAGTTCTTCTATCAAGCAAAGACACCAATGGGATTTACACATTTTCCAGAACAATAAAGATGTGGAAAGAAACACATTATGCCGCAAATATGTTTGATTTGCCGTCAAAGAGAACAGATCAAACCAAAAACTGAAGCTCAAAGGCATACAAAGGAAGGTATAAAGCATTTCTATCGGCTCATGAGATGCAAAAAAGAACAAATATACCAACTTAGTTGCAATGGTTGAATTGGCAATGCAGAATTAACGAAGAAAAGGAAAATGGAATCTTTATTTATAATGGCACACCCACCGTTGTGATCTGAGATAGTTATGGAAGGCCTGATCCAATAAGGGCATCTATGGAGTCGAAATCCTCTAAGCATGCACCTGCAGAAAGCGTCAACTTCGTAACTGAAGAAACAAATAATACGTCTGACAAATGCAAGGCAACAAGCATACCTACGCCCAGGTTGGTTTTCACCATTGAAGTATGTCATGATGCGCTCAAAATATTTTACATATCTCTACAAAGAAATAACAACAGAATGGTAACTATCAGATATGATGAGAAGAAGGCTCAGCAAAGACATTAAATGTGTATTTTCCTTAGAAAAGAGAAAAGGTAATGGCTCACTTACAATTTGGCTGGGCAAAACAAGCCCTTTCCCATCAATGCATCTTTTCTGGTTGTAGTAATCCATTGACTCTTCAGCTGTAGGAAAGAACTGCAAACAAAAGGTTAATTAACAACATAAACTATTTGGTAATATTAACATAACACTGACTAATGTACGAATTACATCATAGATAATAGAATATATATATCACTGCATATAATCTCAAACCAGCTGAGATTGCATCCGGGATTGTTCTATGTTTCTCATTCTGCTGCATTTAAAACAAACTGCATGTATTTTTCCACAACAATTTGATAAATGTCAAATCAAAGTACAATTCAACTGGAAAAGAGATCCATATCTTACCTTTAAGTATAGAAGAAGGCTAGAAATCATCAATCCTGTCCTTGCCATTCCAGCCTTACAGTGCACAACCACGACATTCTCAATGTCTTCCTTCAACCAGGAGTAAGCACTTTGACAGAATGAAATTATCAGTTGAATCGGGGGGCAGTTATGATCATCAAATGGAAAACTAGCCACCTAACAAACAATTTCATGCGACATACATAAGAAGCTATCAATAAAATTATTGCCAATAGAAATCTTTAAAGCATTCAAGTATCAAAAGAGGGAAAATAAAAGAAAGAAAATACATTATACAACACAACAACAGACCAAATTTGAGCTGAAATACAACAATCCTCAAATCTGCTTTACTGATGCAAACAATGATATGTATGCTTTACTACTGCATCAGATATTAAAAAACAGTACCACACCTTTCCTTCGAACAAGGATGCATCATACAGCCTTTCAGAACAAAGGTTGTAAACTTTGTACTTGCCCTGCACATAGAAAGTCGACCAAAGGTCAAAGATTAGGATAAAACAACGTTAGAATTCCAAAAATGCCATTGTTAGGTGTAGAAGGAGAATGAAAGAAACTCGACGTACTTATCAACAACAAGATGAGCACACCAGCAATTCAAATCCCACATTGCATAAGTATGCAGTCAAATCATTGATTAGGAAAACTACAAGGTCTAATTACAAGTATAAGAATCTAGGCGGTTTCTATAACCCAACACCAGTACCCACTATTAAGCTGAAGATGGTACAGATCATACCCACAAAGGAATAGAACTATGACCCTCTTGCACGCCAAACAAAAGAACTTGTAGAGGTTACAGAAGACATAAGAAATGAACAAAGAGTAAATAATGAAAAAAAAATCGTTGTTTTATATCCATTTACCTTGTGATGGGTTTCAAAAAAATTAATCACTTCTTCCATTTGGTTTCTGTAGAAACCCTGCATCACAAAGCTAGTAGTTCATTATTGATCGCTAGAAGAATCAAGTCTGATTATTAACTACAAATTAGCATGCCTACCTCAACATATCCAAAGAACCCAGAACTCATATCACCAGCAGGGAATCCCATGGCTATTATGTTCTCTGTGATATATGTCATATCCAAATCAAATGCTCCTTCCTGGATACAAAGGGCAGAATGAAGATTAAATACATGAAAAAAAATTAGTTGAAACAAAATCTCTGTGTATACATTTATTATCAAGATATTAGCAAGAATCAGCATCACGATTCAAATCCTCAAACAATGCATTGCACAAGAAGGAAAGTTCTACTAGCTGGAGAAACCCAGCCTATTTCCAATGCAAGAGTTGACACATTTTCTTAGGAAACACCTCTGTGTAATACTAATGACACGGTGTCTAGAAAGAGGATTATAGAACAAACAATCAAACAGCAAAAAAGACCTCTCACCTCCTCCTCTCATCACTATAAAACATGAAAACATTAGGAAAGGAAATATAAAACTAAATCAACGTGAGAAGTGAGAGAACCAATAAGAATGGCAATAAATGATCGTTCATTTGAGATCAAAACGATTTACAGGCAATGTAATCCACCTGATATCTTCGCTTATTTTGAGATACAGCATGCCGTGCCTTGACCTGTACTGCTTTGACTGCATTCTTTGACGTGTCAACTAGCCCCTTGGTAATGGTCCCAAATAAACCAGATCGTGAAGTCCCTTCAAGACTTTCGTCTGAAGGAGGCGATTTAGGGTGCAGATTCAGTCCAAGTCCGCTAGTGAAACGTGAAAAGGTTGATTTTCCAGGACTCCCTGTTGGTGACGCATCTTGAGTCGAAGATAAAGGCTGAGGGATCTTCAAATTTTTGGCCCATGATGCTATACCAGCAGCAGACAGCTTCGAGGGAGCTTCTTGGGCAGAATTATCCGGTACAGGATTGACAGCAGCAGGAATTCTAGCATTAGGTCTAACAGACGGAGCTGATGAATCAACGGATACTGAATCCATTTTGTCTCAAGGATCTGGCATATACAGAAACTTACAGAGCCAACAAAGACCACTGCAACGACCAACTGCAATAAGAACACAAACACAAACATAAACATAAACATAGGAATATCAAAACACAAAAGGGACAACAACTTCCCCAATGTCCCACCTCGAAAACAACAGAAAAGTAAATTTGTGTGATCGATTTTAGCTGCATCAACTCCATTTCAACAAATAGCCTCCTTTCAAATCCTGAGCTTTCAAGCTAATTAATCGCAAACATGATAATTTTCCCACTTTCTAGTAACAAAACTACTCCGAACACCAAAACCATACAGAGAAGGCCCCACCACTTGCACACAAATCCGACATGCAATACCACAGATTCATATTGCTCTTTTTTTAAAAGCAAAAGCATCAAAACCCAATTGAAATTGGTCGAAACAGAAACAGCAAAGACATTAGTGAAAGAAAAATAATTAGGGATCTAGGGTTAGGGCTACACCTGATTGTGCTGTGATTCGACAAAGAAGAGAAACTAGATGCTTACTGAAACTCAAATTCGGGGAAATTTAGGAAGAGATCAGACGGAAGGAGAATGAGATAATAGTTTGGTACTATCAGTTACAAGGATGGCATATTTGTCACTTCACTTGCTTTTCTGGTCAACCAAACTGGTACAAGCAAAGTGGTATAAGCAAACGTGATAGATCAAACGGTTTAAAAAGGATGGGACTACCGTTCAAGATATATTAATGATCATACTATATCGCTGCCTCAAAAGACTAAAGTCTGACATGTAGTTAATTTATACCGGACACAAAGATACATGTAATTAATTTTATGTTATTGTCTCAAAATGACAAATTTTTAACATCCGTGGAAAAAAGATCATATCTTTATTGACCATTTCTACTTTTCACATTTTTTTCTTACACATTTAGATCAAAGATACTCAATTTTCTTGTATTTAATTAATTTTTTAAAAAATGTAATTTGATATTATAAAAAATTATATATATATATAGTTTTGTAACTCACGGAATATTTTACCGATATGTCTCACCGGAGTTATATTACGAGTTTTTAACAAAGTAATTTACAAGTTTTCAAGAATTGATTGCCAGAAGATATAAGTGTTTTTTTTTTCTTTATATAGGTGTAAATTGTCAAAGCTTGTCTTTTTAAAATCTAAAAGGATCAATCTTTCTTGTATAATTTAGACCTATGGTCTATGGTCTCAAGATTTTTTAATACATAGAATGCTAAGTCAAGTATAGATTATGTTTGTCTCCTGCTTTTGAATATAGCTTTTTTTAACTCAGGTCCCATTATTAGTGATATTTTGAAGAAGCATGTGCAGTATCTTGATGACACAGATGATTCTCTGATTAGATTACTGATAGACAAATGGCAGTGTGTCAGAGCAGAAAAAGGCGTCAGCGACATGGTGCTTCGTAAGGAATACAGATCTTCTATCTAGTTTTACTCTATCTTATTCTGTCTCATGAAATTTCAAGCATTTATTTTGCAAGACCCATACAAATTTTATGTAAGAGCTACATAAATAAATGACCGAAATTTATTGGACACAATAAGACACTATAATATTAGACAAAGGATCTAAACTCCTTCATAAATTGCCTTCAATTGGGTACAAGGCAATAACAATGACATAACCACGATAGTAAACAATCACCCTCCATTATTTCTATTTTTCAGTCTTATTTTTTTAATTTTTATTTACATTATTTTACAGTCGCTTAGTTTTATTTCTATAATTCTATTTTTAAATAAAAACATTAACTGAAAAGTTTGATAAAAATAGAATTATAGAAATTAAAAATTAAAAATTAAAACATTAACTGAAAAGTATAATTAAAAATAGAATTATAGAAATAAAAATAAAAACATTAACTGAAAAGTATAATTAAAAATAGAATTATAAAAATAAAAATAAAAACATTAACTGAAAAGTATAATTAAAAATAGAATTATAGAAATAAAAAATAGAAACATTAACTGAAAAGTATGATTAAAAATAGAATTATAGAAATAAAACTAAGCGATTAAAAATAAAAAATTATTTAGTTGTTAAAAAATAAATTATTTTATAAATTGATTAATTAATTAATTTAATTTAATCTCTGATATAATATTCAATAAAATATTATATTTTATTAAAATAAATAATTTAATAACTAAATATTAGTTTATAAACTAATATTAAAAAAAAGAAAATTTTATTTAAATATGTACTGAAGATACTTAAAATTAAAATTAAATTAAATTAAATTTCTTTTTAAATTAATTATAATATTAAATTAAAATATTCATAATTTTATTAATAATATAATATTGAATAATTAAATAATACATATTTGATTAATAATAAATCAAATTATAAAAAATAAAAATAGAAAACAAAATTTATTATAGAAGTTATAAAAATTAAAAAGAAACTAAAACTAAAACTAAAAATAAAAATGTGCTTTTAATTGTAGGTTTCAAAAGATATAATCGAACCAAAATAATCATATAAACAATATGAGATAATTTAAAAAGATTTTTATTTTAATCTTATAAATACTTTTGGGCTTTTAGACTATAACGCTTTCCAAAGCTAAATAGCTTAGGAAAAGGTCAATAGCTACAAAGAGGCCGATTGGTCCGAGATTTGGGCCGCGGGACAAGGGAATGCATGAGCAAATACATATGTTGCGGTCACCAGAATCAGTAGATTGGTGAAGTTCTAGGAAAGGTTGTTTTGACCTGTCTTTGCTTAGTAAACATTAGAATGTATTTACAAACATCATAAAAGCAAATTAAAGACGAAGCATTCCTCCAAAGCTTCCCTGCTTAAGAATAACAATCGCAGCCTGAGAACTTATTAGGCCATTTCATGCTTAGTGAGACCGGGTTGTTTGAGCAGGACTACGCCTTAATGCTGCTACACTCAATGGACTGTCCTTGCTCTGTTTAACAAAGAGAGAATCAGTTACCAAAATGTCAAG
Source organism: Erythroxylum acuminatum (assembly GCA_026284645.1). Lineage (NCBI taxonomy): Eukaryota > Viridiplantae > Streptophyta > Magnoliopsida > Malpighiales > Erythroxylaceae > Erythroxylum > Erythroxylum acuminatum. The sequence goes on from JANKOD010000192.1 coordinate 30,493,187, forward strand.
AGAAGTGAATCGTATTTATAGTTGAGGTAAAGACATGTTTCTTTTTACCATTTTACAGGTTCCAGCATCAACATCACAGACAGGATACTCATGTGGGCAGCAACTGGAATGATCATCACAGCAGGTTGCAGATTCAAGAGGGCAGCATCCCCACCCGAAGCAGAACTCTCCATACTCATATATGCAGCAGCATGTGCTTCCAGCCGGACAGGAGTAATAGTCGTCACATTCGGTGGATGGTTTTGGTGGTGGTGGTGGGTTCACCGGAGATGGAGGGGTTGGTCCAGGATTAGGGGGGTTTGCACCGTTCTTAATTGGATATGAAGCTTCAATTGCAATACCACATTTGCCAGTTTTAGTATTGGCCACATTACGTTCCATTTTGATGTATCCATTCTCTCCCCAATCAGGACCCCATGAGTTCCTCACAATCCAATAATCTTTGCCATTTTCAGTGCCATATCCCACAGCAACCACACCATGGTCTAACTCCGTTCCACAGATACCGGTGAAAACACCCTGGATTGACAAAAGGAAGATCAAAATGTATTCTAACAGTTCTGTTGACAGGATATTAAAATATCATATGCACCTCAAATTTCATTTAAGAGTTCAATTACTTTCTCTAGTTTTGGATTTGATAAACTAAAACAATGTGCATTCTCATCAATTTTAGTTTTTAAGACTTCCACCAAAAGTTAAGTTATTATGATAGATGGTGTATCTAAATTGGTCATTTTAATGTGACATTTTATATTAGAAGATAGAACAGACTGGTCCAAAATACTTAGGAGTATAATATACAATTAGCATTTCATATATATTATTCCCATATATTATGTCAGTAATAGATTAAATATTATAGCTCAAATACCTCTAAATGTGATTGTTATTAAACATATATAGAAGTACAAAACTAGATAAGTCTGAATTATTAAACAAATTTGAATAAATTACCGATTGGTAAAGTTGAAAAGCTCTGCCACCAGCTTCAATGGCTACACTAACTGGTTGATGTGCCACAGCCTTTTGCAACGATTTCTCATCATTTTCAGGAACATCTTCATATCCATCAATGGTAACAACTCGAGCATTTTTCTGTAGAAAAAGTAATGATCAATTTAAACATGAAAATTCTGATAGAAAATATCATGATTCTCAGCTTTAATCTTCTGATATGGTGTTAAAGGTTTGAAAGATACCCTGTTCGGATCACACAAGTCATCAATAGCCTTGTATGGATAGTCTTTTTCTGTATCAATACCACCATTGTTGATTATAAACTGAAAGCCATAGTCCATGAGTCCTCCATTGCATCCCTGATTGTAGGATTTATCGCAATCCACGAGCTCTTGCTCAGACAGGGAGATTAAGTCGCCAGTCACTATTTGGTTTATCCCTTCCACTGCACCAACAGTTGAGAACGCCCAGCAACTCCCTTGATAACGAACAAACAAATAAGAACAGCACAAATAGAGAAACAACAAGAGGAAAAAAGAAAAAACATGATTTATGAAATACAATCACAACTAGTGCAGATATGGAATATGAGGGCTTAGACCGTAAACCAATCAATTGAACTTGACTGAGCATCAAACGCAACCAATTGAAACTTCATTTAAACAATTAAGTACATTAAGTACAGTAGGTATTAAACAATTTCGTTAGAGAAGATTGAAACTTTCCTTGAAGAATTAATCATTACACAAAGCTAATAAGTAGAATCGGTGTCAAGCATCACAACCAAAAATTAGTATAAGCCAGCATGTAAAATCAGTTGAACATCAAAGTTCATAACTCAAATTCAGCAATGTCTTTATTCTCATATAAGATCCACAACTGCTTGTAACAGAACAAATCTATCATACAGGTTATTAAGAATCAAGAATTTTTACACAAATTTTCCAAATAAAAAGAGTAGTTATCGATCTATAATTGCCCAAATAAAAAAGGATCACTCCCTTGTTAAAAACATGTTCTTTGGTCCCACCCATACCTAAACACTCGGAGAATCCAAACAACAAAAGACTTACCACACTGCCCTTGGTCTTTGACAGGGACAACAGCCCCTTTGGCTCTCCAATCGACTTCTGCCGGCAGCTCATCGCCGACCGCATGCAAGTACCTCATACTCGGTCCTCTGGACCCCAACGTTCTGTTTCTCATCTCCATCCTCGTACCCAAGTACCTAGCGCGATACTCCTCGTTGGTCAGATCGGCAAAACGGTTAAGACCGACCCTGTAACTCCGCTTGACAGAGTTATGCTCGTCGATGAATCTAAGATTATCCTTAAAAATCTCAAACCTCTTCTCCTTCTCTCCCAAATCGTTGCTGTTCTTCCGATGTTTGACCAGCCACATCTCGTACATTCTCCGGACCTGAGCCTCGCTCCTGTCCGGAAACTGGCCGTGCGAGATGTCATAGTCAATAATGGACATGTCCAACGCCGAGGAGACGGAGAACAAGGCCATCAAGGCCAGCACGACGGCGACGGTTCTTGACAGACCCATGTCAAGTAATGCGTTTGACAAGGGTTTCTCCGGCTCGTGATCTTTCTTGAGGGCTAGAGCACCAAAAGATTGAAAATTTAGGCGCTAACGAAACTCTGTAGACCAATGCTGCGTTGAAGTAGGGAGTTAAATATCTTGTCTTTATAAGCCTAAAATTGGAGAGTTGTGTGGGTCTCTCCAGCTCTTTTTGACCATAATTAGGATACTTAGTTATGGGGGAGTTCTAGCAAATGGGTTGTCGCCACGTGTTCCCATGTGCTAGCAGAATTGTCATTTTTTGGTTTAAACTTTGAAGATAAAGACGAAAGTAGTAGACTTGATAAGAAATAAAAAGAAAGGAGGATATATTTAATTTATTTTTCAATAAAAAGTTCACTATAATCTTAAGTATTAAATTTCATAAAATCATTTTCAAATTTTTATAAAAAATATTTATCTTTTTTAACTTTGCTTTCTATATATGAAAATATAGATCGAAGCATCAATACAGGACTATATATAATTGAGGGTTCAGGTTAATTTTCATTAAGTTTAGTGTCGATATATATAATTGACGGTTCAGGTTGATTTTCATTAACTTTAATGTCGATAGATTTTACATTTTCATCTCGTAACGTCTTTTATCATAGGAGGAGAAGTTATATGAAAAGAGTGCCCCGAAATAAGTTAAAATTTTATTAGATAAAAGATAACACGAAAAATATTTAAGTAAAATTTTAATAAAATTCTATAAATTAGATTCGGCCTTTCGGTTTTTCTTTGATAAAAATTAACCAATGACATTAAAAATTGAAAAAACAACACTTAATAAAAATTTCACTAAAAATGCGTGATGTGTATAATAATACGCAACCTTACGTTACAAAGTTGTTCCAATTAACCAATTACATGTAGTAATAAATGCGTGAAATCCTAGAATTCAATCTATAGGTTAGTATTGGTGACGTAAGTGCATGGTTGTTTCATAAAGTCAATTGTAGTTTTGCTCTTGTTAGGTTGAGTACACCAATTTTATTATTCCAAGCGATGTCGCGACTTCACCGGTCTAAGCAATATAATATATGTCGTTGGGTCTATGATTGGGAAAGAATCATTGACAATAAGAAAAAGATTCAGGAGGTTGAGTATCATGTAAAGCATGACTAAAATACTCACTAATGTTATTTCCCCACGTTAATGACTATTAAGTTGCCTAATTTGAATTAACGAGGAGTTAAAAGGAAGAATATTACATTAAGTTTATCAAATTTAAAATTAATAAATTTGGATAGATATGTTTACCTCTAAGCTGGCATCTATTCATAGAACTGAACCACCAAACTTTTGGTATTATTAATTTGAATAAACACACTAGCTAGTATATTAAAATCAACTTCATGTAATTGTTTGAATCGGTAAGACGAGAACTTAAAATTTAAAAGATTCATTAAATATAGAATAAAATTAAAAATATTGAAATATAATTAAAAGAGATTATTTTTATATAAAAAAAATTTGAAGTTTAATTTTAAAATATAATTAAAAAATTGTCCATATTTTTAAGTTTAATTAAAAAAGATTGTTAACGTCAATTTCAACAAATATCATAAACTCAGTGTGTTGTTTACTTGAAATATTTATCTTTGCACGCATTAATTTGAAAGAATTTATAAGAGAATTATATTTTTGAAAATAACATCTTTATTAATTAGGAATATAGTTGCTTGTTACTGAATTTTTCAAATTTTGGATGTTAATAAAATTTCTAATAATTGCATAATTTTTTTAATCTGTTTCAACCTTATTCTACTAAATTTTATTTATATATTTACGTAGAATTCATATAAATATGTGGATAAAATTTAATAGAATATTAGTATTGTGACAGGAGATCTAATCCCTCTTCTTTAGTATAATGTGTGATGAGAAGAAAGTTTTAGTTTTTCTTATTTTTTTTTTGTTTTTTTTTGTTTTGAAAGGATATGCATTTACTGAAGAGACTCAGCATCACAACGGACAGTAGGAAGCAAAAAAGCTGGTGGATTATCCCATCTAGTTCTATGGGGATAACCAGGAGCGGCGGCAGCTAATAAGTGAGCTGCGCTATTAACAAGCCTAGGAACCCATGTAAGCGAACAAGAGTGAAAACGACCAAAAAGAAAGTGACAGTCCTCCAAAATGGCACCCAATTCATTGATGCCAGGATGGGCACCGTGGAAACGCTGCACGAGCTGGAGGCAGTCTGTTTCCACCTCCACGGAGGGAAAACATAACTGCAGTAACCAAGAGAGAGCTTCCTTGAACGCCATGGCTTCAGCAAGAAGTGGTGGGTAGGTGGAGCTAGCAAAACCAGACAAACAGTGGAGGAAAAGACCGTGCTCACCTCGGATCACAATACCAAACGACGTTGTGCCCTGGCCGGATTGAATAGCGGCATCAAAATTGCATTTCACGGATCCACCAGTAGGGCTAGACCAGCGGACAACATTGGGCAGCGGTCGGTGGGGAAGGCCAGAAGTATCCGGGGAAGCTTGGGCGTGTTGCCACTCGTCGTAGTAACGGTTTGATGTGGCCACCAAAGTCAAGGGGTCGAGCCTGCGCTGTTGCCAAATGAGGGAGTTTCTGGCTTGTTAATAGTTATTGGATTAGATACTGATATTATTACATTTGAGCAAAAAATAGCTATATGTTCTTATGATTGGTGGGTTGAATTGGTAGTAGATAGCCTTTTTTGTGTCCACCAAGATTAATGGTTTAATACCCACCGGCCACCACCAAACTTGGAGATACATATGAGATCTCATCTTTCAGGGTTTGGATTGGAGTTCCATTACTTGGATATTAGTACTAGGAATAGAAAAGCCAATTTAAAATTGCCGAACTTTCTAAGAAATTCCTTATTAAAGATAAAGCTGCAAACTAGTCTTTGCTGTAAAGCAGCTTATTTCCATCTTAACTTTTGACCAAATTTAATCGATTTAGCTGTAAAAGTTTCAAATCGGCTAATTTTTTTATTCGATTTTTAACTTTTTAGTTCAATTTACTTTAACAAATCTTGTTGTTAAGAAACGATTAGTCTATTATTTAATCGGTCAATTTTTTAAATTAATAAGTCTATTAAGCTATCCAAGGTTTTATTTTCCTTTCTTGACACAAATATTTCATTTGTAAATTATAATTCATATTCATCTTAAAGATTATTAGTATTCTAAACCAAAAACTAAATAGGAGATGATATTCTCTATTGAAAATCTTCATTATATAGTTTAGATTGTGCAATTTTACAAAGAGATTCGTTTTTTTATTTTAGGTTATTTAACAATTAGAAATTGTTTATTAGAAGTCAATTGTCTAGGACAATGACTAAGTATAATTGTAGATTGAGTGATTATAACTAAATATATTTTCAGTTATCATTCATCAGATCTTTCACGTGAATAGTTCAAACAGAATATTCGTAAAAGAAAATTCTCTTTATGTCGCTAAAAACTCCTCTTAATGGATTATCACTTGCGAACAAAGTGGCTCTTTGTTTAGCTCGATGGAAGATATCAATCTCATTAGACAATGCTTCTTATAATGACAATATGTCTACTTGATGGAAGGTTGATTAAAGGATTTTATCAATCTTATTGGATAATGCTTCTTTTGATTACAATATAGTCAATTTTAGCCTTACTACAAAAGATTTAAGCATTCCTTTCTACCCAGATTTTGTACATAGATGTACCGAGACAAATAGTTGAATTTTCTTCTAGCTCAAATAACATTATAAGAAATTGGGGTTCTCAAGAATGTGATTACAAAGGGTATTTGTAGTCAATGTTTCATGTCAAACTTGAGCAATTTGAATTAAATATTTATTTAAAACAGTATGTTATTAATACAAATAGTGACATTGATATATTGACTTCTAAAAGATTTCTTATTTTAGGAATGTTGGGTAGAGAACTTTTCGTCGATAATTTGTAACGGTTTCTTTTCTGTCAGTAATTTTTCGTCGTAATTCTTACTTTTCTTGTAATGAGTTAAGATCTCTGTTTACTTTTAAAGATAGATGACTAAAAAAGGTTTATTTAAGTAACTTATTTTACATAAATAATTATAACTATTTTGTTTATATTTTAAGTTACAAAATCTATTTTAATTGTTTGTTAAAGAAAAAAAAACACATTCTTCTCGGAGCAAAGATGATAGAAAAGAAAAGATGATATTTAAAAACTGGATCTCAATTTTATTATGAATTTTATAACAAAAATTTTTTATTTTAGAACACATTTTATTATTTTTATTTAACAAATAAATAAATATTTTTATTCAAACTTAATGTAATTTTATATGCTAAGAGATAAATTAACATCACATGTTATGATTATAAATTATATAATTATTAAAATGTTTAAAATATATGAATTTATATATTGAACCCAAACTTTAAATTTTTACAATAATTCAAATTTACGTTTAAAAATCTTAGGATTTTAAGAAGAATTAATTAAAATTTACTTAAATCCAATCCAGCCTAGCCCATGTACAGCTACACGCCTACACCAATTAGAATTAAACACAATATTACCACACGCATATACCCAATCAGCCACCACATATGTACCAACAGAACTAATTTCACATATATTTTTCAGGATGTCCCAAGCATTCGCATGATCTCTGTACACGAGAAAAGGAAATATGAGAAAAAAGCCTACTTTTATTTCGCAAGAAATATGGATTGCATTAATAAATAGGAACAATATAGTACGTTTTACAAACCTCATCAGGAATGCCACCAGTGGGCTACGAGGAGGAAGGAATATTTCCATGTGTGGGTTTCACAATCTTTTACCCTTATATCTCTGAAGTGGAACTCCTTGAAAAAATGATTGCTATGAGACTAAAAAAACAACTACAAAATTACAAGTAATCATGTACATTCTTCCGATTTGGCTCCTTAGTAGTGTTCATCTACTTCTCAATACCCTGTTGCAGATACTGTATCAAGTCATAACCAGCAGTGGTCCATTTGTTGTAGGCATCTACACAAACGTGAATCATAAAATTGGCAGCTTCTCGGTCACTCATTTCAGGATGAAACCTTTTCCGCAGATTCCCGATTGGATCACCACGGCTGAAGCAAGGCAATCCACTGTCTAGCATTAACATCACGGTGTTGATTATCCCATCCATGTAACGTCGGGCTGCAAGATAACCCTTCACACATAAACTGTGGGACAATGAAGCAAACAAGTAGTCAGCTCTCTCATAATCACAAATAAAGGTAGAACACCAAGAGATGCAGATGTCTTACCTCACAAACTGGAACCAGGTGTCACTCTTCATAACACCAGATGGATCTAGTAACTGAGTCATCTCATGGCTCAGCTTGAAGTGTGCACTCTCGAATCGCATATTTCCACCAGGTGATGTCTCCAAGATGAAGCCGAAGTCTATATGTACAAGTCTCCCCCCACTGCATTTGCACATAAATCAGGTATGAGGTATCATTTTCTCCTCAAAATCCTAAACAACTAGGATGCCTTCAAGAATGGGAAGCCAAGAGGTTGAGGTTGCCAGACAAAAGTTAGTAATATGGTCATCCACGTATTTTATGTTGTTTGTTATTGATACTACCAATATTTAGTTGATGTTAAATATCTTTAGCTGCAAATACTACTTTACCCCAAAAGCATGTAAATTTTAATGATTTGACATGAGGAAAATCGAAATAATACATACTTGTGAAATAGAAGATTTCCATTATGTCTATCTTTCGGCTGAAGTAAAAGGCTAGCAACTGCGTAGCCAGCACTGCTAACTATAAAGTTCTCCCTTGCAGTTTCAAAATTTGGAGAACCTACAGGCCCAAAATCCTGCTGAAAAATCTCATACAAACCCCCATCCGTTGTTTCACCCATCTGACTTCTGCTCTTTGAGTTGGGAACAACCTGTATATTTAAAGAATAGCTGTTAAGAACAGAAGAATGTATAAGTGTGATCAGAGAACTCCCTAAAACTGTTAGATGATTCCCACATCCAATCTTCATCTCTGCATCAAATCCAAGGTTGGTACTATGAGGTTAAAATCTTACAGTGAAATACACAACTGTAAATATTTTGCATGTGTTTATTCGCGTCTTTTCTTCTTTCAGCAATATTTCAGTGGTCTGAACTGTATCAAACAATTGTATTTATATCCGTATCATCTAAGATAATTGCACTCACCGACTATAAGGTTTGCATAATGTTTTCATGTTCTGAACAGTTTTTCTATACATTTTGGAACAACCAACCTTCGACAAACTGAATCATCCCACCCAAACTATGAACTATGAAGAACAAGCTTAGGTGATGAGGATACGAGGATAGGCAATAAATTGGCAACTAATCAAGTTTGCATGACAGAGTGATTCGATAAGCATGCCCAATTTTGCAAAAACAGGCATCTGACTAAAAAAATCAACAAGAACATCTCGTAGATAAGTAGTCCCATATTAATTTGCTGAAGCATAAATATTTAATTATTAAGCCCACAAGAATTTGACCAGAAAGCACAAAAAAGGAACCATATTCACTGAGAATACTCACGTGAAAAGAATCATGGGGAAAAATCTAGACAATTATCAAATAGAACCAACATCATCTTGTTTGTTCTGAATTATAGTGGAATAAAAAGGTAAAGTTGGGAAATATTCGGATCACTAGCTACAATTTACAGTAAACATGTTTTCGAGTCAATGGCATTGGGAGAGCATCATGATATGCAAGTCAAATGTTTGAAAGTGTAATGAGTTCCATGTTCAAAGCCAAGGATCTGAGCTAATGTCAATTAAATTCAGTTGGCACACCATTCATTTGTTTAAAGCAACAGTCTGGAGGTGAAGACAAAAAATTAAACATAGTAAGACAAAGACTCACCTCAATTATACCTCTCTCTGGACCTGTTGGTAGAACACCATAAGGATATACATAAAGGTTAACCCCAACTGCTTGAAATATGTCTCTAAGAAGCGATATGACTTGAAGGGCTAGAACATCTTGTCGGCAATCATCGCCAACCTTAAAAGACATGCGGTCAATCACCCATCATTGATACAGATAAAAAAGAACCCTAATTTCATACATCATGGTTATAAACTAAGAGGTGCATTTTATTTTCTTTAAACCTGCATTTTATCCATCAATAATGAATAAATAACCTTTCTGAATGTATACCTTGAAAATGCATCCTTCAGGATATATGTTATTCGGGTCTCCATCACGATCAATCACATCAAATGCCACCAGGATTGGTACTTTTGCTGCTGATTGCAAAGGAATCCCACTGTCCACACGTATACCTCTGACAAGCTTATTTGTGGCGGTAGGTAAATAAAGATCATCACCCTCCATTTCAATTTTCTCCAGCTCCCTGTTGTACCAAGTCAATAAAAGAATGGCCAGATAAAAACATAAACAAAGTGCTGTGAAATGTTACACAACAACAGATATACCTTCGGATGCCAGCTCGCCTTTCATCCTTAGGGAGTGGGAGGAGCACACCAGAAATGGAAGTAACTTTGTCAAAGAAGTCAAATTCCCTCCTAAACATGTCGCGCGCCTTGGGACTGAAACCATCAATAATTCGCTGTCGAACAATTGGCAACAGTTCTTGAAACGAATTATTCTGAAATTAAGAAACACTTGCACAGTCATTACCCAAATGTTAAAGGTTACATCAAGTTATTTATCAGTCCAAAAAACTACATGCAGATGCACAAAGAAACATATCCACTCGAGCACATACTTGTAGTGCATCAAGTTATTTACAAGAATTCACCTCAAAATCTAATTATAGTATTATACCCCAGATGAGCGTGCATAAAACATTGCAGATTTAAAAATCAAAAGGTGATACAGACATTAAGCATTGAAATGAATAAGGAAAAAAGTCATATTCCATTAAATGGGCTTGAAAATATCATTTTTATCACATACGCCACAAGTACAAAAATAGGAGACCAACTTCGAGAGGCATTTACTGCATGAGAGGCCACAAACTCTACAATATACAGTTAGAAGAAGTGTATTTTCTGTTAGCAGCTTCTTCGGTGTTAAGTTTCAATGAACTGCAGAAACCTGCCAAACATACCTTTCCAGGGGCAGGATCTTTTCCGGATTCTGGTGCACATGTCTCACCCTGTACACGTGAATACACAACTTAAGAGAGCTAAGACAAGAAATTTTGAGATGTAAGAAGACATATCAATGTCACAACCATCTGATTCAACCAAATATGCTTATGTCTGTCACCTGAATATGCCATATCAGAATATGAGCAAATATGTCACTTCTCTGAGCTGCTCTAAGCAAGTACCCTTCTACCAATTTCTGCGAATTCATTGCAGCATAAATCAATATTACATTGTACAAGCAATTGGCACACAATAGAAGGACCAATATAACAAATTGATGAGCAAAACAAACAAGTTTACTAGGATTGTTGTATTGATGCCCAGCAATGCTGGAAACATAGAGTTGAAGGTGAATTATGTAATTTAGCAGCTCAGCATAGTAGTCAGTGGTCATTGCATACCTTATCAAAAGGGTAAGTATAGTTTGAGTTTGTTTGACAATGAGTTGCCAAACAAACAACCAGAATTCCTGCCCCCAAATTACATAAATTATAGAGATAACTGAAGTTGGAAAGTAGTTATGGAGATAACACCTAGCTGATAGCTCCCATACAAAATCTACAAGTAACCTACCTCATCATCATATCTCAGAGCCTGCACCAACTGTGGCATGAAGAACGTCACTCTCTCAGGAGGATAGGACTCCAAAACCCGAAGAACATAAGCCATGACACGATGATGACCTTTATATGCTGGTGTAAGGAACTCAAGAGCTTTTGTAATAGAGCAAGCAGCCCAGTGTGGCAATTGTTGCAAAAGCACAGAATCTTCATCAACAGCCTTTGGGGTGACAAAATATGGCAATGCTTCAGGAATGCAGCGGACATCCAATATATGTGACTGCAACATACACAGCAGGAAAATCAAGACAACAGACTAGTTATGATGCTTTGAAATACAAAAAAGGATCACATGGTATGACAAAAGAAAATCCGCTAAAAATAATTTTTCAGCTTTCGCCTATTTTAAGCTCTTCTTGGTATGGGTAACAGACCTGAACCAGATGAGTAACTTCAGCCTTTAAGAAGCTGTTGGCTGGGAACCTTGAGGCCAAGCATAAGGCAATCCGAGGATCCACAGAGAAGGCAGTCCTAGCATATTCAATCCACTTTTCTGAACTGATCTTAAGACGAGAAGTACTATCCCTGAAATAGTGGAGTAAAAGTTAAGGACCTACAACACTAATCACAATGCAAAGAGCAATAACTTGAAGCGAACTAACAGAAGTAATAAAATAACTTTCAAAGTAGGCAGAATGAGTAACAAAATTATTGAAAATGTTTACTTAGAATTAGTGGGTTGTGCCCAAACGTCAAGCCTGTCTGCCTCATGCTGGCATAACATCAAAAGCAGCTGCTTACGTTTTTCTATTCCAACAGCATAGTTCTCTATCTGGCCCCAGACAGGATGATACTGGGTATTCTGCATCAGTTAAGTTCATTAGATCACTTCAATTTTCTGGCAACCTCTCCATTCTAATCAAGCATTCACTTCAGGGCAAAAAAACACTAAACTACTTTATTACACCCAATTCTCCAGCTTCCCCACATATAGAGGATAATTCTTATAATAGTCAATATAGAGAAGAAAGGAATAATGATAGATTAACAGATTTTTCACAAAAACACGAGCTTCCATGTTTCACTGATAAATGGTGGTCAACAAAAGTTTTGGGAATAGAGTCTCCTATCAAGATGCAAGAAACAAGTCTCAATGTTTTGAAAGTAGATTGTAGCTGTCTTACCATATCAACAGGGGAAACCCCATTCTCTTGGTCACGACCTTTTGGATCAAGTTGAACAGTCTCAACTAGCTCATTTGAGATATAGTGAACCAATAATGAGACAGACTGAGCCTCACTTTGAGCAAAATTGTTATTGTTCATGTCATACCATTCAGGCTCAAAAGCAAACCAGCCCAGACAGGCCCTGAAACATTCACCAAGACAACTTTTCACTTCAATGCTAAAGCATTATATAACAAAAATCATAACACTAGACATTTCTTCATTTATTTGGTGCAATTTCTCTGCTTTATAGTACAAAAATTCTAGCAACTACATTTGAATACTCACGCTAAGCCTTACGCATCACCGTATTCGTATAGGAACTATATACACAGAAATCAGCCAAATTTATGAAATAAGCCTACGGATTTAAGTGTGTGCACACAGAGAAAGAGTAACAGAGAGAAAAATAGTACTGCAAATTACTCTGCCAAGTGAAAACCAAAACTAAAGCTACAAATTACAGGAGTTGGTGTTGTATTAGTCACAAGACAGCTAATTATATTAACACAATGTGTAGTTGGCAAAAGTAAAAAGAAATTTTTTGAACAGAGAGGTCAATAAACAAATTCTTCATCTCTTTTTTTTTTTGGGGGGTGAGAATGAGGAAAATTAAGAATGATTTGGATTTGAAGACTTATCTAGACCCACTATCATTTTACGAAAACTATTGACATCATTCTGAAAGCAAACGAAAGCAAAATAATATAAACCAAACAGCAGTAGCAGTAGTATATTTCACACAAAGGCTACCCATTTTCAGAAAGCAACTAATAAAACTGTTCTGGTGTCAGTAAAAACACACTTGATTCTTCTAATAATCGATCGCCAAAACTCCAGTTTAATTGAGTTTGCCAATCATTAAAAAATTTTGAAATATGAGGAAAATCAGAATGAATTTCAACTACAGTTACTTGCACTCACCTATAAATGCGATCTTCCAAGAGCTGAAGTCCTGTTTTGAAATTCCGCAAATTGCCTTGGGAATAACACGAGCAGAACTTTAACCCAAGAAGCATAAATGTGAAAAAGGTACCAGTGGCCGCAGGATGGCGAGAAAAGTTCCAAGGTAATTTTGTAGTCCCTTGTAACAGCCGGCCAAGGAGTAAAAGTTGCTCAACACTATTGTGACGAATCACCTGTACAACCACAATATTCAGAAAAGAAAATTGCATATAGAAGTACATACATGAAGGAGGTGCTAATTACTTTCATTGAGAAATGTGGGAAAAAAGGAAAATAGAAAAAAGGATGCCTAGCTCTCTTGAAAATTTATAGATTTAACAATTTTCTTACCTCAAAGCGATCAATCAAAAACCCAAGCCACAGGCTGTGTGCCATTATTTGCTCAACAGGATCAGTTTCAGGCTGTGGTTCTGGCTCCCCAGGTGCAAGGTGTGGCCTCAGTTTGGCGGCAGGTCCAGAGTACTTGACTTCCGAAGCAAAGAGGCCTCTTTTGGTATCAATTGTCCACAACCATGCATCAACAAGCTCCGCAAGAACTAGAGACCCCAGTTGGGGTGCCGCAGAAACCAACCAAGTCCATATGAAAATACCAGTCTCCATTGCATCTTGTGTAGAAATATAAGCTGGACACCAGCACAGAAGGCGCAGAAGTTGAGCAAAGCCCTCTACATTTGATTTTGAGCCAGAAGCCTAGTACATAAAATATAAGAAACCATGAGAAGGAATTAAGTTCAGAAATTCAACAAATTAAAGCCACAAAAATAAAACAATATGAGGAGCGTTCACCAGATTTGAGAGAAGAAGTGCAGTGGCTTGGGAGCAAATATCACGGAATTGTGACTTGTTTACTTCGCCACCTTTCTCTGCAGTGCTAACAAATTGTTGCAGAAGGTGCACAAACTTGTTAAGTAACATCTGATTAAATGTGTCATCCTCAGTCTGTGGCGGCTGAGAAAAAGCGCCAGATATCAACCTTTGTAGACCACCACCAAAACCTGTTGGTGCATTACCTGCTTGAAACCCACCAATGCTGTTATACAATCTCCGCATGCCAGCAATTTCTCCTGCATGGTTGCACTTAACAGTTGCACTGACAATTCCTGTACTGAGCACCTCCAAATTAAAAGCTTCAGTCAATTTCAAGTTTGCTCCTGATGCGGCTGCTGCTGCGGCCATGACTGCAGGAATATTAGCTGTGCGTATGCCTGTCCAATCATTTTTTCCAGTACCAATCCGTATCTCAGATAAAAGAGAAACCACATCAGTTGTATTCTGTGATCTCTGCCATGTGTTTGCTTTACAAATTTTGTCCTGTAACATTCAGGAAATTGTTGAGAAAAAATCACAATATAATGAAGTAGACTACCAAGTTTTAGTATCTCAATCAGATGTTACAGAATTTGATGAAAGCCAGAACCAAATCACAGTCCAGAACACCAAAAGACATTTAATTGACCAGACTGCTTCCCAACCATAAAGCATTCGGCATATAATGAATACAAAATAAGATCAAAGAATTGTTTCCATGTAAGGACCCACTTTGTTTCAAAGAATTGATTCCAGTTTACAGCTTTTGCCCTTCTGAACAACATAAGACCTGGACAAGGCTATACACCCTAGTTACCAAACACATGATAGATTATAGGTGACTACAATATGCAGAACTTGAGCATGGTTTGCATACAACTGCAAATTTTACATAAAGGAAGAAAAGTAGATGGTGAAATCAACCTGAAATAGACCCTGGATGGTGCATGGTGCATATGATAGTGAAGTGCTGATCCATTCTCTAACAATTTTTTGGTACAAAGAACGAACTGTTGATACCAAAGCAGGATCATTAACTGCAGTAGAAGGTGAATCATTATCAACTGAAAATAGCAGGGATTCCAGGCAAGACGAGTTCCACAGTATCTGCAAACATAATTCTTCATTTGTTTCAATTGCCAAGTTATGCTTAAAGAACAAGACTGGGAAATATACATTCGTTTAACGAAATAAATGCACCTGAGGAAACTTATCTCTAAGCTGAGTCAACAAGTTCACGGAAATATTCCGAATGTGTTCCTCCCTCTGCGACATGCTTTTTATAAGAAAACAAGCATGGGCAAAAAGGGTTGATTCTCTGTTCTCAGCTTCATTGCCTGTTTCAGTAATGCGATCTTCCTAAACCCAAGTAAAAGCATTGCATAAACTTCAGCTCTCAAAACTATTCAAAAGTCTACACTATAATAAAATCTAATAGAAAGTTAAACTACATTTCCTAAATGATAACTAGTAATCCATAAAATACAAGATCAAATCGAACATTAGAAATTAGACAGTTCAAAAATATACTTTTATTGGCATCATTAATTATCCTTAATCTTTGGATAATAGATTCAACTTATTTCATTGTTTGCCGTGCAATAACATAAACCATAATTTGAAGATGATTATGACTAAACAGAAACAACCCTATGTCCAATTCAAACTATAGACTAGGAGTAAGTATCCTCACATACAATTGAAAATTAAAGAAATTTGGATGCAACTTTTCAACACTTCATGCAGTATCTACAACCTTTGATATATGTTTGTCTTGATAAGAAGACATACAGACAGGAATATTAGTAGGCTATAAATGTCACGAGGAATACCAGCCATAACACTGCGGCCTCAAATGCCCGGTGGACAATTGCCGTCAAACATTGGAAGACTGCTGGCAGTAGATTTGGCGTCTTTAAGTATTCAAAGACACAACTGAAGGAACTTCTAGAAGCAGTCACACTGGCAGAACCATTAAGGATGCCACCATTGCTACTGAAACGTATCATCTCAAGGTAAGCCACAGCAAGAAGATAGGTTGCCTTCACACCTATGAAACAAGATCCAAACAAAAAACAGATTTCATGTGATTATACAATGAGATAAACAAAAATTTTGTTACAAAAAATTCAACAAGCAAAACTCCACAAGAAGATGTCCTTTTAAACCTAGAGTTTCCAGACAACAAAAGATACCAATTTATGTATTTTCAGGATCACATTCAGAAATTTATGGGACCTGAGATTGTGCTCATTGCTGAAACATCAACTCTCCCTCCTAGAGCTGCCGAAAGAGCAGCTCTTTGGGTTAGAGCTGCTTTCTCATTGCCATTTCCTCGACGACTGCCTGGATTATGAAGAGCATTGAGTTCTAATTCATCTTCAAGCCATTTCACAGAGCTCACAACCTGTAGAAACACAGGTATACACCAATTCAATATGAGAGAGAAATCTAAATAGAGATTTACTGCAATAATCACAGAATGATCCAAATTTCAAAAACGAAGGTTACAAGCATGCAACCTGTGCCTGACTTGACAATGACAATAAAATCAATAACAAGCCAAACCATAGAAAATATTATTCAGAAGATAACTTAATATACTACTGATATACTGTGGAGCACAGAAATAAACCAGATCCATTTCAATTTTCAAATGGAAAAATGAGAAGTTATTCACTATCTTTTCCATCATCTACTGACGTAAATAAACAGCCTCCCAGGTTTTGTTCGCTTCATGCCATACACCAAAGAAAGTAACATTTAACATATAACATTTAACAAGTCTTTATCACTGTTATGTAATATCAAATGATCCATTTAAAGATTTAATATTCTAAGAGACATAAATAGTCCCCCAGGGTTAGGGTCACAAGGAGGATTGTAGTTCCTTTTACAAATCCTAGGTTAAGATCCTGGCAAATGTGGCGAAACTGCCCCCTGATATGCAATCCAATTAGGCCCAACAAATGATAATATACCAAAAAAACAGAGATAAGTTGAGGAAAGACTAATAGCCTCAGTATCAACCAATAATAGATCCCAACTGATTCAACTGCAGGCATCACGATCTACTTAGCAGGCAAAATTTCTTGTTTTAGTATGGGAACAAAATATCTGCACCAAAAAAGGCTAAATATCAAATAAACCCCTAAAATCTCATGATTTCAACAATTAAGGCCTTCATGAGAAGTCTCCAATGATACCGCTTTAGAGGTACTCAATTGGTTGATCCCTTCCCAATACAAAGAAAAGAAACATTTGGCATGAAATGGGATGTTTACTCTAGAAAAACAGGTCTATTAGAGGATAAGATCCTATTTGAAATAGCAGTCTTTTCTAGCAACTTCTGAATTTAAAAAATATACCAGAATAATCAGCTGCTGAAAAAAAAGAAAGTAAGAAGAATAAAAGAAGATTGAAAGAGAGGAAGCAGCTATGGAAGGTAATGATTTGATAAAATCCCAAGAGAATATCATGTGAAAACCATTTTGAATATCAACTTACAAGGGGAGGAGTCCCTTGAGCAATACGCTGAACTGCAGAACCCCACTGTGAATTCCACATGTATGGTCCACTCACGGCCTGAAGAGCAATGGCACTTCCTGCACTGTTTAGCATTGCTGAGACTGACTTTGTTGGCAGTTGACTTTTTTGTATTGGAGGTGCTAACCCAAAAAGTGCAACATAAAACCACAAATTGCGGAATAACTTTAAAAGAGACGGTTCAACATATACGGTGGGATCAAAGTCAGAACATATTTCAGCGACAGCAGGAAGTAGGGGGCCCATGAAATCAGCTCCACTCCTGCAATGATTGAAGTACATAGAAAATGTCAAATTAGAAATGATGCTAACAATCTGATCATTTCATTAAGCAACAAATTAAGAGACTTCACATAATCGAATATGACACGACCTTCCACTTTGGGATTCAGCAGCCAAGCCTACATCTGAGCACAAAGATAGCAAACGATGACGATAGTCTGAACGCAGTTTAATATTTTTTAGGCCACTAGCTATCAGATGAAAACCTGCAGGAAGTGTCTAGAATGTAATTTGAAAAAGTTAGGTTTCTCATAACCCAAAGTGTCAAGCAATATAAAAGCATGGTGTAGAACTCATGCTTGAGAGTACTTCACACCTCAACGCGTTCAGTAGTGGCTTCTGGTGCCATTGTTTTGCTTTCAGCAGAACCCACACTTGATAGTTTACTCATATAACTCCTTGTCATCAAAACAACTGTCTCCCGATATGCCTTCTCAAACCCCAAACTTGCAATACGAGATACAGCATCAAGAAGCTGCATCAAGTTAGAAAAGCGTCGGATAACAAGCAACTTATGGGTGATTAGAATTCAAAATGGCATATATTTAACAGTAAAGCCAACCCCATCAGAATTTATTCAGAATTACATGCTCGGAAGAAAATTTTTGCATACCTTCAGTCGCAACAAACCCGGAATTGAAGCATCACCCTCTTCTAAGATTTCAAGAAACAGCGGCAATATCATGTCCACCACTTCAAGCTTGCTAACAGCAACAGTTAAATCAGCTAACAAGCGTATAACATTCAGCTGCAGGGTAGGAACTGCCTCCTTCTCCTTGTCAACCTGAAACTAGCCTAACTTGTCAAGATAGAGAGGAACTTAAACCAAAAAAATCCAAATAGTATTTGTCATTTTCTTCTCCTTGGTCCAAAATAAATTAAGACTTCCAAATTCCCCGTCTTTCACGGAATTCTGACATTTAATGCTTACTTCAAGTTATCTTAGATTCTTTACGTTTGAAGCATTCCATACTTCCATTTAGTTTTAAAATAGGTGAGAGCCAGTTTAGTAATTTATGTACACAATATATGTAGCCTAATGGCAAAAAGAAGTATGACTTCACCTAACAGATGCAAAATGAACCATGCACAAGACCAAAGATAGATCTCATATTACCACTTTCACATTTGTACATTTCTCCCAAATATAAAAAGAAGCATAAAATTCTTAAACAAGCAATGGAACTATGAAAAGAAGTTTTAAGCAACCAAGAAGTACTTAATAAAAGTGCATAAATTAAAAAATAATCTATTTATTTTGCCAGCCCCGACCAATTTTTAAGATGAACATGCAGATACAATCACAAAGTTAAACAGCCACGAAAATAAACCAACCTGGTCATCATAATCATTTCGTTCACGTATGCTTGCAGCTAATCCCATGATAAAAGTGTCAATTGGAGCCCGATCCTTGGACCAACCAGACTCAATTATCTGACAACTTGTTTTCACAACACTCTCAAACATTGCTCCCTGGCTGCCTCCCCATGTATCAGCCTGTAGATCAGAGGATACAACAATAAAGACAACTTTTCATAAAGAAGTTGGAAATAGAACTCAATTTAGTCATGGCATGCACCTGTGCACAAGCAGTCAGCACAAGAGGCTTGAGGCGGATAAGCAGAACACGCAAGGGTTGACCCCCTCTAGTGACTGATATTTGAGCAATCCCTGAAAGTAGTGAATTGAAAAGCTCTTCGCAAGCTCTCAGCTTCCGCCACACAGATAGTAAGCATGCTTCCGCAGCATCTATAGTTAACGCAAGAGTCTCAAGTACCAACCTCTTGGTGGTTTTTCCATCAGCATCAAGATATTGAAGACCCTTAATTTTCATCCTGGCTGCAGCTTGATAAACGGACAACTTTGCATTAACTCTTGCTTTTAAAGCTTGACCCTGTTCACTCCAATCCCGCTTCCTTATCTGCTCACATAACCAACCATCTTATCAAATTTCATAATCAGTAACTTCAGTAAACATAAAACTTTTTTCTACTATATTCAAATGCAGAAAGACTTGTAAACCACACAGAACCATACAAATGCATGCACAATTTAACAAGAAGAGAAAATATTATATCTGACATATTTACACAAATGTGAAATACCTAAACAGGCATATGTTTATAAGGTGTGTACTTTTCTATATCGTAATTAGCTGCAAAATGTATTACACTTAATCCAACAGATTTCCTTTTTCTTCAGGTAATTCAAGCCAATACAAAACCCAAACATAAATAAATAACTTCTCATTTACCTTTAGAAATGCAGACATAGAATGAAACTGCTTCTTGACTATGAATCTCACTTGCTCCAAAAGATTGTTATCGATCCTCTCATGCTCCAAAACCCGCGCAATTAATTTAAATGCAATTTCCTGCTTCTCCAATCCCTCTACAGTCTCCTCCTCAAAGGAAGCTACTTGCTGTCTGAACAAACCCCCACCACTAACTCCATCATTCAGCCCAAAATTTATTCCCGCCGAATCGAAACCACTCTTCCACGCCGTTCCAATACCATTCACCACCACTGTCGTCGACGACGGTAAGCTCGCACTAGACGAACCTGACGCTTGGCTCAAATCATGCGCAGGACTGGATATGTCTTTGTTTGGATTGAATTTGTTATTATTTACATTGTTCATCGGCGAGCTCTGAGACGATGTCGTGCCTGAGTTAACGGTGATTTGTTCAGAACTTGACGCCGTTACCATTGAGGGAGATATGAATTGTTCGAGAAGGCATGTCACTACTCTGTCCGCATCCGACGACACAATAGACGGGAAATTCTGAGTTAACGCCAGAAGAAAAGCTCTCGAAATCTCCGAATTATCATTCGCATAATGATTTATCGTCGTCAACACGACATCACCGGAGAATTCCGCAACCTCATCAGCGAACTCCGGCGACGTCTCGGCCGATTCCCGAACGTACCCGAGAAAATCAACAAAAAACGACGCGATCGACACAGCGTTGTACGATTGCGGCCAAAAAGACTGTTCAAAAGACAACGGAACTGAGCGAAGAAACTCGAGAACCAGACTCTTGGGCCTGGGTTCGACGCAGTCAGGGCACTTAGAGACAAATCTAGCCACAGCGAGAACGGCATTGAGCTGAGATCGCGAAACCCTAGGCGATCCGCCGAGCAACATCTCCGGTTGCGGACACCGGTTGCATATCCACGCAAGCTTCTCCGCAAATTGCTCCGGGTTCCTTGCCACGAGGTCGCAGAGCTCGATCAACGCATCCATTGTCGAATCTAGAGAGCGCGTTGTAATCTGTACGTAAATGTTTAAGTGGAAGAACGTGACGGTTAGGGTTTACAGAGGTCTCATTTCGTTGTGCCGTTGGTTGCCTCTCCTGAGGCCTGACGCCATCTCTGTTCTTTGTATTTTTCTTTTAAATTTTGTTTTTGTTTGGGTGTTTTGAAGTCAACAACTCTCGCGGCTCTCTTCTTGGATCGTCCTTCCTAACCTTTTTAAGTTATTACTTTCTCTGTCGCCTGTTCTCCGTCAAGTTTGGTTCAGAAGCTGAATTTGTTCAAAATTATAATAAAATTAATAAAAGCGTTGTGTTTAATTTACTTTTTGTGTTAATTTAGGCCCATCAAAAAGGAAGCACCAAATGCTAGTGTAAATGAGTGGTTCCAATTGAAAAGTTCGTTACGCACTTTTTAAAATGTAATTACAGTACTAGTCTCTTAATTAAGTCCTCTTAATTTATCTAATTTTATGCAATTATAATTTTTGTACTAAGAATTATAGGCTTAGTTCCAGCTCAGATTTGAACTATTTGACCAAAGTCTAGCCTGACTAATCAAATGACCTAAAGTTTCATTATACTTTGAATAAAAATGACATCGATCAAATTAATTTGAGTCTAACTAAACTAATTTCTTTGAATTTGAATTTTAATCAAACACAGTTATTATATGTTGATTTCAATTCACTTCTTAATCCTTGTACTTTAGATATGATAATTGGCAGGTCGGGATAAATCCAATACCAATCTAACTTGACCAGCTCTAAGAATGTATAATTTAAACTTAGTCTAAAGCTTCGGTATAATTCAATCAAGTTCGAATATATTACTTCAAACGATGTCTTTTTAAATAAATTTTTTATAAAATAGGATTTCATATTATTATTTTGAATAAATTTATTTATTATCATTTTTATTAACACTTAGTTAAAGTCTTGTTGAGAAGTAAAGTCTACGAAGATTCAATAATATTCAACCTTATTCTTAACTAATAAAAAAGTTATTTCTAATAAACTCACATATTTGAATAAACTTGTTTGAAAGAATGTTATTTTAATGGAATGATTAAATTGTTTAAATTTTTCTATGAATCGATTCGAGACTTAACTCAAAATTAATCAAATTAAAATTAACTCGTTAATTTCGAATCAAATATGATCTAGTTCAAATCTTACCGTCATTTGTAAGGATGACAATAGTCGGGCTAAGCTCGAAAACGCGGCCTATCTGACCGAGTCAAAACTATCATCTCTAATTATTTCTACCACTTTTAGCATGTTATTTAAATGATTATTTTTTTAAAGGGCCTTTGTTGGTTCTTTGTACTTATTTCGCCTCTAAAGCGACCCATTCACATGTAACATTGGCCTTTACGGCTAATAGAGTATGTCACTGTATTATATATACTCTTTATTCTTCGTTAATTTAATTTAAAACCAATGTTAGCCGCAATTAGTCAATGCCACTACTCGTGCTTTCCTTTGCTACTCGTGCAACGCGATGCACGAGGAGGAAAGGAATCAATGAGTTATCCTTCTCATCATTTCGTTACTTCACATTCTCGAATCAAATCATGGCCTTGTAGTTTCTTTTCTTGTCCGCATTAGGAACTTATTTTATACGTCCTTCTTTTGTCTCCATTTGTCATTTTTTCACTCTTAAATCACTTTTTTATTTTCTTTTTTTCTATCATTGCTTTTTAAGTTTAATAAAATTTATTATTTAATATTTTTAACACTTTTAATAGATGGTTTAATATTTTTAGTAGATCTCGTGATACTAATTAGATATTTTACAATATTTTAAAAATCTTGAATTGATTAATTTTTCGATTCGATTTTTAACCTTACAATTTTATTTTGTTCAATAATTTTGTGGGTAAAAATCAATCAATTTATAATTAATTGATTAATTTTATAGAACAAAATAAATCAATTAATTTTCATCATTTTTAAATTCTTTAATTTAATTCAATCTTAACGTATTAATATGAATCTTTAATTCAATTTCAATCTTAACATTAATGTTTTATGTAATTAAGTTATATTTAATTCAGAACTTTTTTAAGAGATAACTAATATGTACTCAATCTTTTAGGTTTTTTTAAAATATATAGTATCTAAATTTTTAAAATTTTCAAGGAGTTCATTTAATAAATATGTCACATTATCATAAATAACTTTTTTTACTTAATTAAATTGAATTATTAAAGTTTTAAAATATTCATCACTATATTGAAAATTTTAAAAATTTAGATACTAAATTAAAAATAATTTCCATTTTCACTTAGAATTTTACTTATTTAATTTTTTTAAGATCTATGAATCAAATAATATTTTTGTTCCAATATTGCAAGTCGGATCCTAGATATAAAATTGTTACTATTAATATGAAATTAATAATTCATGAATAGAGTAATTAATAAATTAAATAGTTGATGGGAAAGGTTGGGTTGATACTGTGCTCTTTTATTCTTTTATTCATTTCTTCATCCACCAAAAGGACAAGACTCTATCATCCATCTACAACAGCACTGTGATACTAAGCGAAATCAAACAACAAATCAAAAACACATCCTAAATGAGAAATTTAATCAAAATGTTAAACCCTAGAAACATCAAGGAATCAAAACACTCATGAGACCACAACTACTCCATTGAAAAACCAAAAAGAACCAAAAACCTGGTGATGATTCATCGATCAAAAGGGCCATTGGGATCAAGCTGCTTGCACAACCCCAGATACGTAAGATAAAGAACACGATCTTTGGCCCCAGTTCTATGATTCTTCGTATGCTTACAGAAGTATTTGAGCTGTTCAAGCGTTAAGAAACCAAGCATCTGACCCAGAAGCAAAAACAGCCAGTTGATCTCCTTTTTGTTTTCAGCCATCACAGGCCTGACCCCATTTTCGAAATTGCAATACTTGCACTTGGGAAACACAGGATTGAGCCAAAAGGCTGGTGCTCGATCGTGCATCAAGCTCTTGTATCGGGCAATGAAATTCCCTATTTCAGCAAACTTCTCTTCCAAGTTAAACCCTAGCTCGTACCTTCTCTCGCACTTCTTGCATTGGACCAAACCCGAAATAGTCTCAATTTGCTTCGATCTCAAGTACTCTAAGCTGTGTACCCTCGCGCGTCTGTCTGTTGCCCAAGGGTATATCACGGGGACTGTCTCGCTTCTCCCTTCTCGCGGAATTCTCGCTGGTCTTCCTCGTGCACGCGGTGCGCGTTGCAAGGGTCCAGCTGGTTGACGTTGGTGGTGATTAACAGCAATATTACTGGGACTATCATTACCATCATAACCAAAAATTGGCTGAGAAACATGAACTTGGAGGTTAAAAGGAAATGAAGTATTCATCATCATTTGGGGGGGTGGTGGTGGTGGTGGAATTAAGATTCCATGATCATGGGTTTGTGTCATTAACCTTTGGGATGGTGGTGGAATCAGCATTTCGGTTGGCAGTGGATTTAGTGGCGAAGTTGTGATTTCATGATAATGGGGTCGTGTGATTTCTTGTGGAGACAAATGGGTCGAAGATGAAAACGAATCTATAGATGGTTTTTTGGTAGTACTGTTACTGTAAGAACAAGTAGTTAAAGACAGCGCAAGAGTATCATTTTCACCATCATCAGCTTCTTCTTCTTCTTCTTCGATGTTGTTTTCGTATCTTCTCTTCCCAAGTTGGACCTCTAATACGTCGCCGTCGGGGTTGTTCATCGCGTCCCTTTGGTCGTCGCTGTTCATGTCTTCTCTCTTCTCCATCGCCAGCAGGAAAGCACAAGATTCAGAGGTATTCAAAAATGGTGGCGATCACAGTTAAATTCTGGGAGATTTTGTTTGTTTGTTCGTTTCAAATATTGAAAAAATGACTATTCGGATAGCCACACGATATGATCTCTGGTTGCACAATGTTGACCGTCGTTTGACCTTCTAGAAACATGATTTTAACCAATTTGTTTCTTGTAAAAGGCATGATATTACATTAATACTCTTGGATCAATTTAGGGTTATGTACATAATCTTCAGACCTATACTTTAAACATAAATACATTATTTCAAATTTTAGACCCTCCATACTTGTTAATTTGTCTTTATTTTACTATTTCTTACTTAAACTTTTTATTTACTCTTAATTTTTTAACAACTTAGGATGATCAGATGAGTGTGTCTTTATTATCAATGTTTTAAAGCCCGAACTGAACATAAAACCGGTCAAAAGAAAATTTTAAGATTTAAATATTTAACCGGTCTTAAATTGTTATAAAATTAGTATATAATAAGTAAGAATAAAAGTTATAAAAGTAAATAAAAATAAAATATTTATTAAAATAGAAAATACATCAATGTTTTTTAATTTTGTTCAATAAATATTAATATTTTTAATATTATAAAATTTTATATTTTAAAATTTTACTATTTATTTCGAGTGTAATCTTTCTTATAATAAACTGATATTTTTAAAGAAAAAGAACTAATTAATTAATTATATAACCAACCATAACTAATTACTGGACTACACTGGGCCGACCTACAAAAAAGGTGTGTGCAAGATTAACATGTTTTTACCCCCTCTCTCATCTCTGTATCGTCTCTCGTTTCTCTCTCATCTCTGTACTCTCTCTCTATTTCCACAATATTACCCTCGGTGGATATTTTGTCTCAAGAGTTCCTCTGCTTTTCATTTCTCTTACAATTTGCAGACTTCATCGCCATCGTCGGAGCTACGGGCTTGTAAAATTTTCTGGATGTTGTGTTAGGTACGGAGGTATAATGCATGTGAGGTTGGATGAGGGGTTTTTGAGTCTGATCCTTGTAGAGAATGTGTCTCCTTTTCGGCTTTTTCACTCCCTGTCATCTTTGTGCGTCGTGTTTGTGTTGTTTCGGTTTAGGGCGTTGGGCGACAAAGACATCCAGTTCTTCAGGTTCAGAGGCAACCGGCAGGAAACCGGCAGGCTTACTATTTAACCAGCCGGTTTTCATTCATAACGGTTAAGAGCAAAACTGAATCAAAAATCAGCCCGTTTAATACTAAATTCCATCAAACCGAATGGTTCGATTTGGTTTCTACATCATTGTTTATTATCTTCCCATTATGTGCTTTTTATCTTCCTTAATCTGATAAATTAATGAAATATTGCCTTTTATCTTCCTTAATTTGATAAATTAATGAAATATTATATGTAATGATTAAAAAATTCGATGGTTCCATCAATTAAACTATTAAAATTTTAAATACTATAATTTTATTTAATTTTTAAATTTTTTGATTAAATTTATTTTAATAATTGTTATTATTAAAAAATAATTATTTTATTAATTTATCAGTCAATTTTTATAAATTAATAAATTTTTATAAACTAAAATATTTCAATTAATTTTTATTTAACAATATTTTTCAGTTCAATTTTATATTCTTCACAAGAAGAATCTCTTTTATTTATAATTCAAATTCTTTAATTTTGTTCAACCTTTAACTAATTTTATGACTATTTAATACCTTTTAAACTTTAAATTTTTTTGTCTTATTAATTTAATTTTTGGTTCGGTTTTTAAAATATTAATTACATATCTCTAGAAATCGTTTAAATAAATTTGTTTTGGTTTTCGTAACTATATATACATAGAAGAGGAGTTAAAGTCCCTTGGAAAGCACAATAAAAAAGGAGATTTCATAAAATTGAATGGCAAATAATAAAGTTCACATGCGATTAGGGATTTTTATTTGTAAATAATATAATAAATCCTAAAATTGTTTGTAGAAGCTTACATTCAATTAATTATTTTATGGTGTTTTTATCCAATGAAGGATTTTTTAAATATTTTTTGAAAGTTCTAAAAGAATATTTTTCCATTTCCATTAAATTCAATTCCACTTGAATTGAAGAAAAATAATTTTAATAAATTTATATGCAAACAAGATGTTCTATTAAAACTATGAGAAAATATAACGTCACCTGTATATTTTATAAAGATATACATTTGAAACCTTAGAGAAATACTTACTTAGAAAAAGGTAAAAAAATACATTTTTAATACTTATATTTTTCACTCAATTCTTGTTCTCACATTTTTTATGCATTTAAAATGAGATTAAGTAAAGTCAAAATATCAAACAAATAAGTATAAAGTTTTGAGAAATTTACAAAGCCCTTTGTTAATTTATGTAATAAATGATTAAAAAATCTAACTGGTTTGACCGATTTGACCGATCTAACCATAAAAATCTTGAACCATTCAATTTTTATGTTTAGTTGTCAACTTTTCAATTAGACTTAGGGCCCGTTTGGTTAAACTT
Source organism: Erythroxylum acuminatum (assembly GCA_026284645.1). Lineage (NCBI taxonomy): Eukaryota > Viridiplantae > Streptophyta > Magnoliopsida > Malpighiales > Erythroxylaceae > Erythroxylum > Erythroxylum acuminatum. The sequence continues at coordinate 30,520,789 of JANKOD010000192.1, forward strand.
TTATCAGTAGAGCTTTTATCAGTATAGCTTTTGTCAATAGAGCTTTTATGAGAAGAGCTTTTTTTAAAAGCTAGTTGATAACTCTTGTTGTTAAAAATCGATTAATTTATTAATTAATCGGTTAATTTTCGTAAATTAATAAGTTCTTATAAATCAAAATAAATCAATTAACTTTTATTTAATAATCTCTTTTTTAATTAAGCTTCAAATTATTTGATGAATAAGGATAATATTTTTCAATTATATTTTAAATTCTTTAATTTTATTCGATCGTTAGACGATAGATTGTAGATATATATATATACGAGTATCATGTAACAAAAGATAATCCAAAATCTCGCAGAAGATAGCAAATTCGTAACAACTCACATTTAGTAATTTAGATACAGTCGGACTCCTTAAACATACTTCAAAACTACCCTAGAAATAGGATTAACTTAAATTTTAAAGTTAAATCTCCTTCTTGTTCATCTTCTTCCTCCGATGACAGCTTCCATCAGATGTAAAGGTCAAAAACATTATAAAATGATTAAATAGGTCAAGAGGATATTGGAGTTTAGTTGATTCAGAAGCTAAAGACTAATTCCAAGCCTGAAGGCTATCTTTAAGCCCTCCGCGGCTTCACATTGATACAGAATAAACATCAAGCACATGTACGCCTATCACTTGAATTCAGGATAAAATCCAAAAGATACCCAAGATGAACAATGTCACTTAAATGATAAAAATTTAGGGAAATCAAAGAGATGTCATCGAGAATCTAATAATCACACATGAAACTAGAACTAATTCCCCTTCAACAGCAGAAATAATAACCTGATGATACGGTTCATCGATCAAAAGGGCCGTTGGGATCGAGCTGCTTGCACAACCCCAGGTACGTAAGATAAAGAACACGATCTTTGGCCCCAGTTCGGTGATTATTGGTATGCTTACAGAAATATTTGAGCTGTTCAAGCGTTAATAAACCTAGCATCTGACCCAGAAGCAAAAACAACCAGTTGATCTCCTTATTGTTTTCAGCCATCACTGGCCTGACCCCATTTTCGAGATTGCAATACTTGCACCTGGGATACACAGGGTTGAGCCAAACGGCAGGCGCTCGATCGTGCATGGAGCTTTTGTTTCGGGCAATGAAATTCCATATTTCAGCAAACTTATCTTCCAAGTTAAACCCTATCTCATACTTTCTCTCGCACTTCTTGCATTGGACCAAACCCGAAATAGTCTCGATTTGCTTTGACCTCAAGTACTCTAAACTATGAACCCTCGCAAGCTTATCTGTTGCCCAAGGGTATAGCACAGGGACGGTCTCTCTTGTCCCTTCTTCACGACTCCTTGCACAGCTTCGCTGTGCACGTTGCTCGCGTTGAGAGGGTACAGCTGGTTGGTGGTGGTACTGGTTGTGGTTAGTAGTAGTAATAGAATTGGCATCACCATTACAACCAAAAGCTGGTTGAGAAACAGGAAATCGAAGATTAAAAGGCAAAGGAGCATTCATCGTCATTTGGGTTGGAGGTGGTGGTGAAATTAAGATTCCATGATCATGGGGTGGTGTCGCCATCATTTGGGTTGGTGGTGGTGATGATGGAATTGTGATTCCATGATCATGGGGTTGTTTGATTTCTTGTGGAGACAAATGGGTGGAGAATGAATGCGACTCTAGAGATGGTTTTTTGGCAGTATTGCTGCTGTAAGAATAAGAAGCTAAACAAAGTGCAAGACTATCGTTCTCATCTTCCGTGTTTTGGTATCTTCTCTTCCCAAGTTGGAGCTCCGAATCGTCGCCGTTTGCTTCTTTCATCACGTCCCTCTGGTAGTGTCTGGTCATGCCTTCTTTGTTCTCCATAGCCAGGAAAGCACAAGATTCAGAGGTCTTCAAAAATGGCGGTGATCGCTGTAAAATTTTGCGAGATTTTGTTTGTTAGTTTGTTTCAACTTTCAAATATATCGAAAAATAACTGTTCAGATAGCCACACGAGTTTATCTGAGTGAGACCCACTGTTGACCTTCGTTTGACGGTCTAGAAACGTGATTTTAACCGATTTCTTTCTTGAAAAAAGGCACGATATTCAATTTTTTTCAAAAGAAAACCTATGATATTCGACTAATATTAAAGATTTTAATACTAAATTTAAACGAATAAAATAAGAGGATTAAGTTTTAATCAGTTTAATAATAAAATTAGTTAAAATTCAAATATAATTTAAAATATGATTAAAATAGATTATTAAATAATTTGAAGTTTAATTAAAAATATTATTAAGTGAAATTAATCGATTCATTTTAGTGTATAAAAATTTACTAATTTATAAAAATTGACCGATTAATTAATAAATTAATCAATTTTTAACAATAAAATTATTAAAATAAATCGAATAAAAAATAAACGATTCAAAATTTTTACAGTTAAACTGACCAAATTGGTTGAATTTGTATTTTTTTTTTTAGTTTTAGACCAGGGTATCCACCGGCAGATCCAATGACTAATCTTCTCGCTGGTTTGTAGGCACCTCACAGGATGGGACAGCTAGCCCAAGGATTTAAGGCTGCTCCATACCTAAAATTAAGGATTGAACCCCTGACCTTTAGTTAAGAATGGATGAGTATTGGTTGAATTTGTTAATGATTAACTATATATGCACGGATCATTGTAAAATTATATACTTAATATTCGGACTTATCATTTAGAAAGAAAAAATACATTATTTAAAATTTTGGACCCACCCTCCAATCTTCCATCTTAGATGTGTATTCTATTATGTTTTATTTTTAAATTTTATTTGCTCTTATTTTTAATATTTTTAGTAACAACTTAATTTATTAAATTTTTTAGTCTCTTATATAATATTTATTATTAATTTATTTTTAAAATAAATAATCTAAAAATTAAATTTTTATTTAAAAGTTAAATTTTATTTTAAATGTATTTTAAACATTTAATCAAACTTTATTTAAAATTTATATATTTTGAAGATATTTTAAATTTAATTATATTTAATTTATATATCAAATAATTAAATAATATATATTTAGTTGATACTAAATCTGAGTAAAAAACAAAAATTACATTTTGTAGTTTTCATAAATTTTGAAAACTGAAAGAAACAGAAATAAAAAACTCAACAAATATATTTTTTTACTAAATTTGAAAATTAAAACAAAAAACAATAACAAAAATAGAAACAAACAAACCCTTATTAATTTACGAAAATTGACTAATTAATTAATAAATTTATCAATTTTTAACAACAGAAGTTATTAAAATAAATCGAACTGGAAAATTAAAAATTGAACTAAAAAATTTGATGAGTCAAAATTTTTACAGTTGAAATTGCTAAGCTAGTTGAGTTTTTTAGTTGTTACTTATCGATTACATGCATGACTGCGGTGAATGAGAAAATTTGTTGTCCAACATAAAGAAATAATTAAAAAATATTTAGCATAAAATAGAATTTAATTACTTGTGTCATATAAATACCCGATTTTGTATTGTAGAAAAACTAATAAAAGTGATATATTGTAATGTGAACAAAACTTTGATCGAAGAGAATAACAAATTATAAGAGGTAGAAGAAGAGGATAAAATAAGGGTCACCCTATTAACCAAATGTAGCTACTTGTTATTTAAATGTTTTTTAATAAAGTTAAGATGCCACAAATTTTAAATATATGTTTTTTTAATAATTTGAGTGTATTAAGCCAGTTCAAAAGGTATCCACAATGTATGTCAAAAGATGCTCTAAGCTAGTGACAATTAAGACAAAGAAAAGTTCAAGTAAAGAGTTTTAAAGAAAAATTAGAAGTCCAAGGGGCTGTTTGTTTTCGTTTTTTTCTTTCTTTTTTGTTGTCGTTTTTGTAAAAAGAAAAACAGGTAAGTAAAACGTGTTTGGTTTACTCTATTGTGATTTTTTGTTTTTAAAAATAAAAAAAACCACAACAGTTTTACAGAAACCAGAAAACATCGTTTCTCTAAATTTTGACATGTTTTCTTCGACAGAAAAACAACATATTCCTATTTTCTATCTCGATTAATAATAATAATAATAATAAAAGTACAAAATTTATAATAATAATTATTAATAATAATAATAATAATTAATAATTAATTTGGTATAATAAAATTAATAATAATATTAATAATAGTAAGTAGAAAATTTATAACAATAATTAATAAAAATAAAAATAATAATGATAATAAATAATAATAATAATAAATAATAACAATAATAATAACTTCTTAAAAATT
>JANKOD010000192.1:30538991-30567497 GCA_026284645.1 Erythroxylum acuminatum
CTTCATTAACCAATGGAGTCCTTATTAGTAGGGTGGAATGGGTTTCTGTGAATCTTTAATTTTGGGATTTATTAGTGTGATCGTTCTTCTTTTGGAAGGCGACAGTGGAGAGCACATTGTCTTGGGGTATGCCCCTCTGATTTTCGTACATTCATTCTTTTGTGCAATACATATATTTACATTGCATCAAAAAAAAAAGATAAACCCCTCCACTCAACACATAACCCGTAACTGAAGGAGCAAATTAGGAGAGAATTCAAAGAGACATTACGGATAAGATCAAGATTCAGAACATACATTAGACACTTTCATTGACTGAAAAAACAAATGCACGAGGCCCAAATATACCACGAACGTGTCACACACACGAGCCGAGCTGACCCGACGACGGGCGTGTGGAGATACCCTCATTCCCCTCAACATAAAACTAGTGAGCACACTAGCTCACACATTCCACTAAACATAGTAGTATATACACCCAAGTGAGCAGGTATAAACTAGCAATGTGGGACAAGTTCAATAAGAAAGAGAGGTAAAAACTAAGTCCCAAAGCCACTGCATTACTAACAATCCCCCACTAATGCATTGATGAAAATAAAACATAGTTCTGAGCATACAGAGAGGTTTGACACTTAAGTGCTAGTGTCTTCCGATTGAACTAACACATAGTGAATCACCTAGTAGGTGAACAAGTCTTAAACCTATAAGTTCAAGGATTAAGCCAAAGACACGCATCTTACCTCATAACAAAATGAGTTTCGCAATCAATACAATAACATGTCGGCCAATAGTAACATCGGGACGCTCATGAGTGCTTTAAAAAGACTGCCTATGTCTTTCATAGAAGGAGGCCAATCCTTCAAATTCACGTAGGTGATTCCATCAAGTCTGTCTCCACATAGACCACACTCAAGGGCTATGGAACTATTAAGAGCTCGCAAGCTCATCCTTATATTCATCAAGTGGTGGAACCATTAAGTCAGTCTCACAAGGACAACCCATCAATTTAGGCTATGGATCTATTAAGAGCACATAGCTCAACCTCAATATACACGGGTCATAGGAATGGGAAAGATGTGTACAAGTGTGAGTATTTCAAGGCTTCGTTTGACCTACAAATGTGTATCCACCATGAGTTCCTCACTTAACAGGGCTTAAGTCCCATTCCCCTCGACGAATCTAGGACTACTTTTCTACTTAGTTCTTTAGTCAACGAATCAAACAAGTTCCTTTCAGATTGAACAAAATCCATAGAAATTACTCCATTGGTAATTAACTTTCTCACAGCTTTATACCTAATGCATATATGCCTCTTTTACAATTGTAAGCAGTGTTTTTAGCAACACTAATGGCATCCTAAGAATCATAATGTAGAGAATCTGCAAGAGTGGGTTTCCCCACCAAAGGTATATTGGATAGTAAAGACCTCAACCACTCGGCCTCCTCACTTGTTAAGTCTATCGCAATAAACTCAGACTCTATGGTAGATCGTGCAATCACAATCCTCTTAGCAGATTTCCAAGATATAGCAGCTCCTCCTAGTGTGAATAAATATTCCCTAGTAGAGCTCACCTCATCATTATCAACCACCCAATTGGCATCACTATATCCCTCTAACATAGCAAGATATCCCAAAAAGTGCAAACCCCAATCTATGGTACCTCTAACATATCTCATCAACCGTGTAAGAGCATTCCAATGCCCACCATTGGGTTATGGGTGTACCAACTAAGTCTATCAATATCATAAGCAATATCAAGTCGAGTATAGTTCATCAAGAACATCAAACTCCCAATAATCTTAGCATAATCAGTTTGAGACAAACTTTTATCCAAATTCTTACATAAGTGTATGCTAGGATTATAACGGGGTCTTATTGGAATAACATCATAACAATTGAATTTCTTTAGGATTTTCTCCACATAGTGAGCTTCAGACAAGATAAAACTATCACTAGTTTTAGTGACTTTTACACCCAAAATCACATCAACCTCACCTATATCTTTCATTTCTAACTGAGAGGATAAGAAACGTTTAGTTTCATTCACAACACCAATACATGTACCAAAGATTAACATGTCATCAATATAAAGACATATTATCACACAATCAAATCCAAACATCTTTGAGTACACACATGCATCAAATCCATTAAATTTAAAACCAAAACTAAGTATGGTTTTATGGAATTTTAAATACCACTAAATAGGTGCTTGTTTAAGGCCATACAAGGACTTCTTAAGCCTACATACCTTATTCTCTTGTTTAGGAACTACATAGCTAGGAGGTTGTTCCATATAGATTTCCTCATTCAAATTTCCATTCAAGAAAGCAATTTTCACATCTATTTGATGCACAATTAGCTTATGGATTGAAGTTAACGCAAACAATGCACGTATGGTGGCAATTTTAGTGATAGGAGATTAAGTACAAAAGAAGTCTATGCCATCCTTTTGAATATAACTTTTAATCACAAGTCTAGCCTTAAACCTTTCAACAGTACCATTATTTTTGAGTTTCCTTTTAAAGACCCATTTATGTAGAGAATGCAAGAATCAAAGAATTTGTATTGTATTGTATTGTATTGATACAGTGAGTTAGTATATATATACAAGGGAATAACAAACTGTACAGGCAGAGGAAAGATGCTAACAAAATGAAATAACAGAATCTGGTATAACGAATTAGGATGAATCTAGAGGATGCTTAACATGCCCCCGCAAGATGAACTGGCGAGAAGAGACGTTCATCTTGGTCCTGAAAAGTTCAAATTTGGCGCGAGAGAGGGGCTTGGTGAGAGCATCAGCAATTTGATCATGAGTGGAAACGTGGGACACCCGAAGACGTTGCATCTGAACTAGAGGATGAATCTAGAGGATGCTTAACAATTTACACCCAATAGCCTAAGCTGCTTTGGCTAAGTCTACTAATTGCAAAATATGGTTAGACTTAATGTAATCTAGTTCACTCTTTATGACATCTTTCCAAAAACTAGCATCTATAGATTTCACAGCCTCATCGTAGGTCTTAGGTTCATCCTCAACAATATGAAGACAAACTACTAACTTATCAATTTCATCCAACCTATCTTTCTCATAGAGTTCAACAAGGAAGGTAGTAATAAAATCAGGAACAAAACTAGTTTTTGTTCTACGTCTTTAACTTCTCCTAGGTTCTACATTCACATCACCATGCAACATATTAGGAGTAGGCAAAGACATATATAAAGAAGATGCACTTGTAGAAATAGATGCAGAAGGATGGATGTCTTAGGATGTATCACATTTCTTCAAAAGAAACACATTTTCAAAGAACCCAGCATTTCTATATTCAAATAAAGTACGATCTTTCAAACGAATAAATCTATAAGCAGCACTGTTTTTATCACAACCAATAAAGATAGCATCTTCAGTCTTAGATCTGACATTCTCACACTAAAAAGAAGGCAAACCTACCTTAGTTAAACAACCCCACACTCTCAAATATTTTAAGTTTGGTGCATAGCCTTTCCACAACTCACATGAGATCTTTTGTAATTTCTTATGAGGCACTCTATTAAGGATATAGTTCGCATTAAGTGCTGCCTCCCCTTACATTTATGAAGGTAACGATTTTTCTGTTGAGCTATCCCATTTTGTTTAGGGGTTCGAGGAGTAGACTATTCATGAATTATTCCCTCTTTCTCACATACTTCTTTTAAGGAAGTAGTACCATACTCTCCACCACAATCGGACCTAACTCGTTTGATTTTGCAGTCCAATTGGTCTTCTACTTTTGCCTTATATATTAAGAAATCTTTTTAGCCTCGTCTTTTGTTCTTAGTAAATACAACTTGCAATACCTCGAGTGATCACCAATAAATGTGATGTAATAGTGCTTACCACCCCTACTTTCTATGTTTTTGAAGTCTGCTAAGTCCGTGTGCATAAGCTCGAGCAATTTGGTTTGTCGCTCAGTCACAAATTTAAACGGTTTCTTAGCAAATTTTGCCTCAACATAGATTTCACACTTCTTGTCACCATTCATAGACAGACTAGGAATAAAGCTCATAGCTTGCATGCATTTCAAAGAACCATAATTCACATGTCCTAATCTACCATGCCAAATATCATAAGACTTAACAATATAAGCAGAAGTAGAAGTTTTATAAGCACCAAAATCGACAATGGCTTCAGTCTCTAATGTATACAAGTTACACTACACATAATCCTTCCCCACAAACTCGTCATTATGACTAAGACTAACCCTTAGGTTCTTAATGTGAGTTTCTATGCCAACTTTAATGAGACATAAAGCCGAAATTAAGTTCATACAAAGGGAGGGATATAGTAAACATTCTAAAGCTGTAAAACTTTCCAGAAGTTAGTTTAAGCTTTACCATCCCTTTACCAAGAACCTTCGAGGCACTGTCATTTGCCATGTATACCATCTCTTGCCTGTAGCACTATCAAAGTTAGTAAACAGATCACGGTTAGCACAAAAATGCTTGGCAACACCATAATCCACAATGCACAGGTTCGGGTGGTGAACCAGATTGCACTCAGTCACTATAGCAACAATTACGTCTTGGGTTTCAACGACATTTGTTGTGTCTTGAGCTTCTTGTCAGCCCTTTGGTCACACTGAAAAGACTTGTGTACAGGCTTGCCACAAGTATAACAGGTGACAGTATTCGAGTTCCTCTTCTTTTGGATTTTCCTGTGTTTTTAGAACTTTCCTTTGTTATTTGGTTGCTTGTCTTTGTTGTTCTTCCTAACAGCTTTAGACCTGCCATCTTTGGAACCACCAGAACATTCAACAATGTTAGCCTTAACAAAAAGTTCATTAACAGATGAAGAACCCTTATCTTTTAAGTGATTAGCTCTTCAATCTTCACGTGTGAGATCAACTCCTGCAGTGTCAAATCATGCTTCTTGTGTTTAAGATGGTTTCGATAATCACTCCACTTTTTAGGCAGCTTCTCGATGAGCATGTTTGCTTGCAAAATCTCAGGATGTCAGTAACCAGATTCTCGTACTCATGGACTTGATCCATGATTAGCCTTTTCTCGTCCATCTTAAAATTCAGCCACTCTCCCACCACGTACTTATTCTTTCCCACATCATCAGCCACGTATTTCTTCTCCAATGCTTCCCAAATAATCTTGGAAGACTTTTGGGTATAGAATAAATCAAATACCGAACTAGTCATTCGAATCGGCAGCATGCCCTTCTCCATCTTATTGTCCTTATCATATTTCTGGACAGCCTCCTGATCACCCTCCTCACCCTTGTCTTTCATACTCAAGGCAGGGGTGATATCAACAATTGAAACTCCAGTCACTGGAGTTATAGGGGTGAACTTGACATCAACGATCTTAGGCGGATCATTAAATAGAACATAGTCAATTTCGAGTTGCTTGAAATAGATCAGCATCTTGTTTGACCACTTCTTGTAGTTCGTACCGTCAAAGGGTTTAAGGTTGTTGATATCGGGAAGGAGTTTCAGTTGATTGGTGGTAGCCATTCGTATTGTTATGGTGGTAGGAAATCACTTCTAAATTGTTATGAAAGGATCACCGCAAAGTAATCAAATATAAGGTCAAAATCGAGATGAACGAATGAGCATAGGAAGAAAACCGTGTCGTGGACAAGGACCACTGACTTAGAAGCAATTTCGCCCCCGACTATGGTGTAATCGACTGCTTGGACATCGCTCCCCAAGGTTTACTTGGTGACACTTCTCTCTTGTGCACTCGAGAGAAGAGAGTTGGAACTCACGATTATTTTGCTCAGAACTAGAATAATTGAGAGAAAAGGAAGTTGAAGTGTTTTTGAATATCTGATAAGTAAGTAAAGAGGACCATATCGTAGAGAAGATAAACACCTCCACTCAACACATAATCCATAACCGAAGTAGCAAAATGAGTAGAGAATTAAAAGAGGCCTAAATATACTCGTCACATGCACGAGCTGAGTCCCTCATTCCTCTCACCATGAAACTAGTAAGGACACTAGCCCACACATTCCACTAAACATAGTAGTATATAAACCCAAGTGAGCAAGTATAAACTAGCAATATGAGACAATTTCAATAAGAAAGAGCGATAAAAACTAAGTCCCAAAGTCATTGCATTACCAACAAAGTGTTCATGCAAAATTTTCTCTAAGCTGTCCAAAATGTGTTTGTTATAATTTGTAATGAATTGTAACCTTAAATATTTTCGACATGAACTAATGCAATCGGCTTCATTCTGCCTGGAAATTATAGAATCACTCGTCCTCTTCCTAATTCAACCACTTTTACCTAATTTTTCGAAAGGAATCTTCTTAATATAAGGACATATTTTAATTTTAACTAGTTATATAATTTATGAAAGGAATCCTTTTAAGGTAGGAATGGATTTTTAAACTTTTAATTCATTTTTTAGCCGCAAAATTTAGTTTTGTTCCTTAGGCCACAAGGATATTATTTGACAACATAACTCCAGGCATTTCTTCGACTTAGGATTCCAATGCAAAAGAAACGAACTTTGAATATTTGTTTTTACTGAGCAAAAATCAGTTATGACATGACAGATGGGGCACAATAGACCACTAAGTTGCATGAATTATTACCTTGACAGGGTCAGTCGATCAGCACTGGTTGGAGAAATTCCATTCAAATATCTGCAATCGCTTTCTATATTTCTATTATATGTTTGCCTTGAAGAAAAGAAAAACTTAATAGCTGCAGAACCGGTGCCTTGTTGGAAGCAGTTTGTTATCCAGGCCCAGTACCTGCCTGTCCCAAAGCCCATATATAAGTTAGCTGCCCTCACCTTATTCAGGCGAGATGCTGCTTCTTCTTCTTCTTCGTTTTTAGTTATGGAATCTAACGGTTTGTAACGAATTCCCTTTATTGATGTTAAACTAATCAAACAAAAAGTTATAAATATATTAATGATGGTTTCAGTGTACAAAAGATATTTTTCCCAGTCTCGACTCTGATTCCTCCTGACTATTATCGTTTTTATTTCCAATCATGCAATTAATCAGAGATCATTCCGAGGTAAACTGATCCTGAACCATTTTCACCCTTGTTTATTTCAACCAGTTTATGTTTCTCTTTGGAGCAAACCAAAAATGGCAAATCAATTGCTTAGGACAGGAGATCTCTGTCCGTAATCATATTCAACTTCTTTGTTTTTATATATAGTTTTCAACGTTTTAAATAAAAATAACAGTCTGAAGTTCATTATCATATCATATCATATCATATCATAAGGGATAATTTAAGAAAAGAAAAAAAAAAGAGTCAAATCAAATCTCATTCCTTAAGACATTGTTTTTCCAATATATAATATAAACACAAAAGAGAAGGGAGGGAGGGACCCAAAATTGGATGTCCATGTCCTGACTAGATGGAATTGGTGGGGGCCGACGTCTTAAAATTTGCGTCTTATGCACTCCAATAATGGCAACTACTTTGTATTGGTGAAGTGACTGAAAAGGCGTTACTAAAATTGTACAAGACGAGATGAAATATGGGTTTTTAAGCATTTTGCACAGTGACCAATTTCTTGTCTGGTTCTGGTTCATCGAGTTTTGGCGTTTTAAGTAATTGTCCACAAATTGTTGACAAAGAATTTCATTAAGTGCTCCCCACCCCACCCCACCACGCTATCACCTCAAAGCTTGACTATTCCAAAACTATATATAAAGACCACCAACAATATTGATCATGGAGAAAAGTAAATACCTAGAATAAGGTGAGAGGTCATCCATTAGGAATAGTAAAAAGCTTGACGTCTGGTTTGGTTAGAAGTCTTTCCGTACCCATAAGGTAAGAGCCTTTAAGAAGGAGCTTGGTACCATTTTATGACATTGACTGGGCCTATCAAGCATTGCTTTTAAGATAAGAGTGCTAGTCTCTCTTTTTATTTTCTAATTTCTTGTGGTTCATTTGGATTTCATTCCTGAAAACCAACAGTGACTATGCCTCAATAATCGTCCTGGTAAGTAAGTAATGTTCAGAACTCACACGTACATATAAACTTTTTATGCGATGTGACTTGTCTCCTTTTCCCATTAATGAGCAGTATTGACGCAGCAACCATTTTACGTTCGCTCGCTGTATGCATTAGGGCATGCTCTCATGTCGATGTGTGTTTTACTTAGCCCCCGCAAGGCTGTGAAACCAAATCTTAAATATATCCATTGCAATAAAGGGCGTCATTGTCATCTGATTGGGTGAAGTTGAATTGTGACGACAGTTCTATTGTTAATCTTGGGCTGACTAGTGGGAGAGGATTGTTGCGTGATTCATTTGGTCGTTGGCTCGGGGATACTCGTTTTGAATTGGTGTTTCAACTATCTTGGTAGGAGAGTTATGGTCCATTCGAGATGGTTTGGTTTTTGCGTGGAATCACGGTTTTCGGCAAGTCATTGTCGAATCTGATAGCATGGAGGCAGTGCGGATGGTGACTTGTGGTGTTATTTATTCACATCTCCTGTCTGTTTTGGCTGTGGATATTCTGGCTTTACTTGCCCGGAATTGGAGTTGCTCTATTAGGCATGTGTTTCGTGAAGGTAATTTTGCAGCTGATTGTTTGGCTAAATTAGGTCATGACATTGCTTTTAGTTTTCAGGTTTGGGATGATCTTCCTGACGCCTTCTCCTTGATTGTATAGGCTAATGCCTGTGGTATTTCTTTTATGAGGTAGTTTTAGTTTCTATTAATTGTAACAAAAAAAAGGGCGTCCTTGACGTCTTAGCCAATTACAGGGCTTGCGAGCCGTCCCATTATCCTTATAGGATTTGAGCACGCAATGTTGGGTAAACTCAGGTCGAATCTGGTGGCTCTAATACTACTGAACCCTCCCATAAAGCCTTACAAGAAAAGGTGAAACCAAATCCTAAATATAATAACATATTGTTTAATAAGATTCAAAAATCTTTTCAGAAGAGCCTTATCTTTCTCATGGGTCTTTAAGAATAGTAAAATATCATCAATGTAGATCAGTGCATTGTAGAGGGTAGGCTCATAAATTTTGGTTATAACTTTCTGAAACAGTGATGGAGCAACTTTAAGTCCAAATAGCATAACAGTTCATTGGTACTGTGCATTGGGAATACAAAGTGTAGTTTTGTATCTCTCTTGTGGGTGAATACTCAGTTGCCAAAATCTCGCTTTCAACTCAAACTTGGAAAAGATAACAAATTCTTTAAGAAATAGTACCTGAGTACTGATCTTTAGAAGAGAAAACTTGTCATTTTGCAGGAAAACATTCGGAGGTCTATAATCAATGACTAATCTCTATTTTTTTCACGTTTCTGCTTTGAATGTTTATTGACATAGAATACTTGACAAGCTTAATCTAACTTTGTGGGCTCAATAAGTTCTTACTTCAAAAGGATAGCACACTCATCTTGTGCGAGCTTCAGATCATCAGGATTCATTCTTGGATGTGTAGCTTTCGTTGGATTGATATTCTCGTTCTTCTTAAAAGGTACGTTTATAAAGAAGTCAACATTTTTTCACAAAGGATATGGATGAGTAAATTGTGCATGAGATTCAGGATAAAATTTCAACAGTTTATTTGAAAATGTAGTGTAACATGTAGGAACTTGAGTAAGTTCAAACACATTTTTGATCTTCGGAATTGAGATAATAGTAGTCTGATCATTTAAACGATCAACAACTGTATAAAGGGCATCCGAAGTAGAATTAGAAAAATTGAAGTCCAAAACATGATTCTATAGACGATAGATCATCTAGTGATGTAAAATGATAGCTGTAAGATCTTGATCTGCTCCAGTGATCTATATTTGAACTTATAAACGTGCAGATAAAGTAAAATCATCTAGCCTGATATTAAAATCAAATGTTGTGGTCAAGATGACAGGCGTAGCCTTTCTGTAATTTGATTGACCATCTTGCATAGCCTGTTACAGTTTTAAACAGCTTTACAACAAGATTACCTGCTTATGATCAAAATGGAAATCCTTTGTGGTTAATCACGATTGCCTAGATAAGGTAAAGATGAACATGGTTGGCAGTAACATGGATCACTTTTAGTGATGTGAAAAATGACAATGCTCACTTTCCTAAAAAGGCACATTTAGGAAAAGAGCTGGCACACTCTGAGCAGATTACGTATATGTAGATAATGGACAGATTTAATGCTCTGTCATGGTAGAGGAAAACAGAGTAGAACAGAGTAAAAGAATGGAACACTAATGTTGGAAAAGTTTTCTTCTTTCTGTAAAGAAATACAAAGATTCAATATATACAAAAAACAAGCACGAGGTTCCTGTGCTTTGCTAAGAAAAGAAAAACAAAAAACATTCGTTATTTACACCTCATCATGAGAACCATCTAGAATATGTACACCTAAAAATAAAGAATCGCAATCGTAACCACCATGGGAGAAAACGACAAAAAAGACTTATGGTAACAAATGGGACGTGATCATCTGTACCCTTACTCTGTACCTACTCTGTGCCCATTGTATCTGAGTCATCTAAGATGACTCAGATACAATGGGCACAGAGTAGGTACAGAATAAGGGGTACAGAGGATTTGACGGCGTAACAAATAGACGAAGGCTTCAAATTTCAACACACTCGGGAACCAAAAAAGTTATCTTTTTCCCAGAATATGCTGTTTCTATTTTGAAGTCAAACATCAGAACAGTAGGGTTGAGTTGGGACGAATAGCCCAAGTAGTAAAAACTTTTACTTTGCTCCGAGATCACTGACGATCTAGTACTGTTTACTCCGACGAAACTGCACCAGCAAACACCGCATGGGCCAGCACATTTGGATCTTCAACAAACCATCTCCAAGTCCTTGTAGACCAGTTTTAAACATGAAATGCAATGAGATGACCTCTAAACACGGAACGCAAGGAACGTATTATGTTCCCTGGAGATAGATCTGGTTATGGGTCTGCAAGAGTTATGGCTAGATAAGATTTGGGTAGTGTTTGATGAATGGAAAGGGTATTTCGTTTGGCGGACCTGTAGTTATAGACTTAGGTTCTCTAAATTTTTTGAAGTCCATAGACTGTGATAGAATTATGCATACCTTCTTATTAACTTGGGCCCTTTAAATGCACAGCAGTGGAATAACCCACCATAAGAATAGGAAATCATGGGAAAGTGAAGGCTAACCTCCTAACAACATGGAAAGAAAATTCAATTACAAAAATAGCAACAGAACTTAAAAGGAGGAGCCATGACAGAAAATGTGCATAAACTTAGGAAATATGATCATATGCCTTCATCTCCTTGTCCTGTCTTGAACTTGCCATGAGTGAATCTCTGGTAGACACTTGTAGTGCTAACTGAACGTCATCAATGAAATATGTTTTATTCTATAGCAGAGAGCCAGAGTTAGTAACAATATACACAAGATATATACATACGAGAAGGTCAATCAATAACAAGACTCCAGTCACTGCATCCGAATACTCTATTATTCCTGAGGATACTAGATCATAGCCGACACACTGACATTCCTTCCTTACCTACCGCAGACTCAGAAAAGGAGGGCTAGAATCCAAATAAATAAATATGACTCACAACCAAACTAACATGGCGAAAAAAGTGCTCCCGAAATGAACTTCACAGGGAGCTGAGGAAGACAACGAAAAGCAGAGAATCTAACTGAACTTGATTTTATGGTTTTCTCTTCCCCCTGGACCCTTCTCTCTGATTCCGGAAGTGGCTAAGAAGCTGCTGTGCCTGAATTAAAGTTGCAAAACCATACATCTTGCTCATTCAAATGACCGAAAAGAATGAAATGGCAGTATCAATCTTGTATATATAAAAGCATGAACATTCTTGCCATTTTCCCAAGTGGAAAAAATACATCCTGTGAAGCTGTTTCTATCTTTCTTTCTACCAAAAATTTGCTTCAGGAATACACGGGTTAAGTTTCAAATGAATAATGTCCACGGATATGATTTATTTGGTCAATCCGGATATATAAAAAAAAAAATTGGGAAAGGATTTTTTAGTTTACATTGAGGACAATGACTTATTACCACCCAATTGAAAAAAACATCTTCATTAACTTCCCATGTTTTTTACCTCGTCACTGGCACAGGCCACAAGCAGCTTCCATTTTACGTTGTTGGTATTTGACTATCAAAAATAAGACATGATACAGAAATGAAGTAAAGAGTTTAGCAGCATACCTTTTCCTTTGCTCTTGGCGAGCCTGACTGCGACAATGCAACAAGGGGTGGAACAGCCCCTTCTTGCAACACAAGAGTACAAAACTTGGGGCTATTAAGGCACATTTGCAACAATATGGATGCAGCATTTTCCTTTCCTCTCTGTGAGCCCGATTCAACAACTTCAACCAGTAATGGGATGCCTCCTGCCCTTGCAATTGCCAGACATCCTTCCCCAATTGTGGAAAGGTTTGCAAGAAGAGCAACTGCCTTGTCAACCATCTGACTGACAGGTTCCAATAACTGAACAAGATGCTTAACAGCTCCAGCTTGAACTATACGAGCTCTGTTTTCGTGGAATATTGAAAGGTTAAACAAAGCAGTTGCAGCATCCTTTTTTCCTCTGAGAGTCCCAGAGCCTAGAAGATCCACCAAAGCTTTTACTGCACCAGAACGACCAATTTTCACCTTGTATTCTTCTAAAACAGAAAGGCTAAACAGAGTTGCAGCAGAATTCTCTTTTGCTCCATCATTTCCAGACTTCAAAACATGAACGAGTGGCTCAATCGCTCCAGTTTCTGCAATCATGGCCTTAATTTCTTCATTGATTGATAAGTTCAACAGCGTCGTGACAGCATGCTCCTGAGTTAGCTTCACTTCTGAGTATAGAAGTGAAACTAATGGTTTGATAGCACCACCATGGCCTATAATTACACGGTTCTCCATTTTGTGCTTTGCAAGAAGCCGTAATTCTGCAGCAGCTCTAGTGTGAACGTCATTTGATTGGCTTTTAAGGTCTTCAATCAGCTCCTGGACATGCGAATTTGTAGTTTTATCATCAGAACCTGAATCACGTGATGGAAGGGAGCACGCTACATTAGCTTCTGTCATTTGCTTTCCTGATAACCAGGGAGAAACTTTAGCTTCCTTATTTAATGGAGGCACAGCAGGACATGCAGAAGCAATATGTTCCGGAAGGCCATTCAAATATTCAAGCTTGGCCGATATCTCCAAGACCTCATTTGATGCTGGTGGCAGATACTCAATACTGGAAATGGCGCTTGAGGTTGATTCACTCCTGCTGTGAGTATATGACAATTCAAGGGATGGGCGATCCAAGTCTCCAGCCTCCCTGATTTCAAACCCATTTGATTCTCCCTCACTTAATTTGGATGAGACATTAGACTTCTGCTTCTCAAAACCATTTCTAACTTCAAGAGATGATCTTGATGTCAAATTGCTACTGTGAAAGGAACCATGGAAACTATCCGAAGCAATGAAATCGCGATCTGATGGGTTTGAGAAAGAATTGCACTGAGACTTACTGGGAATCCGTATTTTGTTTTCATCACACCAATTAGCTATCATTGCCTTGACAGTGTAATTGGGTATGAGATTGGTATGACTAAGTGTTTGACGGGTCTTTGGGCAAATGATCAATCCATTATCAAGCCAAGTCTGAATAGCAGCCCTATCAAAAGTTTGTCCTGAAGCTACAATCACTGGATCCAGCATGAGCTCCAGTGATAGTGGACAGCGGAAGTATGAAGGGATTACAACACCAGTCCTTGGTTCAAAGTGTTCCTCTTTAAGCAAGCAATTACGTATATGAGCAATGAGATCCACAATTTGATCTATTTGGTCCAAGTCTCTCTTCCCTTTATTGACTTGAATCTTAGTTCTTTCCTTTTCCACTGCTATACTTTCTCTCAACAGTTCCTGGTTTGATGTTAAACTAAGTGATTCAATAATCGTTCTAAGATGATCAGTACAAGGAACGATATCATCTCTTTGACTTCGAACAGCCTCTTCTATATGTTCAGTTACTTTCTCCTGTTGGATACAACTAATTTCCTCCATGCATTGCTGAAAGAATTTTAACAAAAGTTAGTCTGTCATGCTCATTTGATAAGTAGAGGTGATTGCGGTTTGTGATTGTGCGGTAAGGGCCCTACGATTAAGAGAAAAATCCAGCTTCCTTCCCTTATTGGTGTTCTTCTCTTTGGAGGAAGAACCAATGTTGAATGAATATTAGCTAGCTCTTGACACAGCTAGCTGAATAAATTACAGCTAAAGTAACTTTTTTTTTTTTTTAATGATTTCGATACCTTTATTCATTGATAATTCTGCTGTTATATAGGCAGAAAAGGAAAACAACAATCCATCTAACTAGGACTCCTATTATAGTAGAACTCTATTAAGAAACAAAAAACCAGAAAGGATCTTTCAAAAGCTAACTATCCTTATCCAATTACTATCCTAGTCTAATCTTCTATTATTTCTCCTGCTAACTAAATTCTCCAGCCTTCTCCACTTATCAGCCGTTACCCAGCTTCTTCCCTCTCCTTTGATAAGTTCTACCCACTAAAGCATCCTTATCGGGTGATTTGTGTGGACAGAAAATTATCATGTATAACTTGGTTAGTCACTACGGATGCTGGATATATACTTGTTCAGTGCGTTTGTCATTTAAATATTGATGATAAATGTGAATAATGATACAGGAAAAGACAAGGGGATGATTTTCCCAACTTTTCGAAATTTATGGTTCTTTCTTTTATCCCCTCTTCTCACACTACTCTTCCTTTCCTACCAATTATGCCTGAAACCCTGTTAATTAATGGTTCTCAATGACCAATCTAATCTGGTTTGCATGATTGAAAGCAAAAAGAAAGAAAAGAAAAGTAGTGAAATAATTGACTTGTTTTGCAGAATTGGGTTAAGATTCACACTCTAGGAAAATGCTAGAACTTGACGTTCCCAAGTATATAAAGTACTCAAACCCCTTCTTCATATTCCTCTTTCCTCTGTTACTTTATTGCATCCTTTTACTTTATATTGTGTCATTGTTTCTAAATAATAACTCGTTAGCTTTAATCACATTCCATGTCATGTTGCACAAAGTACGAAATAAAGGTCTGAGTACATGAACTTGGAATTAGTCAGCCTTATAAGTAATACAAGTTCTAATAGAAAAATCTTTTCAATGACATTGTACTGAAGAAACCTTTTAGTTGCAGATAACTTCTCTGAAAGCTTACGAGTTTATTATGGTTTGTGATTGTTGGAGGAATGCAGATAATTCCAGGAGACAGCTAAATGATCGTGCTTGACCATGTGCCTGGCTAAAGAAAGACTGAGTCGATCGTGAAGTCGGCAAAAACACAGTAGCATAATCGGATTGTCATCAGTTTGATTTGATCGGTTTATGTTATTATTTGCAAAACATGTCAATTTGGCTGAAGGATGGCTTTGCTCTAATCTGTACCAACATTCATCTGCAATTTTCGTACGACTTTCTGCACATTTTAACTGTGAATGTGGAGGGTCTCAATGGATTAGCATTCATGCACTTCAGCTTTCTGTGATGTCTTTTTTTTTACCATTTCAAGCTATAGTGGCATGACGGTCTACTTGAAACTGAAGAGGAATCAAGAGGTTGAATCTTTTGGGTTTTTGTATGTTAATAATGCGATGTAAAGTGAGAATCTCAGGCCAAATAACCAACCTTGTAAGATGCCCATCAACTTCAAACTATCACAAAGTGTGGTTATACTGTTATAGTAAACTACTTGAACTAACATAACAAATTGTGTGGCTTTGATGTCAGTAATTAAGTGATGAAACTCACTAATACGAAAGGGAATCGTGCATGTCACAATGATTAAATAAGCTGCAGCTTAAAAACTCACTTTATAAAAATTAAAGGATTTTAGTTTTTAAAATTAATTTATATATTAAGTTTGAATTTCAAAATTTTAATGATTGAATTTAAATTTATATATAAAAAAACTCAACCCAAGCCAGTATTCATAAATATTTTAAAATTAAGTTAACATATAATTGTAGTTCACATAATTATGAAAAAGGAATAAAAATGTAAATATTTTGTATTTGAATTATAATTTATATATTCTTCTTAGTAAATATTTTTTGTTTATTAAGAATTCTTCGGAGTTTTTTAAATTTTAACTATAACATATTAAATTTATGAGTTGAAATTAAATTTAAAATTTTATAGTAAATCAAATTTAAATTTAAAAATTAAACAGGTTTGAATAAATTATAAACTAAAATTTTAGTTAAATTCATTCCTACTCGGACTTTGAAGGCTTGATTTACAATATCCTTATTGAATATCGTGCGCAAGTTAAACTTCAGTTCAGTTCCTACGTAGTTGGAAGTCAGGAGTCTGGTACGAGGACTGGAGTGATCAAAGCCATCAAAGCCAAACGAGGAAAAAAGAGCTGCAAGTTTCAATCCAAACGTAAAGCAAACCAAACAGGTAAGTGAAAGAGGACCAAAGCTTTTCAGTTTTATGCCTTTTTCTGATAGTAAAGCTCCCTCCTTTTTGGACTTTGAGATCTCAGGTATTGCATTCTTTTTCTGGGTTTTTTCTGTTGCTCTGTTAAGAAATTGTTGAAGCATGTATTTTCACTTCTTTTTCTTCCTGAAACGGATGGTTTGAACTTTTTTTATTCCCAACTCGATCAGATATCTTTTCTTTGTGTTTCAAGGACCATCTGGCATTTATGACTCAATCAGATGGATTTTTGGTGTGCATATGTATCTATTATACATTCTCGGACATGGGTTCTCAATTTTACCTGTTGAAATTTAGACTGATGGGTATATCTGACCAATCTTTATATGTAGATTAATGGACTCGAGATATGAAGTTCAGCAAGTTCACTCTTCATATAATAAGGTGACTATGTGAATTAGGATTTAATTAGTTAGTTCTACTTATGTATTTTTTTTTGGAAATTATTCTACTTATGTTTGTTTCTGTTGTTTATAATCTTTCGGTTTCGAGATATTCTTTTGCTGTCTAGAGAGCTTCTGGAGTCCCTCTTTCATTTTTATTTCATTTCTGGAGGTGAAATTATAGTTTAGTTATCCACACTGGCTGTGAAATCAGACGTTTGAGGATGTAATTATGTGTGAATCATTTTGATACTGAGTAAACAGTAGTTTATTGATCTTAGACGTTTATTTTGGTTTTTAAGGTTTGTGCAGATTTGCAGTCTTGGGCTTCGACTATTGTGGCATTTTGTGCACGTTCTTGTCAGCTTATGGTACTTTGGAGTTTATGTAGCTGAGGTGTTTGAAAGTTGTATAATGTCTTGTGGACTATTGAAACACTACAAAAAACTTAACGTCGGTCATGTCCGGTATCTTGCTATTGTGGTTGAAAGCGAAGAAGCTTACCAAATTGGTAAAGTTATTCAGCTCTTGAAATGGCTGGAAGCACTCGGTGTGAAACAATTGTGCCTCTATGATGTTGAAGGTAAGATGTGAGGTGTTTTGTCAAACTTTGTAGTGGGAAACAATGCAACAACTAAAATGTGAGATATTGGGATTTTAGATTTTATTTTTACCTTCATTTTACTTGCAGGGGTTCTAAAGAAATCCAAGAAATCCATCATAGAGAAGTTGGAAAGTGCAATACTGCTTGAGGTAGTATCATTTAGTTCTATCCGAACATTTACCTTCTTCTTTCTGTTTAATTTGATTAATGATCTGGTTGTTGTCCTAAGTTCTAATTGTTACTCATCATCTATTGCATCACCAATATACATCTCTTTATCACACGTTTTATCTGGAATGAGTAAAATCGACATAGTCACCAGTGTCTATTTTGGTGATTTCTGTATGTATTGATACTGGACATGCAATTATGCTTAAACATACCAGCATCAATGGCTGAGGTTTTATTGAACCAACTTCTGGCACTTACAGGAATGCACGGAAGAAGATTTACTAAAGGAGCAGAAACATATGATTTTGGAGTTTGCTTCAATCTCTGACGGAAAGGATATGGTGGCCAAGGCAGCTAATCTACTCTTTTTGAAGTACTCGAAATTGGCAAAAACTAATGCAGAAGAAGCTCAAGTGTTCACAGAAGCTAACTTGGGGGAGGCCCTCAGGGCTATTGGTTTGCTCTCTTTATCTGAATATTTTATTTTTCTAATTGATATCCAGTTCTTGGTACATTGAACTTCTTGTATCATCAGGTTGCAAAGGACAAGATCCTGATCTGATGTTAGTGTATGGACCTGTAAGATGCCACTTGGGTTTTCCAGCATGGAGAATTCGATTTACTGAGATAATGTAAGTGTTATAATTATGTATATACTTAAATTGATGATATCATTTATGCAGAAACGTCCATAACAGTGTTACTAGTAAAGATGGTAGTGGAGTGGGCCGATGGCCGATTGGAATTGGACAGTCCAAAGTCCGATCTGAACGGGCTTAATCGACGTCATTTTCCCTGAATTAGTTCTGGTCAGGCCAATACTCCCAAGTTTGAACCTGGCAAAAGTTTCGGTCAACTTTACTTTCATCCATTGACTTTAAGCCTTTTTGCCATCCCTAATGACTAGAGGATTTTCTTGCAAAAAAAGTATTATGGAGCTTCTCTATATATCCTGCGAGTTTTTATTTTCCTTGCTGAAAGTTGTAATCTGCTGCAGACACATGGGATCCCTGAAGTCTATGAGACATGGTTCTTTGCTGAATGCAATTCGAAAGTTCACATTTGTGCGGCAGAATTATGGTAAAAAATAAAAATAAAAAAGCCCTTCACTTTTTGATGATAATCCCCATCTATTAATAGATTTCTTTAATAATAAGAAGTTATGAAGAACTTTTACTTACTATCTGATTTTCATCTTGTGACAGGCAAATGAGCCACTTTGCGAGGAAATTGCTGTAATTTAATTTTCTTTAGTGACATTCAGCCATGTAATACTAACTTTTTTTTCCTCCCTCATTTGAACCTCATGTATTAAACAGACTCTAGTAGTAAGTTGAGATTCATATGAAAGCCTAATCTTTCAGTCAAGCTTTTTGATGCTACATACAATTATGGCTTGTTCTATATATATGTGTGTGTATGTGTGTCCGTTTTTTTTTTCAATCGAAAATAACCTCTTTTATCAATTAGGAGTAAAATCATACTTTTAAATCTTCTCAAATCCTGTATTCAGCAGAACTTTTACATTCTTGTATACAATCATGGCTTACTAAGAAGAAAACGGTCGAATACAAATACAAAGACAAGCAACAGCCAAATCTTTTTTGGCAGATTTGTGGCTCCAGTTTACATGATGATCAAATATTAACTTGAAAATAGAATACACTATTAACCCTCATATGTATCAATCGTCTTCTGTCTAGACTCAAAATTCCAAAATTGTTAATCATTGAACACAAGGAAAAAACTTCAGAATTTGATTACACAACCCTGATATAAAGGGTGCTTGGTTTTGACAACAAAAGATTAGAGTTGAATTAATTGAACATGTTTGATAAAAATTAAATGGATAAACCCAGTTCAATATTCAGTTTCCAGAATGCCATCAATGAGGCCAAATTCCATAGCCTGCAAAAGAAACATAACCTCACCAAGTATGAGTGCTACAGGAGGATGAACTCATAATTTCAGGAGAATAAAGTTGAGCCACATTACCTCTGAAGTAGATAAGAAACGGTCCCTCTCAGTATACTGCTGCACCATCTCAAGTGGTTGGCCAGTAAATGCAGCATACATTCTGTCTATTTTCTGCATTAAATAACAAGGGATTTAAGAGCACACATTGATTGAAACCATGATGCCAAATAGAGCAGCTATCAAGTTTTCAAATTCTTGAATGACCCATGCATCTGGTTTTCATCTTAACCATACCAGTTTCTAGGAATGCTGCTGATGGATAACAGACACGTAGCAAGAAATCAAGTCACCACACCCAACAAAAAAGAAAAAGAAAGAGGAAACATTGAAATGTAACAACTATAATCCGCACATGAAATGCTGAATTTCAGATAAGAGACCAAGTAAATGGTCTAAGATGATGGTATTAGTCACTTTTGTTATGGATGATGTTTAAGCGCTCATGGTAGAAAGCCTTCCTCCTGCTTGGGGAACATTCTTACTCGAGCTGTCTATTTCAAACTTCCAAGTCTATAGAACATTTTTCACATCCTTTGCAGTAAAGAGTCGCCTGAGCATGATCACTGCAACCCCCTTAGCCTAACGGAACCACTAAATTTGGCTATTTAATTATACTAGTTCTGATAACTCAAACAAATCATTGATCAGGTTTAAATCAAGAGTAAAGCAGGGTCAACAAAACAGTAATAGGAACAGAAACTAACATGACGGGATTGAACAGCTTCATTTACTTGGCGCCTCACATCTTCCACATGGCCCTACACAAGCAAAGAAACCTATAATAAATCAGTAACTGGTGATAAAATAATCAAATGAAATAAGAGATGCTGAATATCTTGTTAAGTAAAAGTGTTATTTGTGTTCTGAAAGAACTTCCAAGTATTAACCAGTATAAATAAGCACTTCATTTAGATTTCAGGGTGCAAGCCCTTACATGCCACAAGGGAAGAGTAAGTTAACAGTAATGAACACTCGTCCTCCTTTAGTTGCATTTTATTCCCCTAGAAAGCCAAGTTGACGACATTTTCCTTCTTTGTTTGCTCTTTAGTTTTTTTGGCAAGGATGGAGATGGGGGTTGGTGAAAATATTTCTTCAACAGTTTGAAAAGAGATAAATCACAGAGTCAAAACTCAGTTGAATACAAAAGACAAAGATTCTTACACCACATCCACCCTGTGGTTGATGTATCATAATACGTGCATTGGGCATAGCATACCGCATTCCCTTTTCTCCACCAGCAAGAAGAAGTGCTCCTTGGCTTGCAGCTACTCCAAAACATACTGTGCCAATTTTAGGCTTTATCTGAGAACATTTCAAGAACTGAATACTTCAGAAAACAAGATAGGGGATCAAAAGTGTAACTAGATGGCTAGGACTTAAAATGCAATCCACGAATGCCTTTAATGCATCTAGGAAGCACCTAAATTATCATATTTTGACTAGGTACAACCCTCATCAAGCTTCAACTAGGGACCTAGTAAGTAATAGCATAAGTACAAAATTACTTCACTACCATTAATCTGTGAACTGTGGAGATGGTTTTCCTACGAGGAAAGTTCATAGGAAAGCTCCTAAATTACCTTTTTCATCGCTTCAGGCGCATGAAGCTGCCACAACATCTCAATTAGGATAAAACTGGTATATAGTGTTTAGAATATGTAACTTTCTATACTATAGAGTATCATGCTTATAGAAAATCAAAAAGGCACGTAGCAATGGAACTTGGATGTTGAAAAAGAATAAAGAGTGGAAGTCAAGTTTAGTTACCCAAGACATGCAGTCATAAATTGCCAATACAGAGTAGGTACTTCCACCAGGGCAGTTCAGATACATCTGCCAGAGTACAATAGTGACTCATAAGCACTCAATTTTTGCAGTACTAGTCCGCAGTACTAGTCCAAGTGAAACAGTAGCAAGACAGAAAATAGAAGACATAAGCTGAGAATATAACCAGACCAGAATATCTGCATTCTCATCAACAGCTGCTAGAGTAACAAGCTGTGATATAACACGCTGAGCCACCTGCGAATTTATTGGCTGCCCAATGAAGATTATGCGATTCCTTAATAACACAGATGACAAATCCAAAGGTCCTCCAGGAGTCAGGACTGCTGGCATAATGGGTGGATTCCCTTTTTTGGCTTCAATTGTACCATAACTATAAATCAAAACATCCTGTTAGAAAATACAGTCTCACAAAGAGGTAATAACTGCATAAGCAGGACAGAAGGCATTCCATGTATGCCATCTCGTCCATGTTAAACAAGAAATTCCATTATTAATACACTCATCTAAGAATTTTGCACTGAAACCTTAACTTGAAAAGCAATACCTATACAATACTAGAATAAGGTTAATAAGGAAATCTAATTCATAGCCTTATTGTGCATCAAATCAGATTTATAGAAGAATATGAAAACATTGAAATTTTGGTCAAAGTAATAAACCTTTTATCTGTATCATGGAGATTCTTCTCGTGAATCCTTACAGGTAAGCCGCTATGTCTATTTGACAATCCTGCATATGGTAAAAAATAGTATAATGACTGAATAGATGATTATCAACAATGCAACTGCATAACTCTTCATTTAATCTCTGCCGCTTTATGAGGCTCTCAAATATGTATTCTGATTTTCCATCTCGGTTATTTTCATGTCATTTTGTTTTGAAAGAATAACGCAGAAATAGAATAGCAATTCAATATGCCTTGCAACATCACCACACAAATCTGATTCTGCAATCATAACCCAAGGCAAAAATGTAAAGAAAAATAAAGACAGACCCATATACAGTTATACATTAGTATGTTTTCAAGGAGAAGTCAATTGGCGAGGCAAAGTTGGAAAATGAAAAGAACTCTGAAAAATAAATGCCCAAGCGCCTTTCGAGCAAAGAAGAACAAGAAAGTCACGAGCATGAATACTTGACAGCAACAACAAACTGAACTATTTAGAATCACAATTCGGAAACAAAACAAGCATACTAGACTAATCATTAAGCTTCAATATGAAAAGGGTCTACAGGTAAATATCAAAACAATCAGAATTACGCTAAATTAGGTAATTTTTAAAACAAAAAGAAAGCTTACCACTTGTAGAACAATCACCATAGGAACTAGGGGATGCAGAGAGCACCGACCTTACTGGGTTCCTGCAACAAATCGAAATTGATAACGGAGATAACAAACAAAATAAAAAACACACGAATATAACAATCAAGCAAGTTCCTTTGCACAAAAGAAACAACCTCGTACTGATACCTGAGACTAAACAGAGATAAAGCTGGTGATTTATTGCGAGAAGAAAGAAAGAAGCAGCATGGGGCTGAAATGGCTGATGCTACCATTTCGCAGCTAAACAGAAAGAGAGGACAGACACCAAGAAGAGTTTTGACAACATAACAATTTACATTTTTTAAAGCTTTTTTAAGGATAAAAGATTTAGAATTTCCTATTTTTTAAAAAATTTGATAGAATTTTCTAAAATAAAAAAATACTATATAAATTAAGACAGTACTTAAATAATAAAGCTAAAATTATTATATATGATTTAATTAAATGTCATAAATATAATAATTTAAAAGTCTTAAATATGATTTAAATTAATTTTATTTAAATTAAATTGTTATAAAAATAATATTTAAATATGACGTTGAAGTAATTTAATTAGGGGGGTCCAAATCTAATGAAAGAGAAGGTTATTGAACTGGATCTGATCCCGAAGCCCAATAGTTAGTACCCATGCTTTTCTTGATGGATCCTTTTCTTGCATAAAATGTTTCTCAGGCCCATTTGAGGGGGATTTTTTGTGGTTAAAAAATTAAATTAGTTTGGTATATTTAATTATAAAAATTCTGAATTGATTAATTCTTTAGTTTGATTTATTTTAATATTTCTTACCATTAAAAATCGATCAGTTTCTTAATTAATCTGTCAATTTTGTAAATTAATTTATTTTTATAAATCAAAATAAACTAATTAATTTTAATTTAACACTCTTTCTTTAATTAATTTTTATTTTTTATGGATACGAAAAATTTCTTTCTTCAATCTTATTTCAAATTTAATTAATTTTTTATTTTTATTATATATTAATTTTATGGCAGTATAAGTACCGATTTAACCTTTAAACCTTAATTATTAATATGATTTTTAAAATGCTAGCTTTTTTAAAAATTAGTAACTTAAAAATCAAGGAAAACCTTAAGACTATCATTATTAAATTATCATAATTATGAAAACTGATAAAATTATTTTTGTTCAATAATAAATAGTTATTAATTAGTAGTTGATGGCTCTATGTAACTGTGTCAGCATTATTAATAGTCTTGGAGTTAGATAATTAGGTCAAACCCGCATGAAAGGGTTAACTTACGCCTCATCGATTGATTCAAATATGCATGTCAATTAAGGTGTTGTAATTTGTAAAGACCTGGTTTTATCCCAAATTCTTGTAAAATATTTTTTTAAAATTAAATTTTAATTTAAGTTTTGATCGAACTAAAAAATTCAAAATTAAGTATAAAGTTCGATATTTTAAAATTAAATTAATTTTAATTATTGACTTTTTGAATTGTTAAAAAATTTTATTTTAGTTTAATATTTTTCAAAAAAACTCTTTTCTTTATACTTCGTTAAAAAATTACACTAAGACTCACACAGTTTAAATTTTAAAATTAAGATTCAAACTAATAATTTATTATAATTATTATAAATTATTAATTTAAGTTAAATTTAATTAGTTTAAGTTAAGTTTAAGAATTTGATTGAGTTACTATATTAGTGACATTTGATTAATTCATATCAAATAGTTATATTGTATATGTTTTGACATTATTTTTTAACCAAAATTTAAGGAAAAGATTTTTTTAAAAAACTGAAATTTAGAAATTTTAATAATGAATAATTTTTTTAAAGATTTCTTAAATTGTAAGAAAAAAGTTTATGCCAATCATATCATTCTTTTGAAAATTGTAGGGGTCGCTTGAAAGTAGAATGGTTGCTAAATAAGTTTTAAGAAGCGGGAAAGCATTGCAACATGCTATTTGCTGTTCATGGAACTTAAACGAGACATTCAGATCTGTGTCATCTCATTTGACTTATCATTTTCTTGTACAGAGATGTCAATCTTAACCTAATCGGCATTATTTTGGCTAAGTCACGGGTGAATTATGGATCAAAATTGTTCGACTTGATCGAGTGATCGATCGGCTGGCCACCGTAACTTAAAAATTGATATTATTTTTTACTTTTAAAAAAATATATATACAAGGTGCCCGACTCCCTCGTAACCAATCCGACCACGGGCCGATTAGCCCATAATTAAATGAGGTCACATATCGGTCTACCTATAGTCGAGCCTAGTTATAGGTCAATTAACCTATAGATCAGGCCGGGCCCAGTTAAGGGAGGCCCGAAATGGCATGCCTATTAGTAGACCATATGTGATTTAGCTCAAGAGTAGAGTAGGAGTAGCTATAGGTCAATTAACCTATAGATCAGGCCGGGCCAAGTTAAGGGAGGCCGGAAATGGCATCCATATAAACGACATCCCTATTATTAGACCATATGTGGTTTAGCTGAAGAATATCTTTAGCTGACTATTCAATATGGAATTGTGAGTGGAGAGTGTAGTGGAGGAGTTGAAATGGTTGACTCCATCTATACAACCCCTTGATCTCTGTGCCAGTCCATGTCAGAATTTCAACTTAAGAAAATTTGTATCAACAACTTAATGGAGTGGCCCAAAGTGACGGGAATCTTCTGGTTACGGTATTTTAATATCATGTTTTATTATATATTATTTATATATTTGATAAAGTTAATTTTTTAAAAAATAAAATAGTAATAATTTAAAATTTACAAGATTTTGTATTAGAGATACTAATTCATTTTCAATTTATTGTTGACCATGTAAATTTTGTCAATCACACTTATATTTGTAAATTTATTATTATTTAAATATGTTATTAATTAATTATTAAGTATTTTTAAAATTTATTTATTAGATATTTAAAAGTAAAAATAATAATACGACCAATCCAATTTGAGTCGATTTGAATTAATCAGATTTAATTTAAAATTTTGAATCCTTTGAACAATTTAAAATAATGTCGTTTTATAATTAAATAGATATAACTTAAATTATTAGAAATGAACTTGATTTAAAATTCAATTATTTTAAATTTATAGCGTTAATTTTGAAATAAATCAAATCGTACCCTACCCCTTTGACATCACCATTTAAAAGTAGTGATTACGAGCTTAATGACAAAATTGTACCTAGTTGAATAGTAAAGAAGATCTCTGACTTTGTCCATGAAATGATTTGAAGTATCTCTATGCAGGCATTTGAAATAAGGCTTCTTAGTGGCATCCTTCGACTTCAAAATCACCATGAACTACCATCAATAGTTGAGTTTGGTCTTTCTCCAAAGAATAGAATTGTGGTTGCTGACATTTGCATGTTCATTGTATGAAGCAACATGCGCTTTTAAAGACATAATTACTTGTCATGAGAGCTTTTTTTTTTTTTGGGTACAGTGCTTGTTTTGTTTTTATTGATTATTTGGATCAGAAATCTTATTTTACTAAAAATTTTGAGTGTAGAACATGCAATTTGATGCGTTTTAATAAGCATTTTAAATCAAAATTACAGTTAAAATAATTTTTATTTTTCAAATTAAATCAAATCATGTTCAAATTAATTTTCACCGAATTAATTCATTTAAGTTTTATTAAAATTAGATATTTGAACAATTTATATAAGTATATTTTAAAATAAAAACTCAATTTTATAAAAATTAACATATAAAAACTTTGACTAAATACCACAAAGTAATTCATGAAAATCAATAAATATTTATTACAATGTTATGTATAAAAATAAAAATAATTCATCTATAGTTCCCTTCCCTATTTCACTCTAATCACACACAAAAATTGCCCGACCCAACCTTCAAGTCGGGTCCAATTATTTTTCAAAATTTTGAACTTTAAATATTTTTTCTTTATCATTGATATTATTTCTCCCTTTATAAAAAAAATTATTAATTTTAAACGGGCATGTTAAGAAATTATTATAAAACACTTGGGAGGACTTGTAATTTATTTTTGAATTTCCATCATTTAGATCTGATTTGTCGAGTAATTTTGAGTTTTTTTAACTTATTAAATAATTTATTTGAAATGTATAACTTATGTCTCGTTGAGGGTGGTCGAGTTGGTGGAGTGGGAGAACATGAGGCCAAAAAGTTATGTGTTCGAATCCTCCTACCTAAGTTCTCTCAATCGAGCCTGTTGTACAGGGTTTATTTAATGTGGAGTATCTGATTAACGTGATTTGCAAGGTATAACGTTAATTTGAAGATTTACCTAGTGTGTATCCAAAAGATAGCAGTTGCGAGTTCTATGAAATTTACTCATAACACGCCTTAAAAAAAAACATTTTCAAGTTGTTTTGTTATTACAAAAACTCTATTAATTAGCGAAATTGTTCAATAATCCTCAAGAGGTTATTGAGATATCTGTCTTGTTTATACATTATAACGGAGACTTATACAATATGAATCTTAACTCATTAATTAATTAATATTCAAATTAAAAAATAGAAAATATTCAATCACACTCCAACAAAAACAGAGCAAGTACAACAATAGTATCGATCAAAATCAACATCATCATAGCAAGGATTGACCTTAATCTATTTAATGTTATAATTGCTTCCTATTCATTGTCTTTGGAGTTGACTAATTGAATGGATCTTGTTATCTCACCCCTTAGCTAGAATTGTAACGAACTTATCACTTCCACCACTTTATTGAAATCCTTTTTTAGAGTGTGACCCAACTTTCATTTATTCTTCTTGGATTATACCTACCCATTATAAAATATTTTATTTTGATTTTTGCAAATGACTCAAAAGGTACATTGAAAGAGGGTTATCCAAATCTCGATTGATTGATGAAGGAGATGAGTATTACACTATTACATGCCACTCAAAAGAAAGGAAAAATGGGATAAGGACATGAACTAATTAAAAATATTATAAAAATTGGATCAAAAATTAAATCGTTAAGATACAATGTTTAAAGTATAAAGGTTTAATTAGTATTAAATTATTACCAAATTAATATATAACAAAACTTAATTAAAAATTAATTGATGTATTATATTTGATAAAAACTAGTTAATTTATAAAAATAGACTGATTAATTATTTAACCGATCAATTTTTAATTACAAGGGTTATTAAGATAAAGCGAATAAAAAAATTAACTATTCAAGATTTTTATAGTAAAATTGGTCAAACTAATTAAGGTGCCTAATAAGTTAAAACTAATGATAAAAGAACAAAGCTTAACATCACTCTAGAAAACAATTAATTTAAGCAAACGGGCATGAATTCAACTAACTATAGATAGTATAAGGAAAAAGGAAGAAGTAGACATTTTATGTTTTGATAAGCATGTCCATATAGCAATGGAGGTAAGGGGGTGTTTGGTTCCACTTTTGTTTTTCTGTTGTTGTTTTTGGTTTCTGTTTCCTGTTTTTAGTTTCTGTTTTTTTCCTAAAAAAACGAAAACCTGTTTGGTTGAGATTTGCAATATAAAAACTAAAAACAAAAATCTGTTTGGTTGAAATTTCTAATAAAAAACTAAAAACAAAAATATGTTTGGTTATTATTATTATTATTATTATTATTAAGTTATTCTTATTATTATTAATTTTTATTTATTTATTTATTATTATTAATTTTTAATAAGTTATTCTTATTATTATTAATTTTTAATAAGTTTTATTATGAATATTAATTTATTATTATTATTGTTATGATTATTAATTTATTATTATGATTATTAAGTTATTCTTATTATTAATTATTATTATTATTAATTTTAATAAGTTAT
>JANKOD010000192.1:30571671-30588416 GCA_026284645.1 Erythroxylum acuminatum
GTAAAGATCAGTACAAATGTAGGATAATAGCGATATTTAAAGAATTAAAGTAGTATCTATACCAAGAATCTGATAACACATATTATGAAACACCTTTGAGTTGAATACATAATATATGCAATTAGACCCCCATGTAAAAGACGATCAGAGTACAAAACATCAACTCTCAGACACTACCACCTTTGGGTGAATAGATCATTTAAGCAATGACTTTTTTCCATCTAATGCCTTTATGTTCATCTCAAAACCCTATGTAAGGCCAACACCTTTGGGCAAAATAACCAAACATAAGGCCAATGACATCCTCCAATATGTGAGTAGAACAATCCAAACTACTAATCTGGAAGTCCACTTTGATGACTACATCCTCATTAGTACCCTAGAAAGTCTACACACACAAGGGAATATTTATATCATCCTCACATTCAATATGGGCAAAATGTTTGTTAAAATTAGCTATGAATGTAAAAACCAAATGCACAATCAAATAATCACATACTGATACTGAAAACATTGTCTTTAAATTTTATTTAAGGCTTTTGTTTAAAAAATTCTCAATAAGAGTCACTTTTTCACTTTCCCGAATACCGAACTTACCACACGAGACATGAAGAGTCTCTCTTATGTGTAGTTCGGAGCACGTAAATGTACTCAAAATCAGCTTACAAAAGCTTTAAAACCTAAGGTGCATGCTCTTGACGGTGCATTCGCCCTCCGATAGGGAGTGCGATTTCTGGTGATCCCAGTACAGGTTTTTGCACTTTTTGGCCCGTTTTCAACCTGTTTTTTTTATATCTAGCCTTATACATACCACTTTCACGTAATTATATACTCAAAAAACCCGAAAAAAGAATCAAAAATTGATGAAAACTATAATAGATGAAAACTGAAAAATCTTCGCTTTTGGCAACCCAATCACATAACCGCTCTGATATCACGTGTAACACGTAGCATAGGCCTTATTACGTGTCCCGATCGTTCATGAAAAGGTTTAAAATGAAGGAAATGTGGAATACCTAATTTTGATTCCATCTTGACTTTCGAAGCAGTTTTCATGGCCAAAATGAGCTCCAATCTTCCTGAGACCTTCACGGAAAACGTTCATCGACACGCGGTTAACGCCTTTCTATAATTTTCTCAATGTGTAAATACTCATAACGAGTTAGAAGATCCGTGTGTCTACGAATCACATGAGCAACTGTAGGAGATCTTAACCTTTACAAGCTTGATACGGGTCCAGTCCACACTAATTAGGATCCAGTTTCCTTCTGGACTTTGACTCATTGATTTAGATCATTTATTAGGCCACTTTATTACCTTTATCTGGATCAAATTACATAACTTAATCGATAATTTATTAAAAAAACCAAAAATTATAATTAATAGTTGTCCAACATAATGAGAAAGGACAAAATTGTCTAACATTATTGTCTGTCCAACCTTGTTAGGACGAAAAGTCAAAATTTGCAATGTGAGGTTTATCTAAAATGCAATAAGGATATGTAGTTTCTTTTCTCCTGGAATCTGGACTTTGACTCATTGATTTAGATTATTTATTAAGCCACTTTATTACCTTTATCTGGATCAAATTATGTAACTTAACAGATAATTTATAAAAAAACCAAAAATTATATTTAATAGTTGTCCAACATAATGAGAAAGGACAAAATTGTCCAATATTATTGTCTGCCCAACGTTGTTAGGACGAAAAGTCAGAATTTGCAATGTGAGGTTTATCTAAAATGCAATAAGGATATGTAGTTTCTTTTCTCCTGGAATCTGGTGAATAGCTCAACTAATCCCGTCACTTGGAAGAACGAAAACATAAAGAAGAGATGTTTACCTGTCTGCTTTTGCACAGGACCTTCATATAGTGAAAACTCACCTATTGATTATGAAGCATCCGACAGAAAATCCCCTTCATTCTTAGCTCTAGGTTTCCACAAACGCTTTAAATTT
This sequence comes from Erythroxylum acuminatum, assembly GCA_026284645.1. Taxonomy (NCBI): domain Eukaryota; kingdom Viridiplantae; phylum Streptophyta; class Magnoliopsida; order Malpighiales; family Erythroxylaceae; genus Erythroxylum; species Erythroxylum acuminatum. Next base: position 30,573,631 of record JANKOD010000192.1, read on the forward strand.
ATGGTAACAGATTGCTCGTTAGGTCTAAAACTCGTACTTGCGAATTGATGTCACAAGTGAATGAAAGTTTAGAAATTGACAGAACAAATGCTTTTCTTCTTGGATAATAGTTGTTTTTATGTATAGTATTTGACAGGAAGAATTTAGTATCATAATATGCGTATCACTCGATTTGATTGTTTTGTCTACAGACACCAAAATGGATCTGTGAAGCCAGCTCAAATTACACATCTCGGTTGTGATATTCCATAATAATGTTCAAATTAGAGGCCAATTTAATTAACTTCTGATAGACTGTGTCAAAGCGTCACTCCTTTATCTATCCATTAATATTTGTTCTAAAGTAAATATAAATTCCTGTATGTATTGATAACATTATAAGTTGATTCAAACAAAGTCCAGATACAGGTGCTCCTATCATGGATGCACAAGTTGATTCAAACCATTTACGAGCTAGTTTCTCCTTAGGTACATCTATGATAGTATTGTTCTGTAGAAGTGTACGCACTTGACTCTGTCAGGCGAGTAGTAGTGGTCAAAACCTTGAATTCGGGCTCTAAGTCACACGTTTTCATGAGCAAAGTCCCGCATGGGCTACAGGGAAGTATCAGAAGTTACTTGCTTCATGGGTTTGATCTCACATTGTCTAAGCGTGTTCTCCGTTGCTAGGAGATCCTTTCAAGAAATCGAGACATGATTTTAATTTTATCGTATACAACAGAAAATTTAATTTTATGAATTTTGAAAGTTAACATTATATATATATATATACAACAGACAATTTAATTTTATGAAAATTCATAAAATTAAATTGTCTGTTGTATATATATATATAATGTTAACTTTCAAAATTCATAAAATTAAATTTTCTGTTGTATATATATAAATCCAATAGTATGCCTTACCCTTATTTAGTAAAAAAGTTGATTCCAATGGACCTACTTGTAATGCAAATAAAGATAATGCAAAATATAAATACTACGCAGAAGTAAAAATATGTAATACAATATATATTACAACACATATAGAACACAGTAAAGATTAATAATAAAAGATACAGTAAGTAAATAAATACACAAAAAATAATAAGTACAAGAATAAATCAAACCAATTATCATAAGAAAGTAATTAGGGTAAGTAAAAAACTAATTAATCTAAGTAGGAGGAAAGTACTACCTAATCAAAATATTAAAGTTGTCTATAAAACTAAAGAGATGAAGGAAAATATTTAAAAGACCTAAGAGAATAAGAATGACTACTCTATAAGAGATCTTTAATTCATATTTTACTGTGCCAAAGTTTTTTATTACAAGTCATGTTTTCGGTAAGTTCTAACAGAGTTATATCGTAGAGAATGATATCTTGTGATAATTATAAACTACAATACAAGAAATCATAGTCCTTTGTGGCCAACCAATCCTAAAACAAAATCTTATCTTGAACAAGCCAAATGTGATTCTCATTGCATGAAGTGAACAACATTTTTGTTGAAAAATCGGAGGGAAATTATTAAAAAAAACTTTCTCGGTTAATTTATTAAAAATCAAGCTAACTTTAAAATTTATAACATGATTTTTTTTGGTAAGTAAAGCGGGCGAAGCTTGAAAAGAAGTCTCTAACTAACGAACATAAGTAACACCAATAACATCATGAAAAAGCCACGAATTCACCGTATCCGGTGGGCTAGCTAAGGGATGAAAACCCATACTAAAATCATAAGCATGATGGGATAAAGCATCGGCGAGGAAATTTCCCTCCCGATGTATATGTGTAACTGAAATCCTCTCGAAAGACTCCATTCGCTTGCACTCTCAATTAATCATGTTAACGGCTAACAAATTATCACATTCAACTTAAATATGCCTCAAATTTAAACTCGCAGCATATTCAAGTCCATGGAGGACAGACCACACTTCCACATTCATAATTGGACATCGACCAATGTTAACCACAAAGCCACCTACCCAATTACCATACGCTGCCATGCCATCAGCTGCTAGCGAGGCGTCTGTATTCAGCTTGAATACTCCTGCCGGCGGTGTCGACCAATGCACCAGCCGCTCCTCTCGTCTTGTCCCTGGTAGCCCTTGCTCGACACGCACAATAGCTGCAATTTGCACTACCTGCTGTGTATCAATGTAGCAAATAGCTTCAACAGTGAGGGCTGCTGGCTGTGGATCATCCCCCAAGACAGCCCTGTTTCGACGCTTCCAAAGTAGCCAAATAACAACCCCAAACACCACACTCCAACTCACATCAGTTTGATAGCATTGCATGTCGGCAATGTTGCGAAATAACCATGCATCCAAGCTCAAATTCGAGTCAAAAAACCATGCTCTTTGCTCATAAATCAGCAGCCTATTCCATACATCTCTAGCAAATCGACAATCGCGAAGTATATGCATAGTATGCTCAATGGATTCAAAGCATACCTCACAAGTGTTCGATGTAGACAAATGCCTCCGGCACCTTTCGGCATTTGTTAGCACCCCATTGCTTAAACATAGCCACATGAACACTTTAATTCGTTGTGGTCCAACCCATTTCCAAATCCGATGCCAAGGAGCTCTCGACACAACTTCGCTTTGTCCACATAAGCTCAAATAGGCAGTCTTCAAAGTAAAACAGCCCGAGGATGAGGGGCACCAAAAAGGTCGATCATTATCCATGCTTTCATCGGGCGGCAAAATAGCAGCAATGAGCTGGATGGCATTGGACGGGAGAAGGTATGCAAAGGCCTGCCAGTCCCACTCCCCTGAGGCAGTCACAAAAGAGGCTACCGCACGAAATCTCATCGAATCCGGAACTTGCGATACCACCAGTTCAATTAACGACAAATCGAGTCCCGGCACCCATCTATGTTCCCAAAAGCGCACATGCTTTCCATTCTCAACAATCCACGCCACGTTAGTCATCATGTCATCCCAATTCTTGCACACAAGGCGCCATAAGGGTGAGCTTGAGTTAGGCTGAATCGGATTCAAACCAGCCTCACTATCGAACTTATACTTGCTGGCCAATACCCGAACCCAAAGGCTGTTAGGTTTCGTGAATAATTCCCAGCAAACCTTCATGCCAAAAGCATTATTAACAAAGTGCAAATCCCGAAAGCCTAATCCCCCATCGACTTTTGGTTTCAAAATATTCGGCCAAGCAACAAGACTCATCTTTCGGCTCTCCGCGCTACTATTCCAAACAAAACCCCTAATAGCTTTCTCCATATCTCGACAAGAGCCAATCGGAATATTAGCCGTTTGCATAGCATATAGTGGCATCGCGCTTAGTACGGACTGCCCAAGCGTAATTCTCCCCGCAAGTGAGAGATTCGATGCATTCCAATTCACAATTTTCAACTTCATTCGATCAAGTATAGACTTGAAACTTTATCACTGGATATCCAAATTGTTAAGAGCATAAAGACTTGGAATGATGTTGCCAAACTCGTTAATGGCTGTCGTCGTCACGGCCGGTCGTACCTGTCGTTTACTTGATCATAGTGACGGCAATTCTTGTTCTTTCTTTCCGTGAAAAAATTATTAAACAATGGTTGCTCTATAAGAATCATGGTGATTCAGGTAGGCCATTGCAGAAACTGCTAAAGACGTAATAGAATTTTCACCATGACAAATCAACTGATACAAGTGTTTTAAATTTAAATGTTTTTGGTACAGACAAGCAAAGAACTATCTAAATCAGGTGAGGAAGACAGGTGGGCAGGTGAGGAAGACAGGTGGGCGGCAAGTAGTTGGTTGATGAAAAACAGACGTGGTGAATCATAAAAGCAGATCAACCATCAGTCCTAGGCTCTCAATATAGGCTGTAGAAGCTGATTCTGTTTAAAAGCAAAGCTAGTTAGAAGTTGGTAAATGTCCTTTAAGCCATTCATTGAACTAATAATACATGAGTGCGTAGAAGAAATCATTGAATATTACTGGAAACACAGGGAAGTAATGAAAACCTTACCTGTTATAGTACTCTCTGTATGATCTTCATCCATTTCAGATTATTCCCTGTTTTCTGGATCAATTTCTTCTAATTTCAGATATTCTAAAACACCTACAGCACCTCACCATCTGACGTACTCATTAACATTAATTCTTTGAAGAGCCAGAACGATATGTGGGAAGAACGTCTGGCTAACTCCTTCTGCTCTGATAATTGGGAAAATAATACGCAACGCAGTCTGTACAAAGAGGAATTCGTGTAATCAGGATCAGGATAGTACTCAAACTTCATTTGCAGACTTGATTCCTTTCAAATCTCAAGAGCCCAATTCATACTTTCAAAAAACTATGATATGCTAGAATACAAAGGCCAATAGCACTTGCTTTGAACAAATTTCTACAGGAATTATTAGTTAAGTCTGTAGATGGTTAGCTAAATTGTTCCACAAAGGACATCTCATATGAAAGTACATCCACTAAGTGAAAAGACAATTTTCAATGTCATAACTACAAGGAACTAGAATTTCCCTCCCTTTATTTTACTCCCATTTCTAGTTTAAATGAAATAGAATAGTTGCATTCAAGCAAAGAGATCAAATTTTGTGTCAAATTCTTGGACTTTAAAAATGCACGACTGTTCACAATAGGAGAAACTGGATTGATATGCATTTTCTGTTGTGCCTGAAGTTATATCCTGTACCTAACCAGCCAGATTCAGTGATTTACGTATATGTATAAGTTTCGAATGGCAGATCATGGTGATCGCTGTGGAGAAAATTGTGTTTAGAACTGATATAACAATCTTCCATGAAGTTCCATGCATAATGAGAGAAGGAATGGAAAGATTACTAGAAGCTCATCTCTGCTTTCGTAAATATCGAATTGAAGAGGAATAAGAACTTCCTACCGAAATTATTCTACCTCCAGTACATATTCCTTGGAGGGAAGGAAGAGGAAGTAGCAGACGACCAGCAGCATATATTGCTACACCAAAGAAATGGAAGACCAAATTCAATGGACATGGGCTTAGTCCAGAGAGTAAACCCATAGGTCCAGATGAAAATTCACCCCTAAGACTTAGATAATCGAAGCATGCTTGACGCATTTCCTTCATTGCTTGATCATGGTCAACAGTGAACACCATGTACAATGCACCTGCTAGGATATTTATTGTAGATGCCACAGGCTGCAAGACACAACATTAAGAGATAATAAGTTGAAGATGTTAATTTCATTAGCCAATTTCATGTTTTCACTTTAAACTTGTCTTATCTAAATCTTTTGGTAAGAAAATCATACCAAACTATGTTTTCTCAATGTTATAACAAGTCTATTGTAAATTAGCAGTGTATGATAGCACACAATGTACAATCTGCCCCTAGAAATGACCCTTTTAAGCTCACATGCGTTCTCAGACATTGGAAATTTGACTTACAATAGCATTGTGCAGAGTGGAAGGATTTAACACAGGATTAAGGTTTAGCTTACCTTGCGCAATGTATAGAAGGATTTAAGGCATTCAGTCACAGCAGCTGCATTATGAAGATCATGCAGTGGTTTCAAAAGATCCCGGAGGATAACAATGTCAGAAATTGTCACAGTCATGCCACCACCAGTTAATGGATGACGCATGTTGAAAGCATCACCCAGAAGAAAAGCTCCAGGAGTGTAACGGGGATCAGCTGGCATTCCTCTATTAGGCATTGTCTTGATATTGCCTTTATCTATTGCAGATATGAAGGAGTCATGAAGCTCGGATGGAATCTGAAACATATACTTGTTACAACCTCAACCGATGATTCATCTAACATACGTCAACAGAGAGGACAAATGATACAGAAACCAGGTATTAATAGTTGTTGGGGATGTTATAGATCACTAATTGAAATGCAAGATCATGTTTTGGTATATAATAACTCATTGTTTTCCTAACAGGACAGAACCATTTGATAGAGTGCGTACTAAATAGATACCTGCGGTGCCACCATGTTCTTCAAATACTTTGCCATTTCACCATTAGCTATAGGAGGAAGTTTTTGACCAGGAATATCAACCAAACAGCGAACCTGCGTGCTACTGATTGGGTAAAGTAAGATCGGGGATGGATCAGCTAGAATAACATGCCCATGATTGGGGAATGGAAGTTGACAGTTGTCAAGTAATAAACCCACGAAACAAGAAGGGACGTCTACCTACCAAAGTAAAATAATGTCGGGGTGATCTCTATGTAACTAGATATTAGAATTAACCATGACTGCATTAATGTTTGTCAAGGATTGGTGTAATGTTACCTTTGAATTGCAAAGATTTTGGCGCATTTTGGAGAAACATCCATCACAGACAATTGTAAGAGCAGCATAAGTTCTAATTTCTTTGCCATCCATAATCTTATACTGAACCCCCTTAACAGTTCCATTCTCTTCAAGCAGGCATGTTACTGTACCTTGCTCTAACATTACACTAAACATGAAATTGAAAGTGAAAACATGGAAAGAGCCTTTAGTAAAAGTAAAACCTGGAAATGGAGTAAATGAAAAATGTGGAATAGACATTAGGAACAACAAGATTTTGATGAACTACAAGACACAACTAAAGTGAACAAAGAGCAAACTACAATCTTCATACGGTACAAGAACTAGTCCCCAGATTGACAACGATAACGGAAGTAAAAGGTATTCATCACTACCATGTAATTTTCATTTTTGGAGGAGTAAGGGATCAAGAGACGATACTTGGGAAGCCTTGCAACTTTTCCTCTCATCCTCTGAATGAAACGCCCATTATGAAAGCTTCTCCCAGCAACATCTGAATGAAATTTCTCAAGAGGATAAGACAATCTTGTACTTTTCCCATCCTTGAACAAAGCATATCCAAGCACTTGCTGGGCATCAATTTCCTCCAGGCAATCTGCTCGGCAATTGAGCAAGTGTCACACTCCTACAAAAGATGCAAACTTCCGAAGAAAACATTTTGTCCCAGATCACACTATAACTCAACAGAGAATGAGAACTCAAACACGCCAGATTTCAACAATCACCCTCAAGTCCAAAGAACAAAAGCAAATGTGTTTATTAGCCTCAAAGGCATTACCCCCAAGTCCCAGTTCAATAAGTTTTAAATACCCCCCAGGTTGGAGAAGTTCACCAACAATTCTATCAGGCTCTCTCATGTCCCTTTCTATCACATGAACTTGTCTTCCATCCTGCAAATTTGCAAACAATTGACCATCTTAGTATCAGAAAGCAATATGTTTTTGGGGAAATTATAACAAAACTTTTTATCTTCTTTAAGCTTATGGATGAAAGGGTTGGGTCTGCAGATAGGTTTCTTGATCAACGTTGAAATCTGAGACGCTGTGATACTTCCCAGAGCTGGACATGGTGATCAATAGAACAAACGTAATACCTTGCCAAGTGCATAAGCAAGGGCTGCACCGGCGACACCAGCTCCGACGATGATGACGTCGGAGCCGGATGCATTTTCCGGAGAGGAGCATTCAGTTTTCCGTTCCGCCGCAGCGGCAACGTCGTTACAGCCAGCTTCGATCCTCTTCTTCCTCTTATTGTCACAGTTAGTTCCATATAAAGTGTAGAGAATAAGAAATCCGAAAAGAGTAGACAATATCGTCCCAAGAACGAATTTTTCATCAGTCAAAACCACCATCTTTTTTGTTGATGACAACCTGGTCCTGCGCCTCCTCCTCCACAGGCATGGTGGTGGAGGTGAGGCGTTGAAGTAAAGGGAGATCGGCCGAAATGGGATTGCAGTGTTTTTGTAGGCAAGAGAAGCTAAATGGTGAAACGGAGGCGCCAAATTGGTTAACAACACACCGAGGCTTTCCATTCCTATAGCTTTCAAAGTTCGCAAGGCTAGTTAGTTCGGGCCTTTTCTAGTTCGCCTTGAAAAAGCCTATGCTACTCAACTCATTCTATCGGGTATTGCACCTCAGTTTGTGCTGAAATTTGGGGTTTTGCAGGCCTCACTCTAACCTGAAATGAGGGTTATCGGAACATCAAACTCGAAATAGATTTATTGACTGTTCTTCACAATTTATCGGTCTCAGCTACAACAAATCAGCCTCACTTTAATTTAATTCTAGGGATCCAACAACTTCTCAACTGCGATTGGACTGTAAAAGTTAGACATATATACCGAGAGGCTAATCAAGCTACGAATTAGCTAGCTAACCATGCCAAGTCCTTAAATCTTGATATTCATTGGCATCAATACCCGCCTGTGGGTTGCTTTAATATCCTAACGGAGGATATAGCTGGGGTTTCCTTTCCCCCGATAAATTAATGGCTTGTGCTGAAATTTACTCTTGTTTAGATTGTATAGACGTACAAACTTGACAGCGTGTACGACACAAACAAGGGTATGTAGTTACAGCCAGACAAAAGCAGCACAGACATCGTGTGACATTAAGCGGCTCGACGTAACTAGCCCACAACATTGTTTTAAAGAATCAAACGTTTTAACTAGCCTATAACTTCAGTACATTCACCATAAATTATTAGTTCCTAATACAAGTGATTGCTACAAAACTCTTTCTGTTTCGTCCCATCTCTTCACTCCACCTTTCTCGGCACTCTTTGAATCCTGCCAACATACAAGTGCGGGCAAGTTGGAAATTTTTGCAATCAACTAACCTTGTAACTTTTTATTAGCTGAAAATCTGTAGATGAGAGTTTCAAGGAATGCCAACTGATAGCAGAGAAAGTCATCAGGGGGTCTCTGTTTTTTTCTGAATTTTCTCTTGAATCCCTGTCGACAAGCAGAGTTATTACTTCCCACTGAGCTCGTGCAATCTTCACCATCTTGGTTGCTTTCCTTAATTTTGGATCAATCAGGTAATTAGGCACATCACGAAGATAGAGGAGGAAGTTGCTCAGAAATTTGTCGTGCTTCAATAGATCTGATCCATATACAATTAAATGCGCTGTGTTCAGCTCACGGAGGAGAATTCAGTAGAAAAGCCGCATCTGACAAATAAATGGCAATAACTACGTCTCATGGATTCAATTGGAAATGAGCTTTCAACCTAAATTATGAAATGCGATCATTAGAAAAAAACAGATACCATATGAGAGCAGTGATGAAAGGTTCTAAGATTTTGAAAAACACAAGTAACAACTACGTTCAAAATAACATCCATATGCATATATAATAGAGGTTAAAAGAACTGCATAAAAGCAACGGGCATGCACACTTTTCAGAGTTGAGTACCTCATTCCTCAAGTTCCAAGCTCATGCTTCCCTGACAGCAACTTTTGTAACACTCTTTGCAGTGTCCTGTAAAAACAACAAACTAGCACTACTCTGGAATCAACTCTTTGCTTCTTCAACAGAAGCAATTCTATCATGCAAGAATTGTCCTTTCACATTTTGGGAGAGCAGACACAGCACCGTAAACATATTTTCTCAGGTAACTCTCAAACTCTCTCTAAGCAGATGATTGAATGTAATTTTTCAAGGAGAAAGTATCTCAGAATTCTTTATATTGTTCAATGTGAGAATAGTTCGATAACAAATTGGCTCTACCTTATCTCTCTATTGTTCATCTTTTGGTTGAATTATGCAAACACTTGTATGATGAGAGTGAGCGAAACACTTAAACAGAAGTGAATATGAAGCACTTGAAAACTAACAGCTTTGTTGGTCAATGATCACAATGGAAGGCCGAATTAGGCTTTGACCGTGTAAAGACTTTGATAATTTGTCCAATTCCGCTACACTCTTAACAAGTCCCCATGACAATTGGTATCAAAGCTCGATGCAGGGTTCTTTATTCATCAACTATCAATGACTAGCGAAAGCAATCTTAAAAGAAGGGTAAATTAGAGGCAAGCATGGTCCTCTAGCCCTAATGGTGATAAGAGTATGACTCTTTTGTTGGAACGATTTAAAGTTTCGGTGCAAGAACTTCAACAAACTAAAAGAGTGCTCAAGGAACAGATGAAACATGTAAAAACACAACAAGATGTTCAACTTCACAAGTAGTTTGCAGGGTTAAGCACAAGTAAAGCTTTGGAGGCAAAATGTAAAAGACCTCCTTAGTGCTACAGCGGTTGCAAATGACTTGGTGGATCTCCAATTGCCACTACTAATTAGGACCACCGAAAAAGACAAAAAGAACGGTGATACCCAGTATGACTTGAAGAAAAGCAAAGAAATGTAAAAGAATCTCCTAGTGTAAGAGGATTCTTCTAGAGACAAGAAATTGCTTGTTTCATTTGCAAGGGGCCGCAATTTGCTCGTGCATGCTAAAAAAAAGGTAGGTGATGAGCAAATTAATTATAGTCATGATTTCAAATTCATTATAGTCATGAAGGATCAAGGAAAACGAGGCAAAAACTCGACAAAATAATCCTACCTCAATATGTCTTTTTTGAGTGCAATGAGCATTGAGAAAGAGCATCCAAGTAAAAGCAAATGCAATGAGTATTGAGAAAGAGCATCCAAGTAAAAGCAAACTCGACAAAGAAGAAAATTGGTATATGGAAGATTTGCCAATGGAAAGCATGACTTGCTCCTATCTTCAAAATTTTGCTAAGGAGTCTTTGAGGAAACCAGCCATGGAGTAGTGTCCACAGATTATTTCAATGAGTGCACTGAATTCTTCTGGTGGAGATGGTTTATTAAACCGTCAAGTCCAAATGGCAAAATCATGCAAGTGTTTGCAAGCTTTAGTCAATGCTCAACATGTAGATTGGCATGAAAATTACATGTTGACGAGGGAATAAGGCAAATCTTGCGAGTAGTCGAGGCAAATAAACAATGTCGATGAAAACTCGAGGCTAGGCAAAAATTGACATTCACATTGGCAAAAATCTTTGACAATGAGCATGATTCGAATGTTAGACCAAATATGATTTACACAGCTAATTCATGCTAAATCCAAGGCTTTGAAGGCATATGACTTCCCCAAGTAAGTCCAAAAAAATGAAAATCTATGAGGTTTATTATATAGTTAATTTGGATTGTTATTTAACTTATTCCTAGAACAGTGCAACTATTCTATGAGTCTACTTTAATGGACCATACACTAAGATGTGTAGGATGGCTAACCAAAAGTTTATTAAGGCACTTGTTAATTTAATAAGCGAAGAAGTGACAACAAATGACAAGAACATGGATTAGTAGGCTAAAAAAAGTGAAGCATTACTTTAAAAAGAGGATCACTTATTCAAGTAGTTGAAAAGTGATTCAATGATCTGGCAATAAAGTGGAACATTTCCCAAATCATACTCTCCATTATCATAGTAAACTCAGTAGTCTAAGTGATATAATCCCTACTAACTAATCGAAATTAGTTGAAGAAGTGACAATTCCTCACTAACTTAGTGGGTTAGCAAGAAAGACGAATGATTTAGCTTACTTGATCCCCAAGTTCTTGTAAGTTTATATAAAGGCATCATATTTTGCTCATTGTAGTATGTAGTACATTCAATCATCTTCTTAGAATGAGTTTGAGTTTTATAAAAAAAGTCTTATTATAATAAACTTCGAATAGAAAGGTCTTAAATATTCTTTGTAAAGAGCTTCAAGGATGAAGTATCTTAAGCCCCTTTGTATTTTTTATTACCAAAATAGTTTAATAAAAGATTGATGTTGTGCTAAAAACTAGAAGAGTTCAGCTATTTTGTTGACAATCATGAAAGAAGGCTGAGTTAACCCTTGAAGAACTTAATTTAATTGTCGCACAAGGAATTAAGCTATTTTGTTCAATTTTGTAGTTCCTTGAAAAAGTCCTTGTGACATCTCATGATTGAATGTAATGCTTTAATTGCAACCACCAATTTGGACTAGCAAAGAGTATGAATAACAATGGGTCGAGCTCATACCTTTTATTGTCAACTTCATTTGTTTCACCCATTCAATAAAATGATATCGCTTTTGTTCATAGTTTCATGCCCTTCAGGACCAGGTCGAACCAGAGATACTTCTTAAAATTTTTTACAATAAACACCTAAGACCTTTCTACTAGAAAGTCTGCAATCAGACTTACTCACAAAGCTCTCATACTCTCTCTAAACAGATGATTGTATATACTACCTTCTTCAAATGAACGACATAGAATGTCTTAATATAGATTTACAAGAATTTAGGAACCAAGTAAACTAAATCACCCACTTTCACTATTAACCCACTAAGTTAGTGAGGAGTTACCACTTCTTCCACTAACTCCACCTAGTCAGAAAAGAGTTACACCACTTAGGTCAATAACTCCACTAAGATAATGGAGAACATGGTTTCGAAACATGTACCACTTTGTTGCCACAACACCAAACAACTTTCTCACTACTTGAAGAAGTGCTCCACTTTGTAAGGTAGTGCTCCACTTTCTTTAACTCACCACTACATGTTCTTGTCATATGTCACCACATCATCGCATCTTGAACCTACAAGTGTCTTAATGAGCCTTTGGTTAGCCCTAGCCATACTGGTGCATGATATATCCAAGCCCACTTATAGTTCAATCACATTGCTCTATGACTAAGTTAAGCAATAGTTTGTGCCACTGTATCAAGTCTTAAAGATTTTAATACCTTTAGACTCTCTCATTGAATTCAAGTGTCTTCACACACTCCCCGACTTCACACAACTTAGTGGCGTCCATCCACATCAATGTATACCAACTCTCGCCTATCTTAAGTTTTCTCGAGATTACACATTTGTCTCGCCTATTAGAATTTGCCTTATTCCCTTGTAAACATGTCATCTTCATGTAATCTACTATATCAAGCATTAGCTAAGCCTCGCCAACACTTGTACGATTCTATCATTTGAACTTAAGGGTATAACATATAGCTTCTAGGGGACTAGAAAATGACACATACTTCCTAGTCTAGTTCTTACATGAGTAAGAAATGGAACATATCCAGTATCAAGAAATCAAGGAGCAATCAGGAAGTACAACAGATGCAAGTGCAACCCTAATTAATATAAAGAAATGGTTGTACTTATAAGATGCAAACACAAACTATAATTATGTCTCCATTTTGTGCAACCAACTTACAAGAGAGACAAAAGCATCCATTTTAGCTCTTCCAAAATATATCCTGCAGGACTTCAAAGCATGTTATAATTTATCACCTGCATGGTAGGGAGAAAAAAAGAAAGAAATAGCAAAGTGTGCAACATGCTGGCTGAACAAATCACAAAACTGTCATATACATCATCCTTGCCAATGCGTTACAACTGATCATCTTTGTCAATATGAGGTACATCAGATATCTTTAACATGGAAGCGAAGAAAAAAAGTTGAACAAGATATTAAACATGACCTTAAGTAAAATTTGACCACTGGTAGACAGGCAGCAAAAGAAAGCAATTTATCAAACAGAGTAGCAAAGTTTTGGTATAATAAATCAAAAGCTAATAAAATCTCAAATAATGGTAGAAAAATAATTCATTTGTTTATAATTAAACATTAAAGAAAATGAGATTGCACCTAGATCATAGTATTTTCAATAAGCACACAAACTTCAATGTACAATCTATGCATGAAACTGTCAATCTGAGAAGGAATATGTAACGGTGCGAGAAAACTGAACATTTGACTTTACATCTTAGCTATACCATATCCTAGAAAAAACCCAAGTCTAGTTTAATTTATAAATTAACAGTTTGTAGAATTGCAGCAAGAAGACCCGATCCATAAGTTGAATATCAAACCCAAAGTATTAGCTTACCGTGTGTACATATTTGAAGTCAATTCCTCTAACAACTCCAAATTCAATATCCAAAATTTACAGGATGTTTTCTGTACTTTCTTGATTTACCCAGACTCCCACCATTAACTTGTTCCTTCTCTTGGGATTCACTGTCATCAATTGCCATCAAGTAGTCAAAGAGCTCAGCATTGAATTCCTGAAGAAAAAAGACACCATGCAAGTCAAGCCGAAGCAACAATATGTTTTAACATCTGTTTGGATTATCTTTAATCTTAGCAGGCTCAAAAAATTTTAAACTTAGAACAAAACATAACTCAAGAATATGGAGACGAGAATTCTAGGGCAACTCTGCTTTTGAAACAGCAGACTTGATACCAAACTATTAAAAGACAAATAGCAATAAGTAGAAGCAAACGAATCAAAAGCATAACAGAGTAACAAAGTTCAGTACTTCACATTCAAAGAGGCTTAAAGAAAAAATAAAAATTAACTATATGACAATGTTGACAATGCTAGAACTTCTAAGAAAGGGTTCCCATTGACCATATCTCTCACACAAGAAATATTGAGGATCATCCATATATGGGTTTGGAGTAACAGATAAGTAAGCAACTTCAAGCCATCCTAACATCAAATCTAATTTCAACCAAAATGTAGCTTATGTAGAAGAAGTTCGCATTTGTATAGAAATCTAATTCGTGTACCTACAAAACATCCAAAATATCAAGCCATACACTGGACCACTTGCTTATACAATGCCCATAATTTTACAGAAAAAAACACAAGTAGCAGGAAGCAGGCATATTATGAGCAAACAGCAGAAAAGGGGTAATTTAATAATCCGCAGATTCGCTGACAAGATAGTAAGATACTGAAATAATTAAATCGTTAATCAATTCGCAGACTATCCACAAATTTTTTTTCGCGCAAGTAAATAAAAAAAACTCACAACTGCAAAATAACGAAGACACGACGTTTGATAACGCAGTTCGGCACACTTTGCCTACGTCTGCGGGGCCCTCACCTAGAGTAATTACTTCCACTGTAGTTCACAAAAATTACAAAAGATTGATCTACCTCGTACGACTCAATCTATGTAACCGACCCACAACCTAACTACCCGTGAAAGATCTTCACGCCCAATAACACGACCGACTCGTGTTAA
>JANKOD010000192.1:30588516-30603306 GCA_026284645.1 Erythroxylum acuminatum
TCGAGTGCCATGGTTGCACTTGGAGATAACTCCCCATAATCGTCCACGGACCTTCAAGTAGAGCACCCAAGTAAGCCAGATCCTAAGCAAAATCCACCATAAAGTACCCGTTTCCGACATCGAGAACTTTCGCACCAGTCATATTCCAAATACGCTCCAGCTTTGTACACAATAATTTGTACCCAATACTCCGGCCAAGCAAGTTTACAATCACGGTGTACTTAAAAGGTTTGCACAGCCTTTCTTTCAGACCAGCAGAGAGAGTCACGGTCAGAAACCTCCCACTCCGGTTAATCGTTATGTCTCCCTCATCCACTCGAATCTTCATTGAATTAGCCACATCCTCCATGGTTGTTTCCACCGCAACGCCAGAAACAAGCCTGTCCCGATACCTCGTCAACGGCGGCTCTTCTCTATGCTTCACTTTCTTCGTGGCCCGCCCCTCTCCATCATCCGGCGACGGTTGTCAGATAGCCTCCAGAGGAGGCGTGAGCACTAAGGAAGCTTGCATGCCAAGCGATAAATTAGGGTTAGTACTTAATCATAAACAAATTTATAACATGATTTATGAATGAATACAACAAATCATAAACCTAAATCATGCTTTATTTTGTAACTTGTTCATTTTTATCGCAATAATTGTAGCCATACAAGTGAACATCGTATCTCAACCTTACATTTTAAAGTAATAAATTACAAGTTATATTTTTAACGTTTATAATAAAGTATAACTTGAACCCTAACATTTTGAAGTGTAAGTATCACTCTAATATATATATATATACTTTCTATTTTATTATAAAACTTAATTTCTTTTCTTACAACTTTTTCACGAAATGGCAATCCCTATAATTGTATCAATCTCCAACTTCTAACGATATTAATAAGAATAAGTCAAGACAATTCTATAAATAATGTAAAGAGTTATATGTCAAGTACTAATTTGTGTAGAGTCTACGTTTACTTATAATAAAGTTTGAACTTTTTAGTAATTTAATCGATATAATTCTAACTTCATTAAAATTTAATTAGAATTATAACTAATTCTGATTAAATATTAATAAGGTCTTAATAAGAATTAATTTCTATCTTATTTATCAAATATTATATATTTGATCATAAATTTTCCTAAACTTTTTATTCAAATTGAACTTGATTAAATTACTTTTTTTCATTTTCAGTTATTCTTTGGGTGTAACTTATTAGATTCTCAAATATCATGCCAATAAATATAAATTATATTTAAAATTAGATATTAAATTACTTTAATTTTATGTTCAAATATTTAATTAAATAATTTACGTTCACAAATCAAGTTTATGTCTAATAATGCATAATGACCACTAAAATATTAAGAATGTTAAAAATAGTTTTTAATAACCTTTTCATATAATCAATTCTTTCATCATATATCTTGGATATATAATTAATTTATATTTTATTTGAGTTGAATGATATTATTTTTTCAACATTAATAATTGATTGTTTGAATAATATCTAAAAATGATTTTCAAAGTATTATTTCACCTTAATCAAAATTTTATTAAGTAAATAGTAATATAGAATAATGAAATATTTTTCTTAATTATTATTTCAACTACTTTTATATAGTTGCTATATATTCAATAATTATCAAATGCATTACTTTTGACTATCATATAGGTCATCTACATTTATATCCATCCTTTGTGTCTTCCGATGTATCACTCAAAAGTAAAGTCTTTCAGTTTCATCCAAGCATAAGCAATGGCTAGCTCAAGTAGTAGAAGGGGTAGGAGTGGTTAGAGTAAGGAAGCGTACTTGTTTGCTCCCCCTCACTCGAGGAATCTTCTACTTCTTTTTCTTCTTCTTCTTCATTGTTCCCTTCTTCTTCTTCTTTATTTCTTCTTCTTCTTCTCCACTAGAGTTAGATATAAATTGTTGTTCGACTGAAGGTTTATTGCTTTTAGAGGAAGAGTCTAAGTTTGAGTCTGATTCTTGGTATTATATAGCCAAAATTTGCCTTTTTCTTTCCTCCGGAGTTTCCTGAAAGTGTGTTTCTGAAGTTTGGGGCTTAGAGGAAACAAAGATAGGCTCAATAGGCGTGTTCAAAGTGCCTACTATTGGAGATAGAGAAGAAGACTCAGAAACGAGAGTTTGTTCATGGCTGGAAGTTGAAACCACAGTCTTCTTCTGTCCCTTTGATTTCGTTCTTGCCATTGAGGTTAGAGGAAAAACAGAGAGAAGGCAGAAAGTTTGGGTGCAGAGAGGAAAAATAAAGAGAAGGCAGAAAGTTAGGGTGCAAAAGGAATGACACTTCTAAGAAAGATAACAATTATGATAATGAGTATAGGCAATTGTACACACCAAAAGAGGAAGTGTGATCGTCTGTGTCTTTTTTGTCAGTTCCATATAATTGCTTGTCAGAACTGAACGCTCGTGTTTAAAAGCGAAACGATGCCATGAATGATTTCCTTTTTGGGACACTTGTAATCTACTCTATTTAAACGAAGATGAGTCTTCTAAAACGAAGGGGCCTTCTAAACTAGATGGAGCCTACTATACTAAGGAGAAGTCTCGAACCTGAGGGGAGCCTTCTAAACAAGAAGGATCCTACTAATGTTAATAACAAAGAAAATTCAAATAGATATAATATCAAATAGTTTGCACATACCAAGCTCATTTCTCAACACGCAAAATCTATCTTCAGAGAGTGGTTTAGTGAAGATATCAGCTACTTGATTTTCAGTATTAACATGCAAAAGATCAATGGTACCTTCTAAAACATGATATCTAAGAAAATGATGGTTGATTTATATATGCTTAGTTTTAGAATGATGCACAGGATTGTTAGAAAGATTTATTGCATTAGTATTATCACATAATATAGAAACATGAGAAAAGTTTAGAGAAAATTCTTAGAGTTGATGCTTCATCCATAAGATTTGAGCACAACAACTAGCGACTGCTATATATTCCGCTTTAATTGTTGAAAGCGTTGTGCAATTTTGTTTCTTGCAAGATTAAGAAATTAGACATTCTCCAAGAAATTGGCCGTGACCATTTGTGCTTTTTCTATCAACTTTATCACCTGCATAATCTGCATCACAATAGCCAACTATGTTAAAAGAACCAAATTTTGGATACCATAAACCGAAATACATAGTTTTAAGAAGATATCGAAAGATCCTCTTGACTGTTTGAAGGTGGCTTTCTTTGGGATTTGATTGACAGCGTACACAAAGACACACATTAAGCATAATGTCTGGTCTTGAGCTTGTAAGATATAGTAGTGACCCAATCATTCCTCTATACTTTGTTTCATCTGTAGGCAAGCCTTGCCTTCTTCATCCTTATCAAGTTTAGTTCCAGTATACATAGGAGTACCTATCGGTTTGGCATTATCAAAATGGTACGTCTTGATAAGTTCCTTTGTGTATTTGTATTAGCTAATGAAGATCCCTTTTATTGTTTGCCTTATTTGTAATCCGAGAAAGAAGGATAGTTCTCCCATCATGCTCATTTCAAACTCTCCCTGCATTAATGTTGAGAATTCTTCACAGAAAGATTGATTAGTAGCACCAAATATTATATCATCAACATATAGTTGCACTATGAGTAAATCATTCTCCTTTTTCTTAATGAATAATGTTTATCTACCTTTCCTCTTTCAAAGTTATTCTCAAGTAGAAAATTGCTTAATCTCTCATATCATGCTCGAGGAGCCTGTTTTAGACCATATAGGGCCTTGTTTAACTTCATCATGTGATCATGATGATTTTCATCGTCAAAGTATGGAGGTTGCTTAACAACACTTTTTTGGTAATATATCCATTTAAGAAAACACTTTTGACGTCCATTTGGAACAATTTGAAGTTTCTATAACATGCGAAGGCAAGCAAAATTCTAACCGATTCCAGTCTAGCAATAGGAGCATAAGTTTCATCAAATTCAATACCTTCCTGTTGATTACAACCTTGAGCTACAAATCTAGCTTTGTTTCTTACCATCTTACTATTTTCGTCAAGTTTGTTTTAAAATACCTAACGAGTTCTAATGACTGACTTAGTTTGAGAAGGAGGTGCTATATTCTAAAGTTTGTTTTTATCAAACTAATTTAGTTCATCTTTCGTTATTGAAACCCAATTTTTATCAGTAAAAGCCTCTTTAACGTCTTTGGTTCTAATTGTGAGATGAGGGAAACAAAGTTTTTCTTTAAGGAAGATCTAGTTCTTAGAATTTCAGAAGGATCTCCTAGAATGTATTGACGTGTATCTTGACCTCTCCATTATCTTGGTGTTCTTCTTTGCGTAGGCTCTTACTGAGAGGAAGGAGCCTGTTCCGTCCTGGCTTCAGGAGGACCTTCTTGATCTTGTGATTCCGAAGGTACTGTAGGTGAAGTTAATGTATCTTTAGAAACCAGGGGATGTTCTTCATCATTTGAATCAGCTGCCATTGTTAAAGGTAGAGCTTCATCACATACTACATGTATGATTCTTCTATCTTCTTTGTTCTTTTGTTGTAAACTCTGAATCCTTTACTAACAGTACTGTAGCCCGTAAAGATAGTTGCATCTGATCTCGCATAAAACTTTCCAAGGTTGTCTTTCACATTATTTCGAACAAAGCACTTGCAACCAAATGCTCGAAAGTAGGCAACATTTGGTTTTCTTCCTTTCCATATCTCATAGGAGGTCTTTTTTAGAATAGGTCTTATAAGACACCAGTTGAGTATGTAACAAGCAGTGGATACCACTTCTTCCCAATAACCATGGGGTTGGCCACTTTCACACAGCATTATCTTGACCATATCAACTAGGGTGGTTTAGGGTTTAGGGTTTAGGGTCCTGTTCTTTCTCTGAATTGAGGAGTCCTTGGGCAAGAAAAGTGTGTGAGTCATACTATTACTATCACAGAAATCTTCAAACTTTATGTTATCAAATTTTCCTCCATAATCGCTCCGAATTAAAGTAACGTAGTATCGCTTTTCGATTGGAATTTTTCTGTAAAACTTCTAAAAAACTTCAAGAGCATCATCTTTATTTGATAGGAAGTAAACCTATGTAAATCTTAAATAATCATCTACTAAAACAAAACCATAATGTTTACCACCAAAACTTTGAGTCCTAATGGGACCAAATAAATTTATATACACAAGTTCAAGCGGTTGTTTAGTGGACACAATATTTTTAGGAGGGAAGCTGCTTCTGTTTTGTTTTCCTTTTAAATAAGCTTCGCAGACTTGAGTATTCCTGAACTTCAGATCAAGTAGTCCTCTCACTAGCTCATTTTTTGACAATTTTAATAAGATGCTCATGCTAGCATGTCTAAATCTTCTATGCTAGATAAGAGAATCCTTTTCTAGAGAAACAAAACACTTAACGCTTTGTGAATATATGTTTTCTAGTTGAGAAAAGTATATATTATGATTTTTATGAACAATAAATAAGATATTACCATTATGATTATCCACTATTTCACAATGAGATGCATAGAAAATTTCTTTATAACCTTTATTATATAACCGACTTACACTTAACAAGTTATGTTTCAAACCATCAACATAAAGGACATTATCAATAGAGGCGGAGTCATAATCACCAAATTTACCAATTCTAGTGACCTTTGCTTTATTTTTGCAGCGAAAATGAAATGACCTCCGTCTTTCCTTTCAATATAATTGAAATGTGATATTTCACCTGTCATATGTCTCGAACAACCATTGTCGACTATTCATTGATTTTCTCTTGTCTCTGTTTTGAAGCATATTTGCAAAAAAATATTATCTCATTTTAGGTACCTAAATTTTTCGGGGTCTTTTCGAGTTAGTAGATTGACATTTCAGTCTCCAAACATACATTTAAGATAATTTCTCCATTTTACGAAGTTTACAAAAATGATTAATGTGACCATGTCTACCATAGTAGAAACATTAAACAGATGAATGAGAATTGCTATAATTTCTACCATGTATTAGGTTCTTGCTATTTTGATTATAGCTACTGCTAGATTTAACAAAGAAGTTCTTGTATGACCTAACATTATTATTTTCATTGTAGCCTATTCCAGCTTTATCAAAGACGCATTTACCACTACCAAGTAGTGCATCAAGGTTGTTCCTTCCATCAACGAACTTCGCAAGATTTTTTCTACAAATAAGCTCTTTCCTGCACATTTCTCTTTCTCAAGCACATTTCTCTTTCTCAAGTTCTACGGCGACGGCCTTTTCTTCTAGTTGTCTCACTTTATCAGCATCATTCTCAAGTAAATTATTTTCTAATGGCTAATCTTTCTTCTAGAACTTCTTTTTCAGAAACCTTTTGCTTATAATCAACTTCAAGAGGCATATTTTTGGTCGCCAAACTCTCATTCACAGATTCTAATGATTAAATCATACTCTTTAGAGATGCATCATTGTTCTTGGACTTCTCAACTTCTTTGAAATACTTCACTGTCAACTTTTTGTACTGATCATATAATTCATAATATGCACTTTTCAATTCATCGACTTTAATATTAGAGTCAGAATAATATACCTCATCGTTTCTTGATTTAGCCATAAAGCAAACGTTGCTGACTTCTTCTGGATCTTTTCTTCAAAGTTTTCAAAGTCCTCGTCTGACCAAGTTGTAGTCATTGCTTGCTTTCTGGGTTTTCTGTTTTTTGTTTTCTAACTTTTCTTTTTGAAGAAGAGGACATTCAGGTCTTGTGTGTCCAGGCTTCTTGCAGTGATAGCATATGATTTGATTGTTTTGTGTATTGCTATTGTTGCTGTTGTCTTTTGATAGGAACTTGTTGTTCCCAACTTTCTTGTTTCCTTCTCTTTCCTTCATCAGCTTCTTTTTATAGAAGCGGGCATTTTTAATGATCATGAAGTTGAACTCGTCATCTCCATCTATTTATAACTCAGTGTCACTTTTATCACCATTTAATTCATCAGTTGCTTTTAGTGTCATTTCTTTTCTATAGGAGGATCCTTCATCTCGCCTAAGCTCGGTTTCATGGATCATTAGATTTTCTCCTAGCCAGTCAAGTGAAATAGTGTTTAGATCCTTTGTAGTTTCTAAAGCTGTCACCTTAGGTCTTCATTCCTTTGGTAGTGATCTTAGAATCTTCATCACAAGCTCATCATTGGGATATATTTTTTCCAAGTTCATTAAGATCGTGATGATGTTGTTGACTCGTTCGAAGAATTCATTTATGGTTTCTCCTTGTTTCATACCAATAGTTTCGTATTGAAGCACTAAAAGGCTTATTCTATGTTTCTTTACCTCATTCGTTCCTTCAAAAGTGACTTGTAGTTTATCCCACATTTTCTTTGCTGTAGAGCAGTAGGATATCTTCTCATATTCTTCTGGAGATAGTGCACAGATCAAATGATGTTTTACTTTAATGTTTAACTGTGCATTTTTTTTGTCAGCATCAGACCATAGTTCTATTTTTCTGTAGTGAGAATTGTAGCTCCAACTCTGATGGCTTGCTAGACTTTAATATCTACAAATTGGAGATAGATTGTCATTCTCTCTTTCTGATATACTAATATTTTCATATATGTTTATGACTTAATTCAGAGTCATTTACATTTATTTTATGTTCATTTATGGCTGATTTATCATATTTTAGCATTATTCGAGGTCCGTTAACGTAAAATGCATAAATGAAACAAATAGACTCGAATTGCACTGTTTTTGAGTTTCTGGCAATCTTGACCTCTAGTCATTATAGGATTTTTATCTCGAGATTGGTTTAGCCAAAAATTTTGAAATTTCATACTTAAATTCTTGACTCATTGATTGATATTTTGGGACCAATTGCAGCTTTTTTCTGAGATAGAATTCAGGAGAAATAAATTGCAGAAATTTGCGTCAGATTTTGGAGTGCCAGAATGACCTGTCGACGATATTTTGATCATAACTTTTGACTTAGATGGCAAAATCCCGTGATTAAAGTCTCATATTGAAGCTAACTCAAAGAAGAAGATACTGATAAAATTTGAGCTCCTAAATCATCACATTTTAGATTTTATGTACTGTCGAATTTGACTTTGAAAAATCCATTCCAACCAGCCAAGGATCAACATCAGCCCCCTTCTTTTAATTATTTCAACCTATGTACAGCTCATTCTCCACTCCAAAAAGAGCCTCCATTTTCCACAAAAACATGCATCAGCCTCCAAATTCACGCCACCCTTCCACTCTTCACGCAAGCAGCTTACACACATCAAAAGATGCACCCTTTATTGACTAACAACTAGCTTCCAATAACACCTCTCCAATCATGCATGCAAACCACACCATTTACAAGCTCCATATTTCAACAACGCACGCAGCAAGGTGGAAAAGCATTTTCACAGCTCATATACATGCAGCCAGCCCCTCCAAATTGACGCAGATCATCCATGTTTCAGGCATAACAAGACAGCCTCTAAAGTAAGAAAAAACGCTCTCCATCCTTCACGCCACTTCCATTCACCAAGGCCTCCAATTACTCACCAAAGCAGCCTCCTTAGACACATACACACCTCCACTCACCTCTCTATCGACAGCCAGCCTCCACTCATAGCCACGCACACATATCCATCCACCACACTTCACGCCCACACACACAAACACCATACCTTCCTTCAGATTTTCACTTATTCTCCCTTCTATATTCCTCCACCAAAACAGCCCACTCTCCATTCACTCCACGCATCTCACAAGATGCCTTCCATCAATAAGCCTCAGCGCATCACTCACAAAAGCCTCTTCCAAGTTCCAACTCTCACGCACCTGTTGGGAGACACCATTCACGCAGCACCTTTCATTCATCACCCACCAACACACGACATGCATTGAACCAGCCTCCACACCAACCATTATCCTTAACACACGCAACAACACTCCATGTTTTACTCACCAAAGCAGCAGCTCTCCTTTGATTCACGTAAGAAGACAACTTTAATTCTCCACCAACGCAGCCAGTAACTTCAACACAGTTAGCCTCACAACACTCCACGCCATTCACCAGCAGCAACAACGTGGCCTGTTCACGCAAGCACTCCACACAAGGAGAGGGGAGAGCACATTATTCTGTTGTAATTTGGAACTATGCTTTTTGTTTTTAATTGATTATGTCATAAGTTTATTTAGAATGTATGCCTGTGGATTGCTTGACATGATGATTGTGGCTAAAACCTTAATTTCTCTTAGGGATTTGATATTTTTGTTGATGCTTTAATATTGAATTTTGTTGGAATCCATGACTGAAATTTTATATACTTGTTGATTTTCCCTTGGATTTATTTGTTATTCCTTTGGATTATTGAAAATTGTCTTGGTATAAATTTGCCTTTGGAAAAAGGGAGTTTTTGCTAGAAGATTAAAGGAAATTTTGACTAGGATTTTTTTGTTAGTTGGGAGACCCAAAAAACTTAGAAGGTAAAAATTGAAGGTTTGAGACTTAAGAAACTCTAGGAAGAACTTAAATAAGGGATTACTAAGTGATGTCTAGAGTGGATAGATTAATTCATCTTTGGAAAAAGGAGATTAATTACTCTTAAAATTCACCTACAAGGTTAGGATATTTCAGTTGCAGAGGATAGCTAATTCAATATTAAGATTGACAAAAATATCATTCCCTAAGCGAAAGTCATTCCCCTTTGCCATTAAAACTTTTAATTAGTAAATTGTTACAATCTTTTCTTAATTAATTATTGCATAGATTTGTCATATTCATAGTTATTTTGGTTTCAATAAATTGTGTAATTGCTTAGAAATTTCCTTGAGTTTTTAATAATTCGCTACATTGTCTTAATTTTCCAAAATTTCATCCAACCTGATTTCAAACACTATTAGCTAGCATAGATTTAAAATTTTCTCATAATCCCTGTGGACACAACTCGGTTCTTACCGATTTATTACTCACTTCGACAACCGTGCACTTGCGGTTCACAAACAGTACATCAAAGGTTTTGGGTATGGTCGTAAGCTAATTGATTCATCATCGTCGTGACCAGCATATGTAACGACGCTTCAAAAGGAAAATCAGTCGCTTAAGGCTCAGTTACAATGTAATGAAAAAAAATTATATCGTACAGAAGAAAAGTTAGAGCATATTGAAGAAAAAAATACAATGTAATGAAAACAATTAGACCGTACTGAAAGAGAGCTGACCAAACTTATAAAGATGGTCAAACTATATAAGTAGTAATAACGATAATGAGGAGTCTTAGTTTATACATAATTTTTTTAACTTTTGTAGTTAACATTTAATTACATTTTATTTTTATATAAAATGCATATAATTTTTAATTATTTATATTTTATTTTTGTTTACTTAATTATAATTCAAACAATGTTAGCAACAATAATTTAAACAATGTTACTTAGTTATAATTCAAGCAATGTTAAAAACAATAAAATGGATTAAAAATGTTACCAATAATTATAAGTAAATGATAAATTGTTAATAAGAAAGTGTAGTAAAAAAAATCATCACCAAAACTTTTTAGCTACAATTACAAAATCATCACCAAATCTTTTTAGCTACATTCCACAAAACGTCGTCAATAATCTTTCGCTACGTTCTGAATATATTTTGCTATTAAAATTAAATCGTCGCTAAAAATTGATAAATTGTTAATAAAAAAGTGTAGTAAAAAAATCATCACCAAAAAGTTTTAGCTACAATTACAAAATCATCAACAAAACTTTTTAGCTACTTTCCACAAAACGTCGTCAATAATCTTTAGCTACGTTTTTAATATATTTTGCTGTTAAAATTAAATCGTCGCTAAAAATTATTGCAGACGCCTACGTTAGTGAAGCTAATTATGTTTAGCGACAAAAAAACGGTGGAATTAGTTATTTGTGACAATTCACTTTCTCCTCACCTATCCCTTTTTGCGACGGATCCATGATAGGAGCAAAATATATTAGGCAATGATTTTTTTGAAAATGTTGCAGATAATTGTTTGCTACCGGGATTTGGCGACCATTTGTGTGATGATTTTTTGCCATCACTAAAAGTTTTTGCGACTAATTATTGTCTTTCAGTGATGAAAATTTTCTTCACCAAAAACATGTTATGTTTTAGTAAATATATTTATATTCTTTCTTTATAAACTAATTCCAACAAAAATTCTTTTAGTTTTGAAAAAAGCCCAAGATATATATTAAATTGATATTGAAGGTTAAATTTTGATTTATCTTTATCTTTTTACTTTATTTTCAAGAATATTGTTTTAAACAATTTATACTTGAATTAAGTTATATTTTTACTAAAAATTCCTACGGTGACACATGTTTAAGTTTAAAAGCTATTTTGACTAATTAACCTTTAATTGATTATGTATTTTTCACTAGTTTTAGATATTTATTTATATAGAACTTATAAATTGTAATGTTATGATGATTTTCTCACTTGAAATTATGTGTTATTGTACATAATAATAAGATATTGTATTAACGATTTAAATATTATTTTAAGATACATTCAGTCGAGGTGAATTAAAGCTGAATAACTCAGGCGGGTTCGAGCCAGACTTGAAAATATGCTTCTGCATCAAACATGAGTAATGAGTTGTAAAAAAGAGTATCATCTCATTATGATTTATGCGCGGGGTCTTATTATGGAGCTTTTTTGTAAATGTTGATGGACATTGGACGTTGGACAATTGCTGAGTATGGCAAATTTGAAGGAGTTGGCCAAACTTATGTGTCCATGCATTAATGTCTATATGATGTTCATGCAGACCTGTAACTCCAAATTTTATTTTCCTTCCAAACCTTGATTTTTCAAAATCAAACTACAAGTTTACTGTACAACAACTTAACCATAAACTTTTTCCTCAAAGGGTAAAAGATGTCAAACTTTTTAATAATTTTATTCATTTCATAAAATTTTTCATAAAAATTTAAGATGACTAAATATAATATATATTTCTTTCAAAAACAATTATTTTTAATAGTTGTTATTAATCCATAATAATTTGTATTTGAAGAATTTAAAAATCCTTATTTATAATAAATTGGTTTTTCAATAATTTTGATCATAAAATAATTTTAAAATTAGTAAAATTATATAAAAAGTTTTAAATGAAGAAATATCAAGATTTGAGACCAAATATTTCCCACAATCTTAGGTTTGGAGAGCCAATAATTGTTCAAAAGTAGGTATAATTGTCAGGCGTTATATTAAAAGAAGCAAAAGGTAAAAAGAAAGAAAAAAAGATCACAACTAAAGTTAAGTGATACAGCAACACCACGAGACTCGTGAACATTCAAGACTCAAATTCTTTATTGTTTTTTGTTTAACTTTTTTCATTCTTATTGTTTTCTCTTTTAGGTGCTCCTCTTCGTGCGGTGTATATGCCAGTACTAATTCTAACGGACAGTGATAAAACAAAAAATGGAGAAAATACCATGTGTCGTGGTACCAAGAGAAAGCAAAATAGAAATGAAAGAAGTTTGAGAGCAAAATATAATTCAGTAAAGCAAGGGAGGAGTTACAGATTCTAGAGGGTTGGAAAGTACATAAATATCAGGTGATTTTCATACAAGAAATGGTCGAGGCTTCAAAGAAAAGGAGAGAATGGTATCAGAAAAAAGAGCATGTATCTTTTGGAATTTTGTATGGCTTAGCCTTCTAACTTTTAAATATAATTTTCAAAGAAGATTGTTTAGTATAAAATTGATGGTTCTTAACATATGAAATATCCTGAAAATGTTCAACACGACCATCCAAATTCTTGCTATACATTAAAATATCATCAAATTAGACTTCCTAATGAAAGAATGCAAAATATAATTCATTAACCTCATAAAGATGCTAGGTATATTAGTTGAACCAAAAAACACCATTAACTACTCATATAAATTATACTTTATCTTAAAGGCATTTTTGTATTCATCATCTTCTTTCATGTCAATTTGATAATAATCATTTCTTAAATTAATTTTAGAAAACATGGACAAACCTTGAAATTTATCAATAATATCATCCATATTAGGGATATGATATTTATACTTTATAGTGATTTCACTGATGACTTAGTAATCAATACACATGAGCCATATTTCATCTTTCTTTAGCACAAAATCATAAGAACTACACATAAACTAAGACTCCTCCTTACGAATCACTTTTGCATTAACTCATCCACTTGCCTTTGAATCTCTTTTGTCTCCCCAGGATTGGTTCTATAGATTGGTCTGTTAAGAATTGTTGAACCATGAACAAAATATATTTTGTGTTATATACCTCTTAAAGGAGGTAACTATGGGTTATTTCCTCAGGAAATAAATTTGAAAATCCTTGCAATAAAGAAATTGCCAAACTAAGCAAAGAAGTGTTAAGATTGTTAGCTCAAAAACTAATATCCTAATGCAAAAATAGAAATAGTTGTTGCCTTACTAACGTGACACTCTTAATCTCACAAGTACTAACAAAAGTGCTAACTCTCTTTCTTTTCTCTATATTTTGCACTCCACATTCTAAAAGTTTTTTTTCTCATTGTATATCACTATATTCTTTTCACTTTTTTACATATACTCACTCTTTTTTTCACTCTTCTTTTTCTTGAGCGCTTGTTTATTTTTAATTTATCAAACACTCTTTTTCTTAAGCTATCTCTTTATTCAACCACTAATGATTTTAGTTATAATATCCTCACAATGCTCTTGCAACTTTCTACATATAAGTCCCTATGATAATGGCTAGGTATGAACCTTATACAGATTATTGTCCTTATCTCTTCATATGATTGAATAAGTCTCTCACTATTCCCCTGCCCATTAATCACAAATTGATCCTATGAAATACAAATATAATCAATAAATTCAAATATTGCTAGTTTAACCTTCTTTTCCTTAAAGTAATTATGATAATCAAAAATATGTTCTACCTTTCTCCTCCACTCCAAATATAGTTCAGGATCATTCTTCGCTTGAAAGGTAGGGATTTTCATTTTAATACTTCCCAAATTGTTATTCTATTTTGATCAACCCTTTTTCCATTCCTAGAACTAATCTTATCATAATCAGAGTCATCCTTTTCTTCCTCTTCAAATATGTGTTTCTTAAAGAATTTAGGTTCTGATAAAGTCTCTAAACTATCTAATCTTATGTTTAGAACGTTAAATTGGTCCTGGGTAGACCTTATGAGCATCTTGAGATTGAAGTCTGCATTATCTCTGCCATTACTCATGTTTAAATCTACAAACAGAATCTTAGTAACAAAGATTGGTTTTCCTTTTGACTCCCTTACTTGTTTACGCTCAAGATTAGGTCACTTAATCACCCTTGTTTCGCTCAATTTTGGCTTTTCTTGATGATTTTCTTACCATTCTTACATTCTATCTCTCAATTTCCCCTTAGAAGCCCTTTAAAAAGAACTTTATCAATGGTCCTACCAAAATAGCAAGCAATAATGAGGTGTATTACTTTGGTTGATAAAAATTAGGATTAACAAGAAAGGAAAAAGGAAGAAAAATTAACAAAAGGGTAACAAGGATGAATTGACCTAAAGAATAGGTTAACCAAACTAACAAAAAGGTAATAAAGATGAAACAAAACTAAGAATCTTCTTTTAAACTAGAAAAAGGATTATAATTTATGTTACCCCCAGAATTTTTTTTATGATCATTAAGCATGATTAATGGAATTAAAGCATTAATGAACTAAATTAAGCATGATAGCATTAAATGAATTAGATAACATGAATTAATGAAAATTGATGAGTTAGTTAGTATGAATTAATGGATTTAATGTGTTAGTTGAATTTAATGTGGTAGATGTAACTTAATGAATTAGTTGGGCTTTGGGCCCAAATG
>JANKOD010000192.1:30617605-30629861 GCA_026284645.1 Erythroxylum acuminatum
TTTGATTTAGTATTTTGAAAGTTATTCTCTAAATATTTTCAAACTGTTCTCATTCTGAAATAGTACACTTTACTCAACTTCTATCTAGAATTTGAAAGTCTTAGAGACTGAATTACAATTCAATTTCTTCAAACAATCTATAGCCCCATGTCTCTAGTTTACTCCAAATTAAAAATCATCATATTTAGATAACAATAGAAGAAGTTATAGGCAAAAGAAGGAAAGATGTTCAATGGACAAAAGCTTTTAGGATGTTTAACCCTACAAAAATTGAATCACGGACGTGAAACCATCACTCACGCCCATTCATACCAAAATAAATCAGTCACGGGCATGAAACCATCACTCACACCTGTGTATACCTAAAAGTCACGGTCGTGCATCCTTAACTCATGGTCGTGCACTCCCATTCTCCAGAACAAATTTCCCTAATTTTTCCTCATCATTTTCATCTTAAATTTATCAATCAATCCATTTTAGATGGCTACAATTTTTAGTGGAGATGAAAAACAATGTGTTATGAGTCTATTGGTTCAAGAATCAAGTCATTTGGACATTGGGTGAGGAAGTTATAACAAAAATATCAAAGGATGTTCAGAAACAAACATTTTGGAAAAACGTTGAAAGTCGCGATCGTGCTTAAGCACGGTCGTGACTCACGTCCTTCTTAAACGATGTCGCGATCTTCTTCACCGTATTAAACGGCTTCTTCTTCCATTTTTTTCCATTTTTTCCAACTTAATCACTTCTAAATCATCTATTATACATTTCTACACCCACTACAATTTCTAAACAAATCATATTCAAACTTATTCTTCAAATATCAAAAATCCAAAACTTCATATATGCAAATTTCAGTTTCTGCATTTTGTTTCTCTTTGTACCATCATTTGATAACTTACTTTTCACTTTTCTACTCTTTCATTTCATCAAAAGCTTATCATTTATCAACTCTATACCACGACTTTACCAAATCTTCATTTCATATTATTAAACTCATTTAAACTCATCTCTATAAACACTTCACGTGTTCATGCATGAACAATAAAAACAACCATATACGTATTTCTCTAAACCATAACAGAGACATCAACTTTCGTGAACTTTTGCATATCCAAAACATAGTTTATTTCATACTTTTCTGGACAATTCCTATTTCACAAATCTTTCATCTAGTTTATTCATCACCGAAACTACACTTCTCAAACCCACGCGTGCATATGTATATATTTACACCGTAAAACATCATCAGAGTTACTTACTTAATTAAGTTATTCCCAGCAGTAAGAGTGAATCAATGACACCCTATAGGAATAACAATTTGCTATTTGGTGATGAATAACCAGAAGAGTTTTTTGGTGATTCTAGTGAAGAACAAACGATGTATAGTAACCTTTCTTTACTAAACACTTGACTACATATCTTCTTTGCATGAAATACACGTGTCTCCCAACACTTGTCATCATACATGTGAGTCATTTGTCACATCTATAAGCTGCCACGTGTCACAAAATAATTGATCAATTTCATTATTTTTCTTATTCTAAAAATACTTCAAATTTTCAAAATACCTTAAATATACCAAAATTGCCAAGTAAATTGTAATCGCAGTAATAACTCAATTATGCCCGAAAAATGTCAATAAATGCATGTACAGTCATATTAATGTGCAAAACTCATTATTATCGCGTATGTGTATGTCATATCATGCATAAGCATGAGTTGTACGTTCTAATTTTTCAGTAATTTATCATGTTCGCTATTAAAGACTTATCATTAGCAACGGGATATTACAATACGAGACGTCTAAGATCACCAAAAGTCTCAAAATAGGATTGGACATTCAAATTTTCCATCGTTAAAGAAATATGATAAGTAGGGTCAAAAAGCTTCTATGATGAATCAAATAAACTTCATCTCTTCGAGTTAAATAATAAAAGTTTTTTATTAGATAAGATGATAGACCATTGTCAATATCCTATAATAAATGTATTGCTATTTTTAGACTTTACAATAGAATCAAAGTCATTTTAAAATTTTTTATTTAAGTTTGAGTTTAATTTAAAACTCTAACTTGATCGGTTTAAGGAAAATTAAGTTGGACTGTCATCTTTAACTATTTTTAGAGATATCTAAAAAGGCCCCACAAATTCGGCCTGATTTTGGCCCAGATGTAGCTGAGCCCAGTCTGTAACCCGACCGTTATT
Organism: Erythroxylum acuminatum; assembly: GCA_026284645.1. NCBI lineage: Eukaryota > Viridiplantae > Streptophyta > Magnoliopsida > Malpighiales > Erythroxylaceae > Erythroxylum > Erythroxylum acuminatum. The sequence continues at coordinate 30,619,813 of JANKOD010000192.1, forward strand.
TCCAAAACGACGCCTTTTTTAAAGTCTTTGTTTTAAAAAGAATGATGAGCTAAGTTAGCCTGTGCTCTGTCATGCTATAAGCTGGACCTCGAGCTAGTTAGCCCATGGTCATATCAAGCCATAGGCTGACTTATCCCGACCCACCCGAGGTAGGACGACTCGAACTTGGCCCGACGTATTAACTATTTTTAAGGAGACTGATCATAGGGCTGCTTTTGACGAACGAACTGTTGGAGTGGTCCACTTCCAAAGTCACGTCAAGATCATTTCTTCCGTTCATAAAGTGTTCTTTATCCACGTTGTAGCAATTATAAGATAAGAGCTTTATAAATAGAGACGAAAACAAGCCAAACTTAAACTCGATTTCAAAGGTTTGATGGAATTTCGGGTATAATAATATTGTTTTAACTAATTAATTTTTATTTTTAAAATAATATTATTTAAATTAATCAAATTATTTAAGTCAAGTAAAATTGATTTCTTAAATTTAAATTTAATTTATTAATTTAATTCGTTCAAATTTCCAAACTTATTCGGAAATTATAATTTTTTATAAAGAAGAGATTCTAGTTAATATATTAATTTTTTATTGTTAAAATAAAATACCACGCATTTTCAAATAATGAATTCTAATATTTTAACCTTTCACGAGAAGAAATAATGAACCTATGATGAAGCATGTATATATAGCTTTATGACACATTGGGTTTTATAATGTTTTGTGAAAAAATATTAAAATATGAATTTTATACTAATTAAAATATTAATTAGTATATAATATACAACTTAGAATATATTTTTCATGTGTTAATAATAATTTAAAGTACTTGAATACAATTTAAAAAATTATTAAATTTAAATTATTAAAAATTATAAAATTAAGAATAAAATCATATTCAATTGTCAATAAATGTCTTAAGAATATTCTAATTATCATGATATAATTAATAGTAAAATTATTAATATTATTAATAATATAAATATACTTTTTCATAAATCATGTTAAAAATAAAATTTAATTTAACGTGTATTTAACAAATTATTAAAAATAATATGAAACAAACTTATTTTCGACAAAGTCTAAAACATCTTAACATTTCAACCGCCCCAAGGAAGGACAAGCGCCTGAAGCCTTACCCTCTTATACTGGGTTGCCGCGTGCCGACGCACAGTAACACAAACAATTACCGGCGTGATTTTACACTATTGCCACTCACTCAATCCACGCAATTCCAATCAGATTCTTTTCACACAACGTGGAAGCAGCAAAATTTTGCTCTGTCATTAGCAATCAGCGGAAATGATGCATACCGTCTTTATCTGTCGCTGAGCCAAAAACAACCCTTTGAAGAGCTAACGAGTCTAATCAATGGAGGAGAGACCGGCCGGAGGGGCAACCGGAGCTGAATCTCCGGCAACAGCTGAGCCTCCGTCGTCGCGCCGACGAGCTGGAGGTATGAAGAGGAAAGTGAACGCACTCTCAGGATCGGGCTCATCGTCCACTCCTTCGAAGCGTCTCACGCGCGACAAAGCTGCGATCGTTCACGCGCCGATCCACAATGGTCCGTTGACCAGAGCGCGTCAGGGGCCGAGCAGTTTCGCAGGGGCGACGGCGAGTGGTCACTTTGGGTTTGAAGAGAAGGCGGCGGCGACGTCGTTGCAGGAGGTGACGAAGGCGATGGAGGAAGAGAAAGTGACTAAGTTGGAGGAGTTAGAGGCTGCGATGGAAGCGGATTTTGAGAGTCTTAGATCGCGAGATCCTAATGTTCATGTTGTGCCTAGTCATTGTGGTGAGTTTCAGTTTTCAATTCTTTTGCAATTCCATGTTTTTTTCCGTTTTGTCGATGAATTAATTGAGAGGCATTTCATCAACTACAAAATGTTGCGAGCAGTGAGGATAGTATTAGAAATTTTTTAAACGAACTACTGATTATGCTTGAGTAGTTATGGTTTTGGATTGTATACTTTTGTTTAGGGTTTTAGAGTTTTGCTTATGACTTATGATTGGTCTGTGAAAGTGAAACCCGTATCGTTGAGTATTTTACTATTAAATTGACTTTGTCAGTTTGGTTGCTGCGATAAAAAGAATATGAAGTAGAGGTGGTGAAGATTTTGAATGTTATGTTGGTTATAGATTTTGCATTGCTTACTTTTCTCCCTTATCAATTACAGGGTGGTTTTCATGGACAAAGGTTCATCCCCTTGAAGAGCGGGTGATGCCTTCATTTTTTAATGGGAAGTCCCAAACTAGGACATCTGATGTGTATATGAAGATACGGAACTGGATTGTTAAGAAGTTCCATTCAAATCCAAATGAGAACATTGAATTGAAAGATCTGTCAGAGCTTGAAGTTGGAGATGCAGATGCGAGACAAGAGGTGCTGGAGTTCTTAGACTACTGGGGATTGATTAACTTCCACCCATTCCCAGAAATAGATCCCGCTGCAAATATGGATGATGCTGAGACAGCAAAGAAGGATTTGTTGCTTGAAAATTTGTTTCACTTTGAATCCGTTCAACCATATCAATCTGCTACTCCTAAACCAAACGTCTCAACCCCAGCCATGCCATCTGGTTTATTTCCTGACTCTGCAATTGCTGAAGACTTGTTGAGGCCTGAGGGACCTTCTGTTGATTATCACTGCAATTCTTGTTCAGCTGATTGCTCAAGGAAGCGGTACCATTGCCAGAAGCAGGTTGGTTGTATTCTAGATCTAGAGTCTATAGGTTCTTGCTTGTATAAGGAGACAATTTTATCTTCATCTTGGCACGACGCATCCTTTTTGCAGTACATATATTCATATTAAATGTTTTTTTCATATTTGGTGCATTTTGAAACAAAGGACTACTAGTACTTATACTGTATTGCAGGCTAATTTATCATTTCTTTAACTTAATCCAAAAGGGATCTTTATGTGATTCAGTTGAGTTTGTTTGCCATCTGACTCCATCCTGTGATTGTATTTATTATCATTTTGAGATTAGAGTGATGGATATTGCCCCTTGTCAATTTTTGCATTCTTTCTGATTGTATCCATGTTAACAGGCAGATTATGATTTATGCGCTGATTGCTTCAATAATGGAAAGTTTGGGTCAAACATGTCTTCATCAGATTTTATTCTTATGGAGCCTGCTGAGGCTGCTGGTGCAAGTGGTGGAAAGTGGACAGATCAGGAGACCCTACTCCTTCTTGAAGCATTGGAACTTTATAAAGAGAACTGGAATGAGATTGCGGAGCATGTTGCTACAAAAACAAAAGCTCAATGCATTTTGCATTTTCTTCAAATGCCTATTGAGGATGCTTTTCTTGACTCTGTTGATGATATAGAAGGCGGTACCAAAGAAAATGCAGATCTGGCTGTGACAACTGTTGAAACATCTGGCTCTAAAATTCTAGCTGAAAGAAGTGACGGTAAAAATGGTTCTAATGAAGATCAACCAACATCACCTTTAGAAGCTTCAAAACTAGAAAGTGCAGGTGAAGTAAAAGTATCTGATGAAACTAGAAAACTTGATAATGTTGCAGACTCTGGTAAGTCTGAAATTTCTGACAAATGTAAGGCTGGTCAAGATTTGGAAGAAAACTTGGCTCTCAAGGCGCTTACAGAAGCATTTGAAGCTGTTGGGTACCTTCCAATGCCTGGAAACCAGCTTTCATTTGCTGAAGTTGGAAATCCTGTAATGGCTTTGGTAAGAATTCTTGTTTTGCACTTTCAGCTTAAAATTATTTCAGATGATTTTCAATTTAAGCATTGGTTTATAAATGTAGGCAGCATTTATGGCAAGACTGGTGGGACCTGACATTGCTACTGCTTCTGCCCGTACTTCTTTGAAATCATTATCAAGCAAGTCTCCTGGCTTGCAGCTGGCTGCAAGGCATTGCTTTCTTTTGGAAGATCCACCAGATGACGTAAAGGACCAAATTGATTTGCACAGTGCTGCTGAAATGGCTGATCAGGATGTTCAAAACGACAACCAGAATGATAAAAGTGAGAAATGTGAGAAGAATAACTCTTCAAATGAAGACTCTGATCTGGAGGAAAATATAACAGTGGATTCTTCAAATGCTGAAGTTGCAGAGAAAGTAACCTCTGTAAATGAAGAAGGCACTGCTGTTACTTGTGAGAAACTTGAAACTGGTGAATCACAAGAATGTGAGGATTCAAAGTTGCTGAAGGACGGCTCAACAAGTACCCTCAAGGAATCAAATGAAACACCATCCAAGTCAGACTGCCACTCTAATTCTAAGGAATTGCAAGAAGAACCTTCATTGGAGAAGCTTTCTGAGACTATTACATCAGCTAAGGTTGTGGATGAGGGGACTGATTTGAAACAATTGGAAAAGTATGAGCCTTCTCCGTCAATTACTCTGGTGTCAGTTGAAGAGCCTGCTAAACATGTAACATCAAAGAATGTAGACATGGGCACAGATTCTTTGCCCTTGGGAAAGAAAGTGAAACATCCTCAAGAGAAAGGTGTACCAAATGATATTGATATGTCATCTTCACAAGCATCAGAGGCTGGGAAGTCTCAGCAGGCTCATATGAGTTCATCAATTGGAGTTAATGCAGGTTTATTATCCTTTTCTTTTGGGTGTTTTGATTTATGTGTACATTATCTAAGTTCTTGTGATCCTTTGTATAAGCTACTTGAGATATATAAATATAAATAAACAAGCAAAAAGATTGTTGAAACAAGGTATGTAAGTTCGAACAAAATGGTGATCAAATTTTGTTGGCAAGTTATGTTGCATGATGGATGGGCCTTATGTTCTTTCCAGAGTTCCTTCCCTTATGAATGTTTCAACCATGTCAAAATGGTTTTGATAAATGTGTTGCATTTTTCCCATCCCTTTTATTTTATCTCAATATGTTTTTCTTTGTGAATATTACAGGTGAGGACCAGAAAAGAAGTAAGAGTGAAAAGCTTGCGTGTAAACAGATTAAAGATGATAACATGGATAAATTAAAGCGTACTGCAGTTGCTACCATTTCAGCTGCAGCAGTGAAGGCAAAGTTTCTCGCCAATCAGGAAGAGGAGCAAATCAAACAACTTGCTATATCGCTAATAGAAAAGCAGGTATTTCTGTATTCTAGTAGAACCCAATTTCTATTCTTCTATTGGATTTAGAGGTCCTAACTTCTTAAAGGACTCACATTGCTCGCAGTTGTATAAGTTGGAATTGAAATTATCGTTCTTTCACGAGATGGAAAACATGATTATGAGGGTAAGGGAACAACTGGAGAGATCCAAGCAGAGGCTCTTCCATGAGCGAGCGCAGATCATTGCAGCCCGGCTCGGTGTACCTGCTTCTGCATCTAGACAACCGCCATCATCTCTGCCCGCCAATAGAATTGCAATGAACTTTGCAAACACAGTTCAAAGGCCCCCAGTGGGCATGGCTTTCCAAAGACCGCTGATGTCAAGACCTCTAGGCACATTGGCTCCAAATGCTAACCAATTCATATCAACAAGCACTGCAGGAAGTTCAATTGGGCCTTCTAGCCAGGATAAGTTTTCTTCAGTTGGGACAAAGTAGTCTTTCAATCATTGCATTTGAAGAGATCCATATTGCTCTTATACAAGTCACTCAAGACCAGTTTTACCTGGTGAGTACCTATTATTGTTATTTACAAGGAAGCTTGAAATATTACCTGTTCGTTTCAGACCAATTACATATCATTTGTTAGCATTTTGTCATTGAGCATCAAACCTATGTCTCAATGAATGACATTAAGTTAACAATAGCATGATATATGTGTCAAACACATAAGAGTTCACGTTTGACTTTAGTTACCGTCTCTTTTTCTTAACGCTATTAACTTCGTAATCTAGTGGCTAATGACTTTGCCTATTTAACCCAGTTAATTCTGAAGATGTCACTGCCAAGCTGTGGAGACCATTGTTTCTAGGCATGTTGTGTTCTTGAGTTTAGCTGGAATATCATCATCGACAAAATGTCGATCGTGGAGGGGGCTTCCGTTACAATAGAAATGTACTTGCTTTTTTAACTCCTTAGTCTTTCCTTGCTGTGTAGAAGAGCATCAATCTCACCAGAAGCTGGAAGTACGGGGTAATCTAATGACTTGCAGCTTGAATTTTATGTTTCTTACTGTAAATATAGAGCTTATTCAATATTTGGTATCGTAATTGGTGGTGTTAATGAAGACATTGCCCCTGGTGTGATTGATTAAAGTATTGTAGGAAAAAGCATATTTGGATTTCTAAGATTAGTAGACGTTTGCCTTTATGTTTTTCCGATACCTTTGTTAATAACAAAAATTATTAAATTAGATTAAACTGAAAAATTAAAAATTAAAAAGTGAATTGAAAAATTAACTAATTCAACATTTTTACTGGTAAATTGGTAAAACTGAGTTTTTAAAATATTAGATAAGGCTGCATCAATCGATTAGAAGCATAAAATTATTGTATGCAAAATATCAAAGCCAAATTATTTTTGCCTAGAGCCAGAGCCTGAAGCCGGATCCTAGCCAGGCCATGTAAATCCGTCAACCAGTACTACATTTTGCCATCATACAAGCAATAGGGCTTGGGAAGAATGGAACGTAAATTTAAAAATCAAGCAGTTTTACAGGGTAGAGCCAGCAATCAAGGACCAATTTGTTTTCCCACAAACATTAATGTACAAGTACAATGTATCTTACTTCATAAGTAACAGTACATATAGTTGAGAAGGCTCAAACCATGAGATCAGCACTTGTAATACAATTTATTGCCGCTGAACAATCAAGCCAAAAGTTAGCACTCACATCCAGTTGATCTAGGTTGATTGCTGCTCGAAACATCAATGGTGTCTGGCAAGTAACTTCATGATACAAATAAGCCCAACCATAAGCCGATGTCAGTATCATTTCAGATTGTTTCATTGAGATGTGGATGCATGTTACGTAAAATGTAAACAACTTTATTAATCATGCATGTAAGTGTGAATCTAAAAGTATGCCAATGCTCCATTTGAGTTCACCTTGCCATTCCAGATTTTATAAATCAGAAAAAGAATCATAAAACAGATTTGAACGTGCATATGGATAAGGGTGGTTAATTTTCTTACATCTCTTCCTCTTCACCACTCTTCAGAGCATTCTTAGCTATGCATTGAAATGCTTCCTCCACATTAACACCTTCCTTGGCAGAGGTCTCAAAGTATGGGATATTCCCTTTTGAGGCACACCAGGCCCGGGCTTTCTTCTCTGAAACCTGAAATATGAAAATAGAAGCTTAAGCACCAAAAGACACAGGACCCTCATGTGCGCAAGAGGGAGTGGGAGAGAGAGAGGTGCAAACTCAAGCACCAAGAAGATACGTACAACTCTACTATTTCCACCATCTACATCAATTTTGTTTCCAAGAACAACGAACGGGAAATTCTCTGGATCAGAAGGACTTGCCTGCCACGGTGAGTCACAAAGAATCCTTTAGCCACTATAATCATTGATTTTGTGGCATATACTTATCAGCAAAATATGTAATACATATATTACAAACCTGAATAAGAAACTCTTCCCTCCAGTTGTTAAGGTTTTCAAATGATTTCACAGAATTCACATCATACACAAGAACACAGCAATCAGCACCTCTATAGAATGCAACACCTAGACTCTGGAATCTTTCCTGGCCAGCAGTATCCCAGATCTGTCAAAACAAAAAGAATATTAAATTTTGAAACCAGTAAAACATACATTTAGAAAAGGATGGCAAAGAAAAGGAAGATTAATTTAGTGAGAACTGTCATAAGCAACGGCATACAAATTTAGATGCAACTATGCGAGGGATTGGTATCAACTTTGAAAAATGAAGATAATGTCATGAAGTAGAACAGAATTAAAATCTGGTTTAAAGCCCCAAAAAATCCCTTTCGCAACTAATATAGAATCATTGTTATTTCTCACTCATATATATGCAAAATGAGCCAACTAAAGCCAACTTTGATCAGGCTGACATTTCTATTCTGTTAGTTGAAGTCACTCTTCAGGTTGAATTTGTCAATTTTCAAATATATCCCTTATATTTTATTTCTTCCAGTCATCTTTCATCAGGTGTCATAAAAGACTCCCAGTGAATCACAGTAATTCGTGCTTTGTAATTGAAAAGGGCAAGACAAACTGTCTAAATTTCAAATTCAACAATTAATTAGTAGAAAAGTAATTTGAGTCTGCCTTCAAATACAACACCCTCTCCTGCTGTCTAAATAAACAACAGTTTATACCGATGAAAACTCTTTCATAGATTTTGTTGCTGATTTTGCAAGCTGAAATAGAGGTGTAGGACACTCATGAAGAGTGATGAAATTAATGGAAATTGTTGAAGCTACAAATTTTGAGGGGCATGGATCCAACTAAAGCACTAATAGCACTAACAAGTCAATAAAGAAGATACCTAAGTAACATGCAGGGGCAGCTCTTTCTACATTCATAATGGAACTCAAAAGCTAAAAAGAATTTTCGAACATATCAAGCACACAACATCGATAGCATCAAAGACATGATATATACCAAATTCTTGAAAGCACAAAGTTACACAGCCCAGCCCAGTACCAACCTGCAAAGTAAAGAGCCTATCTTCAAACTGAACCTCCTTTGTCAAAAAATCAGCTCCTATTGTTGCCTTGTATTGGTTGCTAAACTTCTTATTTACATACCTGCAAAGAAGATCAGTCAAGAATGATAAAACCAAACAAAACAGGAAACCAATTCTCCCAAATATGGAATTACTTACTGATTCATCAACGAGGTCTTCCCCACCCTGCATAATTCACAACCAAAATTTTATCAATTCACTATCTAAAAGAACAATAATCAAAACCCTAACAGTTCAAATTACACGTAAGATCAATACAATTATTCAATCAGATCAACAACTGAAAATCCAAATCTGGTTCGAACGTAGGCGATCTCGACAGATCCGTCAAATCAACCCAAAACCCCAAAATTCAGGAACCCAAACCCTAGTTATAGGCCAAAAAAATTGGTATGAACACGAAAAGTCTCGTTTTAAGTATGGGTTACCCACCCGCTGTCGCCGAGAATGATGACTTTCAAGAGGGTCCGTCGACGGGAAGGCATGGCTAGCTCGTCGAGCGGTTGCGTGCGGCGATTAACTGAGTGATGTGATAGGAGAAGGGAGAGTTTGGAGAGCTTTAATCCTCTACTCTTCCGTCAACCGGAAAACTCGTAAGCTCTCTCTGGTCCCCAAGTCCTCCTGTGTGAGACAAAAAGGTATTTTTCTTTTTAATTAAACTTTCTCTTTCCTTTTTATTTTGAAGCTCTCCAGCTTTCTTCGAGTCTCTGCTTGGTCATGGAAAGCTGGAGCTGACCTGTAATTTTCTTTTCTTTTACAGTTTTTATTTCGTCAATCCTTGAAGGAGTATTCTAGAGTAGGAATGTAATTGGCTGCCTAAGTTGACCGGACTATGAGAGGATTATGGGTTAAAATTCCCTGCGGGCTCACCGTAATGTGAAAAATGAACTCGTTTTGTCAAAAAAGGACGTCATTTTTTAATTTTTAAAAATATATATAAAGTGGGTCAGTCCAGATTAGGAGTGGCTCGAGCCTAAACCCCACCCGGCCGAAATAAGATCATCTGTTCAATTTTACTCTGTCTCATGAAATCTCAGCCATTTATTTTGTGGGACCCACGCGAGCCTCATGCGGATCTCACATAAATAAATAGCTGAGATTTATTGGACACAATAAGACACCATAATATTGGACAGAAGATTTGGACTCCACCCGACCTATTAACATTCCTATTCTAAAGTGAATTGCCTTGTCAAAAAATCATTTTAAAATTTTTAAAAACATATAAGGTGGGCCAGTCCAGACCATGAGCGGTCTGAGCTCGGCTCAACCTATTGACATCCCTATTTTAGAGTGATAGCCCTGTGACAGTAATTAATTGGTGGAGTAATAATTAATTAAGACTAATTAAGTACTTTATTTTTTTATTTTAAAAATTAATCCATCTAATTTTAAAATTTTTTATAACAACTCAATAATTTTTAAAATTCTCAAAAATATTTCTTCT
>JANKOD010000192.1:30640001-30667390 GCA_026284645.1 Erythroxylum acuminatum
TGTGGTAAATTAGGTTTAGGTCTCTACGTCCCTCATCCTCTTTGCATGGGAGACAACTTCTTACTACTGTTATCAGGTCGTCTGTGCCTGGGCTTTGGAATGGGCCTACTTAAGCCGGGCCTCATTAGGCCGACCCGACCAATATCTAAGTTTAGGGCAGTACTTCATATTTCCCGATTACGAGAGAGATGAAAGTTATTGCACTAAAAATAAAAGTTTCACGCTCGTGATAAGACAAAAGTGTCACCGGGTGACAACATTTCTCTGTCACGCGTCTGATGTGTTCTTTTTTTTTCCTTTCTTTTTTAGTAAAATAATATTTTGGATGATTAACTTATATTTTGAAGACATTATGCGACTGATAATATGTGGATGCAAGCAAATGCTAGAGTATTTTTTTCTTCAAGAACTATTAAAAAAGAAATACCGTAATATACTTGATTCTAAACATTTTGTCATCATAAATATGATATAAAATAAATATGATTAAATAGAATATATTAAATTTTGATTTAAAATAAAAATTTAACAAACCAAACATTATCAATAGTAATCGTCGTACTAATCAACTATCATAATTATAATATTCAATATGTACTCATTCCTTAGTATATTTATTATATAGATTCCATTATCCCTAGTTAACCATGCACCCCCTTAATCATTTACTGTTGGAAGACAATCCCTTGCTGCTGTAAAATTAATTAATGCGGCCAAGAGTAAGCTTCATGTCGTTTAAAGCTGTTCAAACTAGGATTTTATGCCTGTGAATTGCTTCTGCGGCCAATACTAAACCCAAGTGTTCTTAAGACCGTGTAACTAGGAGAAAAACTTCATCTAACTGACAAGCAACGAGTTTGGATATGACTAATCACCTCCCAAGAATAGACAAAAGTAGCAACAAACTTACAAGATCCAGTTAAAATGAAACCATGGACCACCAATCTGTCTTACCAAAGTGAGATTGTTCTGTTCTGTCCCATTTTAACTGAGTTTTGAGATGGGTCAGACCATTCCCAACAATAGGCTTTCGTTTTATAAAGGGTGTTCCACGAATATAGGGGAAATTCTAGTTATTTTTTCTTCAAAAATATAACGTAAGACTACCAATTCCAACCGCTGTACGATGTGTGTTCCAGGATTTTTTCCCTTCCATTTCCTTTGCATGCATGTAACTACCTACTTTGTTTCCACCTTTTGAGAATCTTTCCACTCTGCTCCTACAGGTATTCAATGTTCTCTCTGATCATCTGAGAATTTCATGAACTGGGTCATTTTTAACAGTGAAAATTGCGTAACATATCAAGAGAAGAAGATCAAGAAACGTTTAGTTTTAATCCATGCATCGTCCTTGTTTGCATGATATAGTAGTAGGTCACAATGGACTTGTAAATCTTGTTTGTTTCCTTTTGATCTGAACACGTTTCGTGATTTGTTTTGTTAGGGATAATCAGGGAAGGTCATCGGAGGAGTGGTGGAGCACCCTGATTCGCCGTTAAATTCTGGTTGGAAACTCCTTCCATGGCTTCTCCCGCGCCTGAAGATTCTCCATCCTCTCCACCTCCACCACCTTCCTCTGATTCTTCTCCTCCTCCTCCTCCTCAGTCGTCTTCCCCTCCTCCAGACGACTCTACCCCACCACCCCCTGATCAGAGCTCTACCCCACAATCCTCACCACCACCACCACCACCGCAAGACTCAAACGACTCACCATCTCCTCCTTCTTCCAACGATTCGCCATCTCCACCACCGAGAAGTCGCGATGACAGAAGTCCGCCTGGGCCTCCTTCTTCCAAGAACAGAGATGCGCCGCCACCACCACGATCATTAGGCCCTCCTTCAAATTCATCTTCAAAAAATAGCTCCTCATCAGATGGTAACAGTGACACCGGAGCTGGTCTTCTCGTGGTAGGAATCGTTGTTGGGGTGGTGGCGCTGTTGCTCATTACTTTGATTATATGTCTATGTGCATGCAGAAAGAAGAAAAAGCAAAAGCCACCACCTACTGGTTTCTATGGGCAACAATCTGAGCCACCTGCAGGTAATCAATCATGTATATTGGATTTGCAACAAAGTGATTGCAATTGAATTGGAATGATTTGCATCTGATTATAGCAGGTTCTTATTACCAACCACCAAATCAGAGTAACTGGGGAGGCCAAACCGGTGAGCATCTACCACCACCACCAGGTGGTGCTCAGGTGCATCCAGCCTGGTCGGCGTCTCCACCACCACCGCCGCCACAATCTGGGGGGTTTATAAGTACTAGTGGTGAAATGAGCTCCAATTTCTCTGGCCCACACGGCCCAGCGTTGCCTCCTCCGCATCCCTCCATGGCTCTTGGATTCAGCAAGAACTGCTTCAGCTACGAGGAACTTGTGCAAGCAACTGAAGGGTTCTCTAACGCTAATCTGTTAGGCCAAGGTGGGTTTGGTTACGTTCATAAAGGGGTTTTGCCAAATGGCAAGGAAATCGCTGTTAAGAGCCTCAAAGCTGGTAGTGGACAAGGAGATCGTGAGTTTCAGGCTGAGGTTGAGATTATCAGCCGAGTTCATCATCGCCACCTTGTGTCTCTTGTCGGGTATTGCATTGCAGGAGGTCAAAGGCTGTTGGTTTATGAGTATCTTCCTAACTACACGCTTGAGCATCATCTTCATGGTATGATCTCAAGATCATTTAGAATTGTCCATGTCACTTCACTTTTGAAGATATATGACATTTGTTGTTCATTTCAGGTAAAGATCGACCAACCATGGACTGGCCTACTAGGCTTAAGATCGCTGTAGGATCAGCCAAAGGACTTGCCTATTTGCATGAGGACTGTAAGTCATCAATCTGTTCTTCCTTTTTAACCCTTCTTGCTGTATGACACCACTTTTTCAAGAATCTGTCTGATGAGTTTCAGGCCATCCCCGCATTATTCACCGAGACATCAAAGGTTCAAACATCCTCCTCGATTTCAATTGCGAAGCTAAGGTATGCTTAAGCCATTATCACCGACTTTGCATTCCCTTCAAATCCGGTTAATTGTATGAAAGATGTTGATTTGTGACCACTTCAGGTGTCAGATTTTGGGTTGGCTAAGCTCTCTTCAGACAACCACACTCATGTTTCAACTCGTGTAATGGGAACATTTGGGTAAGAAACCTTTTCTTTCACAAACTTCTGCTTCCTCAAGTTCTTTCATTAACCTTGAACGGTTCAAACTTGCTTTCAACATGCAGGTACTTGGCTCCTGAGTATGCATCAAGTGGCAAGCTCACAGATAAATCTGATGTTTTCTCTTTTGGTGTTATGTTATTGGAACTAATTACTGGACGTTTACCGGTAGATCCAAACTCAGATATGGAAGATAGCTTAGTAGATTGGGTACAAATCCTCTTAACCTTTTCCGCTTCTCATCAAAATCTTCATTATACCATCATATTGAAGTGGCTCAAATAGTTTGATTCTTGCAATATTAACAGGCTAGACCTTTGTGTCAACGTTCGCTGGAGGAAGGAAACTTCGATGAGTTGGTGGATCCACGGCTTCAGGGCAACTACGATCCATCGGAGATGGCTCGCATGGTCTCATGCGCTGGTGCAGCCGTCCGGCATTCATCAAGAAGGAGGCCTAAAATGAGTCAGGTACCATACCCATCTTCAAGAAACTTAAAATCTCAGGGCCTTCGTTAAAATTTCCTTTTTTTGTTTTAATTTTTGTTTCTGTATATAATTTTTTAAAACAAAATTAAAACATGTATAAATTTTAATATTAATTAATTATTTTTATTATTGATAATAATGATATATTAAATAACATTTAAATTATTTAAATTATATTAATCTTAATACTAAATAATTAACTAACTGATAATAAACATATTATGATAAGAAAATAAATAAAAGTCAGAAAATTAAAATCAATTTTGATGATTTTCATAATTTATAAAATTAAAATTAAAACTTAAATAAATAATTTTTTTACTAAATTTAAAAATAAAAGCAAAAACAAGTAGGCTCTTGTCATCTCATGGAACAAGATCCTCTCTCCAATTTTATGGTGTCTTATTGTGTCCAGTGAATCTCAGTCATTCATTTATGTAGGTCCCGCGTGGACTCCACATAAATAAACGTGGAGCCTGCGTAAATGAATGACTGAAATTTACTAGACACAATAAAACACCGTAAAAATTGGACAAAGAACCTGGAATCTCATCTTATGTATTTGGCTAACGAGATTTTTAAAATTACTACAATTCAGATTGTACGAACACTCGAAGGCGATGCCTCATTGGACCAACTGAATGAGGGGTCAAAGCCTGGACAAAGCTCTGTCTTCAGTTCAGATGCAAACAACAGCTCAGACTATGACAGTAGCACCTACAGTGCTGATATGAAGAAGTTCAGGAAATTGGCATTGGAGAGTCAAGATTACTCGAGCAGTGAGTTTGGTCAGACAAGCGAGTATGGTCTTAACCCATCAAGTTCAAGCAGTGAAGAGCTGCCCAGAGCAACCAGGAACCTCTAAAAAACAAAAAAAGAACACTTCCAAAACATAACATGAACAAGCACTTGATTCGATTGCTAATTGGGTTGTTTCAGAGGGATTGAGGCTTATGGTACACTTGAAAATGTTAATACATTTACCACAAATTTCTCTGTATTATTTAACCTTTTTATTAATTTTATTTTAGTTATATGTTTAACACTTTTAATCTATTATTCTTTAAGGTTTGTTGATTATTGTTGGTCATTTTATAATAAATAATAAAAACAAAAACTCTTTTATGTAAAAATGACTTTTAATAATTATTCAAAATTCTTCAACATTTTAGAGAGTTTTTTAAATATCTTTTCTAAAAATATTATATTTAAATTAAATCAATATATTTAACCTAAACTGTAATAATATTAGTTGCTTTAATTAAAAATAATACTTAAATTCAACCTTAAAGGCTTTAATGATTTAAAATTAATAAATAAAGTTTAAATTAATTAAATTTCGAGTTATATTCATATTTAAGAATTAGTATAAATTCTAACATATAAAGTTTAAATCCTGTTTTAAATGGCTTTATTTTAGATAAATTCTATAAAGGTTTTAAAATAAATCACTATTTTTTATTTTAATTGTATTAAAATTTGTTCTAAATAAAACATCAATAATAACAACAACAATAATACCCAGTAAAAATTCTTCTAAAATACGAGATCTGAAAAGCTTCAGTAGCATGCAGTCTTACCTTTAACTAGTAGAGAATTTGTTTTCAAATGATTAAAAATAATATTTTAATTCAACTTAATATAATTTAAAGTTAATTAATTAAAATTAAACTGATTAAATTTTGAATAATGTTTATATTTAAGAATTAGTTCAAAATCTAACATAAAAAATTTAACCCACCTGGCTTCTATCAAAAATAATTTTATTTTAGATTATTCTAATTTTAAAAATATTATTATTTTAACAAATTTATATAAACTTAGTCTCAAATTAAAAATACATAATTTAAATTCGATTGAATTTTAAATAAAGACGTGGCGCTTTCTGATTAGTTAAATCCCGCTTTAAAAGAACAAGCCTACCGGAAGGTCACCTCCACAGGATTCTCACCATTCTTTTGAAATTAATGCGTTTAAATGGTACCTTATATTAAAAGTTAAACGTAGAGACAAACAAGAACCAATTTATCAGTTGCTGTTTTCACCGAACGAGCGAGAGAGTCGAGAGAGAAAGCGAGTAAAATCCTAACACTGAGCGAACCAGATCTGGGAGACTAGTGTTCGCACCGATGGCTCAGCCTCTCGTGAAGAAAGACGACGATCGCGACGACGAAGGTATCTTTTTCGAATTCGATTCACTTTTCGCTTTAGAAAGATCTCCTTTCGCGCCAGTTCGAATTCATTTCTCTTCGTAATTTTGGTTTTACTCTCCCGAATCTTAATGTAACCGCCACCAGATCAGTTACAGTCTTCTAGATCTGTAAATTTTCTTTAGATTTCACAATATTTCCTAATGTGCTGTGAGATTTTGGGTCTTGTTTCGAGCTTCTATACATCTGAAATTAGTTTGATTTGGTCTAGCTGCAGTTAGTCTGATCTACATTCGTTGTATGTTCAAACGAGTGTTGTGCATGAATTTCTAGCTCTTTGTGGCAATGCAGATTGCTTGTTTCATTTGAATCTGAATAAGTTCATCTGATCTCACATTTATTTTTCTACAGCGGATCGTTTTCGTACTGTGTTGAAAATGTTTTTCATTGGCAGTCTTAGTTATCGTTAAACCAGTTATTGCCATCCATTTCGGTGATGGAAACGAGCTTGTTCGTTTTCTAGGACCTGGATGAAGATTCTTTATCAAAATGTCGTGTGCTAATAATTATCATTACATCATCTGTGATACAAATCTATTGGCGTCATTTTTCAAGACTTTGAGTTATAATCACATCTTAAGGATGCGGCCAGTGTGAACAATACGCCTAACGCCTGCTCTTTTTTTCCCCTCTCATTTGTATCAGCGGAATATTCTCCATTTCTGGGGATAGAGAAGGGTGCAGTTCTTCAGGAAGCTAGGGTTTTCAATGATCCTCAGCTTGATCCTAGAAGATGTTCTCAGGTCTTTTTCTTTAGATTGCTTGGTGCTAGTTTTGCATGTTATGTTTTTGTGATGTGTTGAAGCAGTAAACTTATGAGTTTTGGTACTTTACTTCACTTCTAGGTCATCACAAAGCTTCTTTACCTTCTGAACCAAGGAGAAACATTTACTAAGGTCAGATTTAAGTTCACTGCGACTTATTTGATTGAAGATAAGATCCATGCTGCGTACATATTATCAACTGTTTTTGTGAAGATTGGGGTGCCTTCTAATTTACGCCTTTTAACATTTCAACAGATTGAGGCCACAGAAGTCTTCTTTGCCGTCACAAAGCTTTTTCAGTCAAAAGATGTAGGCTTACGGAGGATGGTTTATTTGATGATTAAGGAATTATCCCCATCGGCTGATGAGGTTTTATACTTTTTACTTGATAAACATCTCCTGAATTTTATTTCCGTGTTTTTGTTGCTTGTGCAGGATACACGCTGACTATTGTTTTTTTTTTTAATTTTCTTTTTGGAGAAAAGGTTATTATAGTGACGAGTTCCTTAATGAAGGACATGAATAGTAAGACTGATATGTATCGAGCAAATGCTATCCGTGTGCTTTGTCGGATAACAGATGGAACACTTTTAACCCAGATAGAGCGATATTTGAAGCAAGCAATCGTTGACAAAAATCCAGTGGTTGCTAGTGCAGCTTTAGTTAGTGGGATCCATTTGCTCCAGGTACTATTACTAATGTAACATATTCTGTTTCTTGTTGTATTCCTCGCTAAAGTATCTTAATTGTTTGTGGTTTTGTTGAGTAGACAAACCCAGAAATTGTGAAAAGATGGAGTAATGAGGTTCAGGAAGCTGTGCAATCTAGGGCTGCCCTTGTGCAATTCCATGCACTAGCTTTGCTTCATCAGGTACTGAGTCTCCAATTTTGTTGGTATCATCTTTTTATTCTTCTTCTGTATCTGAGATTTTCATCAGATAAATAGCATGTCTACTAAGAATGTGATTGTTTGCTCATTTCAATAGTGGGGCTGAATTTGTACACATGTGCTACTTTTTAAGATAAAAGCTTTATGAATCAGTTGTGATTCTTGTGAAATTAGATTTAATATTTTGTCTTAAAAAGCAATATGTGCTTTCAAAATTTGCAGATACGACAGAATGATAGACTGGCTGTTAGCAAGCTAGTTACCAGCTTGACAAGGGGAACTGTTCGCTCACCACTTGCACAGTGCCTCTTGATACGTTATACCAGTCAGGTCTGTATGTTCTATGAATCATATATGGATAAAATGTGTAATATGTTTCCTGAAATGTGGAATGTGATTCGTTTTTTAGGTTATTCGTGAGTCGGCTACAAACACACAAGGGGGAGACCGCCCTTTCTATGATTTTCTTGAGAGTTGTCTTCGCCATAAGGCAGAGATGGTTATATTTGAGGCTGCCAGGGCAATTACAGAGCTCAGTGCTGTGACAAGCCGAGAATTGACTCCTGCTATTACTGTTCTCCAGTTGTTTTTAAGTTCATCGAAGCCAGTGCTGAGATTTGCTGCTGTCCGTACTTTGAATAAGGTCACATTTTGCTTTCTTTTAGGCAGCTACTGACTGAATTTTCTTGTAGCCTAAATCTTCAAATTGTATGAGGTTTTAGGAATGCTCACTTTTGCGTTATTACCTTTTGGGAATGAAGTAGGGATGCGAGTGCGTTATTAATCTCGATTGATCATATATTGATCTGCTCAAAGTTTCACTATATCTTAATGCCTCCAGTAGATGTTTCGTTGTCTTCTTGTGTTGTTTTCCTTGGATAAACTGACATTAAGTGGAAATTTCTGCAGGTGGCCATGACTCATCCAATGGCAGTCACTAACTGCAATATTGATATGGAGAGTTTGATATCTGATCAGAATAGAAGCATTGCGACACTTGCGATCACAACTCTTCTTAAGACTGGAAATGAATCAAGTGTGGATCGTCTCATGAAGCAGATAACGAACTTTATGTCGGATATTGCTGATGAGTTCAAAATTGTGGTGGTGGAAGCCATTAGATCTCTGTGTTTGAAATTTCCCTTGAAGTATAGATCACTGTTAGTAACTATTTTCTTCCTTGTAGTGAAGACTATTAGGTTTATGTTGTATCTGTACTTTTTGCTATACCCTCTAAGCTCTTGGTTTTACAGGATGAACTTCTTAAGCAATATTCTCCGCGAGGAAGGTGGATTCGACTACAAGAAGGCAATTGTAGATTCGATAGTTATCCTCATTAGAGACATCCCTGATGCAAAGGAAAATGGGTTGCTTCATCTATGTGAATTCATTGAAGATTGTGAATTTACATATCTTTCCACACAGGTGGCATTTGTTTCCAGATTCTAGTGATGGTACTTCATTCAATGCTCCATGTTTCATTGCTTTTATAACCCTTGTCCTATTTCATTTGCATGTTATTAGATACTCCATTTTCTGGGAATTGAAGGACCAAAGACTTCAGATCCTAGCAAATATATCCGCTACATTTACAATCGTGTCCATCTTGAGAATGCTACTGTTCGAGCAGCTGCTGTGAGCACATTGGCAAAGTTTGGTGCCATGGTTGATGCACTGAAGGTGCAAATTCGTCTCTGTGTAAACTGTTTACTGCTTCGGTCACTACTTTTTTTTATTGAATTAGGTTGGTTTCTCGTGATTTCTATTGCAGCCACGCATTTTTGTTCTGTTGAGGCGTTGTCTCTTTGACAGTGATGATGAGGTGAGTTTTCTGTTCAGGGATAAATTGATCTACCTGTGATTGTGCTTTGCAGTTGTCTAGACATTTGCAAGAGCATGTATTAAACCCAAGTATCGAAGTGCATATATAAGATGCTTATTTATTTTGTTACTTCTTGATTAATTTGGCAGATTTAGGAGGTTCATTTCATTTATCTCATTGTCCTCTCTTGAATATATAATTTGTTCATACCATTATCTTTGTTAATTATTTGAAGCAAATCATTTATGCTGACTTAATTACAGGTTCGTGATAGGGCCACTCTTTATATCAATACACTTGGTGGTGATGGTGAAGTTGTTGAAACTGAAAAGGATGTAAAGGATTTTCTTTTTGGAGACTTTGACATACCTCTTGTTAACTTGGAAACAAGTTTGAAGAATTATGTAAGTGCTCTGTCTGTTATTCTTCTTGTACTACTATTACGGTTACGCAATGAACAATGAATCTGTTGTTTATACAGGAACCTTCAGAGCAACCTTTTGACATCAATTTTGTGCCAAAGGAAGTGAAGTCCCATACACTTGCTGAGAAGAAAGCTCCAGGCAAAAAGCCAACTGGTCTTGGAGCTCCCCCAACTGCTCCTACATCTACCCTTGATGCTTATGAAAAACTTCTTTCCTCCATCCCAGAGTTTTCAAGCTTTGGAAAGCTTTTCAAGGTTTCTTACCCAGATTTTCTTACATTAGTGCATTTACTATTTGGATAGCTGAATTCTAATTTATCAATATTACACCCTCTCAATCCTCTTTCCTCGATTAATCAACTATTCAAGATAAGTTCTATGTAAACTACTAACGTTAACTGTTAACTTGTTTCTGTCTTTTTTTCTCAAAAGTCATCTGCTCCTGTGGAACTTACTGAAGCAGAAACCGAATATGCAGTTAATGTTGTTAAGCACATATTCGATAGGCATGTTGTGTTCCAGTACAACTGTACTAACACAATTCCGGAGCAATTGCTGGAAAATGTAAGGACTTGGTATCTGGAAAATAATATTAACGTTTATTTTCAAAACCTATAGGAAATGTCTTCAATCTGCATTCTGTTTTTGTGCTGCAAGGTTACTGTCATTGTAGATGCTTCTGATGCAGAAGAATTTTCAGAGGCCATATCCAAGCCTCTGAGATCGCTTCCTTATGATTCACCTGGACATGCCTTCGTTGCGTTTGAGAGGCCAGATGGCGTTCCGGCAGTTGGAAAGTTTTCTAATATGTTGAGGTTTATTGTTAAAGAGGTATTTGTTCTTGCCATCTGTCCGAAATGATGTCATTACCCTTTCCATGTTCTCATTATGTAGATCCTCCCTCTCTTTCCGGTAATTTATTCAACTACTGTGAGGGCTTTCTCAAGCAGAAAATCTTTTAGTAAAAGAGAATATTATGCTCAGGAGACTCTTTTTTAAGAAGGCGCCCTTGGATCTATCGAACCGAGTAAGTAAGACTTTTTTCAATCCCTTCATATGTTTGCTGTGTTGACCAGGTTGATCCAGCAACTGGTGAAGCTGAGGAGGATGGTGTGGAGGATGAATATCAATTGGAGGACCTTGAGGTAGTTGCAGCAGACTACATGATAAAAGTTGGAGTCTCCAACTTCAGGAATGCATGGGAAAGCTTGGGGCCTGACTGCGAACGAGTTGATGAATATGGCCTTGGTCCAAGGGAGAGCTTGGCCGAAGCCGTTAATGCTGTCATCAACCTTCTTGGCATGCAGCCCTGTGAGGTTAGTTTGTGATCATACATCTGATTTCATGCTTTAATTAAATTACAGAGCACACGTACGGTCTCCCTCATAGACTGGGAGCACAGCACTCTTTCCTTTGTGCATACTATATGGGAAAAAACTGGAGAGGTGCAGTAGTAGTATGTAATCTTACTCATAACGATTATAATATAACATCAAGATGTAAAATAGTTGCGTCAGGACAGTGTTTTAACAACTGTTTCAGAAAACGTAAGATCATAAGGGCTTGTTTGTTTTCATTTTAGTTTTTAAATTTTATTTTCAAATTAGTAGAAAATTTGTTTTTAATTTAGTTTACGTTTCTTTCTGTTTTTATAAATTATGAACACTCATAAAAATTAAATTTTGTTTTCTTTAACAAGAATTATGATTAATATCATATAATAATTTAATTTATTAATTTAATAATTATTTAATAAATACTTTTAAGTTTAAAATATCTTTACAAGCATAAAATTTAAATTAAATTAATTTTAAAAATTAAAATGTATATTTTTAAAAATTAAAAATTACTTTAAAAATATAAGTCAAACCAAACTGACTCTTAAATTTGTACCTTTTAACCCAATCGAAGAGCAAATGAATGCCGTTGAATAAAGATCTTTAATTCCATTTTATTTGTTTTACTCTCTTAGAATGATCCTTTGTCTTGTCTTCAAGTTGTTAAGACCAGTTTATATCACATACGCCTGATAACTTCTACCACGTGTCCCTTTTTGCTCTGCTGTTACTATTTTCAGGGTACGGAGGTTGTGCCAAGCAATTCAAGGTCCCACACTTGTCTGCTCTCGGGTGTTTACATAGGTAGTGTGAAGGTTCTTGTTAGATTGCAATTTGGAATTGATGGTCCAAAGGAGGTTGCCATGAAGTTGGCTGTTAGATCGGATGATGAATCTGTTAGTGATGCCATTCACGAGATTGTTGCAAGCGGCTAATATTTGGTAAAAATCGGTTAATTTGGTTCGTTTTTCTTTCATCTTCGGCCATTTTGTTATTCATATGGATGAGATCAGTGGCATATAGCTTGCACATATATAGCGGTTGTTATGATAAAAAGAATCGTAAGCTTCATGGATTGCAACTTGGAATTCTGATGATTGATTTTTGCCTATACTTCAGAGCCTTGTCACGGAATAATATTTTGTTGTAATCATGCAAATCATATCAAATAGAACAATTCTTTCTGGGATTAAGCACAGGAATTATCATGTCTGTCTTGGGTATACTTCGGTGCTTAATACGTTAATGCATCTGGATTCATTGCCAAGGGCCCAGCTCTCAATTTGTCGGCCGGCCTGAGATTTTTTAAAAACAAATTTAAAGGTTAAAGATATCGTTTTAAGAAAGCCTTTACGTTCGAATCCCGTCTGACATGCTAACTTTAGACTAGATCTAGTCGAGTCTGTCATATACCTAATCTGATATTTGTATTTAAACTTTAGTTGTTTCTCCCTTGTATCTTCTGAGTTTTTAAGTTTGCAAGTTACGTTTTCATAATTCGGTTGAAATACTCTTTCTTTTGATCTCTTGTGATTTTGTTTAGGTTCTTTGTTACTTTTGCTTCTAAATCTTAAAGGAAAACATTGTTTGTTTTTAACCGTGTTGTGATTAGTTATAACGTTGGAAATATTGCATAATTTGGTTAAAGTCCATTTTTAACTTTCTAATAATTTATTTAACAAGAATTTGCTCACTTCGTGTTTATATATTAATTACATATAAATTATCGAATATTTTAGTTAAATTAACTTTATAATTCAAAGAAGTTTAATGTTATATCTCAATGATTACAAAATATCTATGAATAATAGAAACGTTTTAAAATTTTTATCTTCTATAATATAAATCGTCTTTTGAAAATTATTATTCAACTTTAAAACATACATGTTTATATTTTTAAGCTAATCAATTCTACATTTTTACTTTTAAGAAAATAGCTTTAATTATGTAATTCCTATTTATTGTTAACTTTTGGTACTTTTTAAATCCAATTTTATTTCTAAAATGGCATTACTATTTACTTACTAAAAACATTATTATTTAATGATTAGAGCTAGCGTCTATTAGAAAATCAAAATTTTATTATATATTGCGAATTCTGAATTATAAAATCAATAAATTAAAACCAAAAATTAGACATTAAACAAACACAGTACTTCGTTAAATTTGGAAAAAATGAAAACATAAATTTTATCTAATTGAAACTTAAATGTAAATTACTAAGTTAAACCCGAAGCTTGACCAAAGTAGCTAAGAGTAAGTAATACCTATATGAAAGGGCACCGTAAAGGTAAATTCGAAAATTGTAAAAGTTTGGAATGATACATTACGACAAAAGAGTAGCTTAAATTTTATAATAGTAAAATTCTAAAGATATACACATAAAAAGCATAGCTTAAAAAGGAGAAAAGAATGCAATACAAGAACTTTATTAATTTCAGAGGTCTATACGTATTTTAGATTGTCCTAAAGAGGTTGGTAAATCCATTTTTCTCTTTATATTTTTCACTTCAAACTACGTTAAAAGCTATTTGCCAGATACAATAATTCAATGTTAAGCACACTTGAGGAATTACTAGTCACTAAAGCAAAGGATAAATCAAACAAAGTTGCAATGGCGTTCATATCGTTAAGGACACAAGCATCAGCCTCTGAACGGTTTAGTTACCAAAGCAACAACATTCCCTCTTTCCTTCAAAGAGAACCAATTCACACGAGAAAAGTTACAAAAAGTGGTACTTGCCTCATAATCATTTTATCAGGTTACTGAAAGTGCAGATAAATGCACCCAACGAAGCACCATCAGCCTTGGATGATAAAAGAGGGCTCCTTAGAAATAAGCTCTTATGAATTCATCAAATCACCCTCCGATACCCTCCAAATGCCCAAATCTGATAAGAGAGAGATAGAGAGCAAAGAAGTTTAATAACCAATTATTCTTTGAATGACCAAATTAACTGGAGGAAGAAGAAGATGTTGAAGGAAACCAATACAATATAGTTAAAATCAAAACAAACCTTAAGGTTTGTATCCCAACTTCCTGTACACAAAGCACTTCCATCAGATGACAAGCCCAAACAGGTGATCCGTCCCTCGTGCGTGTTCTGAAGAGATCCCAAGTTCAGTACGGCCTGGGAAAAACACTTAATATAATTAATTCAATGTATCAACTCAAACAACCATAACCATAGAGGAGATGAGGAGTAAATGCATTAGTTGATGGAAGAAAAGCTCTGCTTTGCTAGGTCTAGTAACTAATAATTTGAGTAATGCATCACTACTAGGGATGATAATGAGCTGGGCTGGGTCCGAGTTGCCTATGGTCCAGGGCCAGGCCCAACCACTTTTTTTTTTCGAAAAGGCCAAAATGATGTTGTTTTGCTGATGGTCCAACCCCCCAAGCCCGAAACCCAGCCAACTCAGACCTGGTTTGCAAATCTTCTAGTTTTTATTCAGGATACCTTTTTAGGCACTAGTATTAGGTAGTCCAGTCAGAAATAAGAAGCTTAAACACCTAATGGCTTGTACAGGACAGACAGGAAGCAAAACAAAAACTATAGGACTTTGGAGGATATATCTCTTTTGCACATTGACTTCTAAACAAGAGAATAAGTAAATGTTACCTCTGCCAACAAGGTATCCCAGACAAAGCAATGACCGTTTGAATATGCGGCGAACAGAAGCCTTCCTGATATGGAGAATGCAATGGAATTCACAGGTGCAATTTCGTTGTCGCCCTGCGGTTGATGGTAAACTTGGAGCTGGTGCCCAGTTCTAATGTCAAATAATCTACAAGTTCCATCATCTGAGCCTGTCCCAAATCTATTACCATCAGGGAAGAATTTCACAGTATTGACATCTCCCTCGTGCCCATGAAACGTGCGTACAGCTCGACTAGCAACACGAGTGTCCCATAGTCGGGCAGTTGTGTCGCAGGAACCAGATACAAACATTCTCGAATTTGATCCATTAATGGAAACACTGGAAAATAGAAACAACAAAAGTTATGTATCCTTGAAGTTGATGAAAAGATTAGGTAGCTTTACTATTTTGAAAAGCCCCAAATCATCTTCATCTTGTTGCATGGGCCTGGTGATATTTTTGTTACTTTTCCAAGGGCTGACCATCTATTTAGTTTTGAGAATTCAAGTTGAAGATGGTGGGATCACACCAGAAAATTTTAAATCATGGATACTAAAAAATTTTCTTAGAAAGGGATAAAAGACATCTACTATAAATGCTTATGATCATTACCTAACCAATCACATTCTTTTACAAGGTTAATGAAACAACTAGATGTTATATGTTATACCAGATTTACCTAAAAAGGCAAGACAAGCTTTACTGGTTCTTTTTACATCAGGAGCCTTTATTTTCAGTCAAACTTCCAGATTTCATAGAAACACTGGTTGTGAAATAAGACAACTTAGCATACCTCAGTACATCAGCAGTGTGGCCTGACTGAAATTCTCCTCCAAACACAGATGTTCTAAGCCCTGTAGTAACATCCCACAAAACACAAGTTTGATCACCAGAACTTGTAATCAGGTGAGTGTCCTCATCTGGAACATACTGACAGCAGGAGACATAACCCTTATGTCCACTAAGCATTCTTGATACTGGCAAAGTCCCATCCTTATCAGTTGGAGAATTAAGGTTGAAAATGGAGCAAACACTGTCAAGACCACCGCAAGCAACAGATTGGCCATTAGGTGAGAAGGCACAAGTCATCACCCATGCACAAGGTAGTTTTATAGCATGTGTTTTCTGACTCGTCTGCGCATTCCATACTATTAGTCGTCCATCTTGAGATGCACTGACGATGCGATTCCTTTCAGGACTCCAATCCAAGGAATAAACCTGCATATACATAGAAATTGAAATGTTACTTCACAATCATGCATCTCACCTGAATTATAAAAGCAGCATAACACAGTAATCCAAAGATACAGATAAAAATATAATGAATTAACTCAATTCCACACCTACACTAAAGTCATGATAACACCAAAAGCAGCTCCAAATGTTGAGCATACTATATCATCTAACATCTATAAGATCCACCGCCGAAGTCTCTACACTTAACAATCCAGAAAATCAAACCTCGCCTTCACAAGTATAAATCAGAAATTATTTTCTTCATTTTTTGAATGTATCTTGAAGTTCAATCGAAGCAGGTTTAAGAATCAAACTGCTGAAGCTGATCATTCTCTTTTCTTCGAACCTGAAAGTCCATAAGCTTAATAGAAAATTAACTTATGAGCTTTTTCACGGTTAGGTAGCTCTTGTTTGTCCACTCTCACAGCAGAGATTTCATAACTTACTTAATTACAAAAATGATCCAGCTACAACTTTTGCAAGTTGTTTCATGCATATCAGTTATGATCTCTAAATGATAAAAACTACAACCAAACCTAAGGTACAACTCGGCTTTCAAAGGAAGCTATGAGTTTAACTCCATAGAGTTCGATAAACATCACCTTTCCAGTATGTCCTTGAAGTGTTCGGCAACAGACCAGATCGGTGGGGCCGAAGCTCACCGGAGTCCTCCCTTGAGACCTGGCGTACCCGGAAACTGCCAAAAATTGCGATCAGATCTATCGACTACCATTTTTAACAAAATAAAACTCCAACAAACAAACAGAATAAAATTTCCAAGTGAAAGACAGAGAAAATTAGAGCACCATCGGTATCAAGCAACAGAAGGCGTTTCTGCTTCAAGCGTTCTCTGAGAGTGTTGACCGTCTCCGTAGCCGCCACGTGACGCTCTTTCAATTCCGCAACAGACATATCCTCCGCCATCTGCAACTACAAACGCGCCATTTCAGTAGCTGTTTGGCTCGATTTCAAACCCTAGCGATCATGAACTTGGCGACCTAGGGCTCAGTAGGAGCATCTAGAAACTGAACCAGAAGAGAGAATTGAACTCAATAATTAGAGAGAGAGAGATGTCAGAGATAGCGAAAATGCAAATTCACTATTTGAAACTTTATGAAATGAAATTAGAAGGTAGGAGAGTATATATATCCGGGGCAGTTCTGAGAAAGAGCAGTAAGAAACAGGTAATGTTGAGAGAAAGAAAAATGGGTACCTCATGTGAGGGGGCGGGACCCACTTTTCTGCCACGTAATATACTGATTTGGCTTCTGTAATTTTTGGACCCACACCAGAGAAGGTTTCCTAGTCTGCGTATTAGATATTTTGGCCCTGTCTGGAAAGCCATCACGCTGACTTTTCTTGTCTTTTAAAAAAGGAACTATTTTTATAATTCAAATATGTGATTTTTTTTTACAAATTAACGACTTCCCTTATTGTTAATTTGTAAAACCAAAACCAGTGAGAAAAACTTCAATTAAATTACAATCCGCAATACAATTCCAAAAATCATCAAGAAGAGCTTTAGAATATTCACGACCACTAAATTTATCAGAAGCAAACATTAGGTTATTAAAGTCTCCCATACAAACCTACGGAAGAGACGAAAGCCAAGATAGAAATCGCAGGAGCATTCAGCTAGAGCGCTTTCTATGCTTTTCTGGAAATCCATAAAACCCAATAAAATGTCATTTAAACTTGTCAGAATGAGACAATCTCAACATCAATATGGTTACTAGAATAACCCAAAACAAAAACGTCTTTACTAGAATGCTAAAGGAAGGCGAGGCCTCCATTGCGACTAATTCGGTCTACACAAAAGCAACAATCAAATTTTAATCTAATACGAATATCCTCCAATCTAGCAGAGGAAACAAGAGTCTCACAAAGAAAAAGGAAAGAAGGACGATGCTGTTGGACAATGTCTTGTAACGCCGTGACTGCACGAGGGTTGCCCAAGCCTCGACAGTTCCACGCTATGCAATTCATGATGAACGGCGGGCCTGATCCATACTACACAAACAGCGGCAACCAGAAAACAAGTCAGAAACCTCTCACACAAAACTTCCCTTGCACTAAAATGGCAGGACCAAAACTTGCACTCATGAGGGAAACCCTAGAGGCAAGGGGGCAAAAGAAATTTTTTCCGCTAGTTATTGATTTACATTAAGCTATTTTCATCATATAATTAGTGTAATTCAACTACATGCATTTGATAAGAAATAGTTGTTTAAATTTACTAACACCTAATTAATGATCGCGGTTTTACGATATGAGTAAGTTTAAATATTTAACCTCGATATTCCGTAAGCGTACAGGTCATTTGTGTAGTACTTAAGGTGTCGATCCCTCGAGAAGGGTTAATCTAATCCTAGAATTAAAAGTCGGAAACTATTAAATAGAAATTTAACAGACAATAAATTTAAACATGATAACTAAATAAATAAAAAAACCAAATCAAATAACAAAGCAATACTTGACAATTAACACTTGACGAAAACAATCAACGAACAATGATTAACAATTTCAAATCAAAATGAATAACAAATAATGGAAATTAATTGATTTGTTGAACGATGATAGCACACCCTATAATTCAACCTAGTGAGTTAACTAAAATAGAGAAAGGGAAAATTATCTATCTTTAAGCTAACCTAACCAATTATGATTTATCGAATTAAGAGTTCTAGATAATCCTAGGGTCAATTACTATCTCTCGATTTATAATTAAACCCTAATGTATAAATCCTAATCAGATTATGGGAAGTTGTAATCTCTCAATTAATAACCTATCCAAAACCTAATCAGTTCTTAAGTTCTCTAATAAACAATTGGAAACCTATACATGATCTCTCTACGCAAGATTTACCAACCTGATTTAATTCTGAATCTATTAAATTACCTAACTCTCATTAGCCCAATTTAATCATTTTTTCTCGATTCACCTTCTTAGTTTATTATCGAGATATGAAGTGCAGAATTAAACCATAGCTAATTCAATAAACACATAAAACAATCATATTACATTAAGTAAAAAATAATATTCCAAAGGTGAGTATAGAACATCAATTAACAATTTAATTCTATCATCAAACTATATATCCTAATTCTACAATCAAATAAAACTAAAATATATAGGAAATAGAACTCTAATGGATGATGGGAGGCTGCGACTTTGGAAAGCTTCTTATTCCAGGAATCACATCGAGACTGCATCGTCTTCCTCTTCTCTTTCTCGATCTATCAAAGTTCTCTCCTTTAAGGTTTCGTTGTGGTGGCTGATCAGAAACTCCCTTTTCATCTTTTGTCTTGTTCTTTTTATAGTTGATGTGTTTGTGGCAGCCTTAGGATTGTTTGGGTAGAAAAGGTTTGAAAAAACCCTCAAATTTTGACTTTTCTATGTGTTTGTGCATCTACTCGATGCAAGACACGATCGTGGCTCAGCAGACCACGATCGTGGGCCATATGTAAGCTCTCTGTCATGATCATGTCAGGAAATAGTTCCTTCGTTAAACTCTTGTTGGTTTTTGTTTTTTCAAAAATGGCTTGGCATATGAATTTGTGCATCAACAAGTGTTTGTGACTCCTAATAGTGTTTTTGTGTGCGTTCTTAGTGTCAAAACACTCTAACCCAGTTAGTTCTATCTAGTAGGGACTGACACAAAAATTCTCATGCTGATCCACTATGGAAAACTCGCAGAAACCAAACATTTGATACATGGTGTCATAATCAAGCCTATAGAGTTATCCCCGAAACCTAAACCACAATTCCCTAGGTTTTTTGGATTCATATTGAAGAGAAGTAAAAAATTCCAAGGTCAGTTCGTCGTAGACTGGGAATTGAAATTGAATGAATTGACCCCATTGAATTTTCTCAACTAAGCTCTCGACATTGTCTCGCAGTTTTAATCTATCTAGAGTTTCAAAGTGAAAATATTTTGGAACCATAATTTGTTTCCTACAAAGGGATTGGAAACGAGTACCTTCCTCATCCGAGAAGATCGGGAAGGTTCTCCATAATCAGCTGCTTTGTTCCTTTTCCCTCATCCCGAGACTTATGTTCGCCCCACTGATTGATCACGCTTTACTATTTGCTTGATGTGCAACATATTGGCTTGTGAGTCGGTGGTAGTCGAAAGAAATTTGGAGGTTTGAAATTTTGTAGAGAGAAGTGAGAGTGTTTGTAGAGATAAAGTGAAAATGAAAGTGAGTGAAAAAGTGAAGTTAGAAATGTATTTATAGGTGATTGGATGGCAAAATTGTAAGTTAACTACATGTGTCTACCAGTTTTACCTTTGTGGCCTGCAGCTTTCCACCAATTTTAAATTTTCCCTCTTTTGTGGTCCTTGCCCACTTTTCCGAAATCGCTTCTTAGTTCTTTGTGATCCTTTCACCTTTCTTTGTTTACTTCATTGATCACCTCCTTTATGTCGACATCTTATGACTTCCTAATTTTATTGAAAACGTAATAACCTAACTACGAAATTCAAAGTTCTAAAAACAATCAAGGACATTGACATTTCATAGGTTTCCTCCCATGTAGCGCTTCTTTTAATGTCGGTAGCTCGATGCTTTTCTTTTGCTCATGGTGGTTCAAATGACTGGTTCAATGGGAGTGCAGTCATTAATCTAACAATTTGTACATGAGCTACCAGGCCCTTGATTCCACCTTCCTTGTGGCTCCACTTCTTTCGCCTTCTTCTACGCGATTGCTTCTTCCTGAAGGCACTCCTAATATCCTCAATATCTTCCCATTGCTCATTAGATTCGGGTTCCTTGACATTAGTTGGAGGTAAAGGAGGACTGTTGTCTTTCTTTGACACTTTGAAAGTTACTTGCTGCTTTCCTACCCTTAGAGTTAGTTCAACCCATCAACAACAATGATTGAGCGAGTAGTGGCCAGAAATGATCTTCTAAGGACTATAAGGGTCTCCACATCATTTCCAATATCTAATATATACAAGTCTATGGGAAAAGTAAAAGTATCAAATTGTACTTGCACATGCTTAATAATCCCCTTCGGTTGATGAACTGTTCTGTCGATCGTCTTTACTAACATCTTTGTGAGCACTAACTCTTCTAACCCCAACATTTGACTAAAGGTGTAGGGTGTCATATTGATGCTCGCTTCCAAATCCACGAATGCCCTGTCTATATTGGCTCCATTTATACTACAAGGAATGTAAAAATCCCCTGGATCCTCTTTCTTCTGTGCTATGTTGGGTTTTCTTCTGCTTCGAGCTCCTTAACCTTCTTCTTCACCGATTCCGTTAATGTGAGCCTCATTTGTAGATGTTCCATTATGTTCTCAACCTTATTTAAGTCAACCTCCTGAGAATTCCTCGTTACCTTACTTGACAATGATTTCTATTGCGTTAGAATAGGTTATGGTAATTTGGGTTGAGATTTCTTGATTGGCTCAATTTCGAGCTCATTTGGAAGGAGTTCCACAATTACTTGTCCTTTTCCTTTATCTCCATTCTCCTTTGTATGATCAAGCTCATTTTCCTGGGTCTGAGTGATAGCCATGATCCTTTCCTTTGGGTTAGACTCAGTATTGCTTAAAAGGGTTCGTGTATTCCGAGTAGATATTGCTTCCGCTAGTTGACCTACTTAGACTTTCAGATTATTTATTAAAGGGGAGTGGTTCTTAGTAACTTTCTCGAATTTGCTTTCAAGCCTTCTATGTGAATCCTCCATGCCTTCAATCTTATCCAACTTAGATTCCAATGAGCTTTGTTTATCTTGTTGGAATCCCAATTGTCCTTGAGGTCTGAACTGTCCTCTAGAATTGTTCGTCCAAGAGAAGTTAGGGTGATTCTTCCACCTAGGGTTATAGGTTTTGGAGTAGGGATAAGGGTCTCATAAAGTCTATAAGGGTCCTCTGTTGACGTCCTTGGTTCGCTCCATAGTCCAAATCTTGATGAAATTCCTCAAGTATTGTTGTCTTTCCAATTTCTTCTTCTTCATTACGCCGAACTTTCCTAATGGTTCGTTCTAGTTGAGTGATATCTAAACCTAATTTTTCAGCTACGCGACTCGAACTTCTCATGACTCTTATGTTCATACAAGAGCACGATGTCAGAAATAGGAAAGGAAGAAAAATTAAAATAAAAAGTAAAAACTAACTAAACACCTTAAACTATAGAATTAAACTATCGCCTCCCCAGCAACAACGTCAAAAACTTGATCGCGTTTTTCTGATATGAGTAAGTTTTAATATTTAACCTTAATATTCCTCAAGTGCACGGGTTGTTTGCGTAGTAACTACCCACGAGGAGGGTTAATCTAATCCTAGAATCTATGGTCGGAATCTATTAAATAGAAATTTAATAGACAATAAACTTAAACACGAGAACTAAATAAATCAAATAATAAAACAATATTTGACAATTAACACTTGACAAAAACAATCAACGAACAATGATTAACAATTTCATATTAAAATGAATAAAAATAATGGAAATTGATTGATTTGTTGAACGATGATAGCACGCCCTAGAATTCGACCTAGTGAGTTAACCAAAAGAGAGAAAGGTAAAATTATCTATCTTTAATGCTAACCTAACCAATTACAATTTATCGAATTAATAGTTCCAGATGATCCTAGGGTCAATTACTATCTCTCGAGTTATAATTGAACCCTAAAGCATAAACCCTAATCAGATTAAGGGAAGTTGTAATCTCTCAATTAACAACCTAATCAGTTCTTAAGTTCTCTAACAAACAATTGGAAACCTATATGTGATCTCTCTACGTAAGATTTACCAACCTAATTTAATTCTGAATCTATTAAATTACCTAACTCTCGTTGGCCCAATTGAATCGTTTTTTCTCGATTCACCCTCTTAGTTTATTATCGAGATATGAAGTGCAAAATTAAACCATAATTAATTCAATAAACAAATAAAATAATTAGATTTCATTAAATCAAAAATAATATTCCAAAGGTGAGTATAGAACATCAATCAACAATTCAATTCTATCATCATACTATCTATCCCAATTCTACAATTAAATAAAACTAAAATACATAGGAAATAGAACTCAAATGGACGATGGGAGGCCGCGACTTTGGAAAGCTTCTTATTTCGGGAATCACGTCGAGTCTACGTCTTCTTCCTCTTCTCTCTTCCTTCTTCTCTTTTTTGATCTCTCAAAGTTCTCTCCTTTAGGGTTTCGTTGTGGTGGCTGATCAAAAGCTCTCCTTTGGCTAATCAAAAGCTCTCCTTTCATCTTTTGTTTTGTTCTTTTTATACTTGATATGTTTGTGGCAGCCTTAGGGTTTTTTGAGGTCGAAAAGGTTCGAAAAATCCTCAAATTTTGACTTTTCTGTGTGTCTATGCGTCTGTTCGACGTAGGCCACTATCATGGGCTACATGTAAGCTCTCTGTCACGATCATGTCAGGAAGGAAACGATCGTGGGCCAAGTCTAATGCTTTTGTCACGATCGTGGCAATTTGGCCACAATCATGGGCTATCTTCTCTTACTTCTGTCACGATCGTGGCAATAATGATCGTGGCTATTGCCACGATCGTGGGCTATCTTCTCTCGCTTCTGTCATGATCATGGCTGATGGGCAACGATCGTGGCTCATTGTTTTGGTCCAAATCTTTCCGAAACTGCTTCGTTCTTTACTATTGAGCCTGAAACACTAACAAACACATCAAGGCTCCTCAAAAACATAATAATTAAGCTCAAATGCTTGTACTAAGCCATAAAAACACTTAAACACAAATAATTCACAAACTACCATAATTCTACCAAAACCA
Source organism: Erythroxylum acuminatum (assembly GCA_026284645.1). NCBI lineage: Eukaryota > Viridiplantae > Streptophyta > Magnoliopsida > Malpighiales > Erythroxylaceae > Erythroxylum > Erythroxylum acuminatum. The sequence continues at coordinate 30,663,743 of JANKOD010000192.1, forward strand.
CATACTAAACAATCGAATAAATGGATAAACACATATCAAACTATACCCTAAAACATAATGCATTTCACACTTATCAATTAACATACCCTATTAGGTGCCATTAATGACCAATAAATGGTATCAGAGTGGGTCCCTTACTTTAGAATTTTTTTTAAAAAATATAGGATAAAAATCACATTAGTCTACATCATCATCCTTATATAACTAAAAGACATAAACTATTAGTAAAGATAGGATCCACAAAACATTAGTAGCAGGGCTCCAATGAAAATCATATATGATAAAAATGTTCCTAAACTTAAGTAAAAATAGGATCCATAAGATAATAGACTTATTTATTCAAATAACAAAGTTATTCATATATTGTTATATGCAATAGGTAGAGATGAATTAAATAGGTATCTATATGTAAAATTACTCACTAAATTTTGCGCATACTTGAAGTCACGTATGACTATACTAATCACGTTGGTGAAAGAAATGATGATAAGAAGAAGAAGACTTTGAAAGCATCAACTTAGGATAAGTTTTGGTAACTCTGAAAGTAAACAATTGAAAGAAGAAGAGGTTTATATGTCTTTCATAATAAAAAATGATGATGAGGAATTCTCTAACTCTAATTCTTGTGATAATAATAGTGATTTGGCATATGATGAACTAGTAACAATTTTAAAAATTGTTAGTATGAAAATGAAGAAGCTATCTTCTAAAATCAAAGAAGTTAAAAAGTATTTAGGTGCATGAATGGATGAAAACAAAAAGATAAAGAGTGAATTGCCTAACCTCAAAGCATCTAATAATGTGATCATTAATGAAAATCATTCATTTGATGCATTAAAACTTGAAAATAAAACATTGAAAAAAGAGGTTGATGCTTTTAGAAATTCATTATCGGTATTTAGTAAGGATAGTGAGAAACTTAAAAACATGTTAAGAGTTAAAAATAGTGTAAATAATAGGCATGAGATTGGATCCAATGCCAAAACTACATTTGGTAAAGGAAAACATCTACACAGTAAGAACGCTTGTATAAAATGACAAATGGATTTGATGCATCCACTTTTAAGTAAAAACGTAAATCAAGTACACTTGATACAAATTCTAGACCTTACCTAAACGAAAACCTTATGTTTTCATATACCGATCTAATTCTAAGTATAAAGGTCAATATTTTCAAGGCTATAATATTCATAATTTTTATAAAAAGACATATGATAACATGCAATCTCATATTCCTTTAGACTATAACATCAACTTAAAAGCAAGCATCAAGTTTCCTTACATAATAAGTATCACCATATAATTTTTCTAGGCCTTCACGCTACATAAAAGGAATAATAAATATCCATAGGATGAACCCTTATTATGTATATAGATATATAAGAGAATCTTTATTATACATACAGATGTAGAAGACCAAGCAATACATGTATGTATATATTCATATCATTCATATAACATGATAAGCCATTTTAATGATAAATATGCACATATTGATAGATTTTACTTCCTAAAACAAATAATAAGTAAACCCTAAAAAATATGGGTTAAGAAGAAGAAAAGGACAAATAATCAAGGATTTAAGCACATTTAGGTACCTAAAACACATTAATTGCTTTATTTTGTAAATCTATAAGAAAAAGAGGAATAAATGGCATGTAGATAATGGATGCTCAAAGCATATGATCATTGATGAATCTTAATTTTTAACTCTTAGAGACAAAGATCATCATATTTGAATACAATGTCAAGGATGTATAGATTAAACATAGGAGGCTTGGACATGTAAGCACATATTCATCTCTAACCTCAACTCTAAGAAATAAAATTTTTTGATAATCATGTTTGAGAAAGATAAGGGGTGTGGAGCTTGCTAAATGAGCTAAAAAAACATAAGCTCGTTTAAGAGAAAAAGTTTGTAACCTTTACTAGGCTTTTTAGTTGCTTTGCATGAATTTGTTTACCCCCCTATAATTGCTAGTCTAGGCAAAAAAAGTCATGCATTTTTAATCATAAATGACTTCAGTAGATTAAACTGAGTATTATTTCTAGGTAGCAAAGATGCATTCTTTAGGAAATTTATTAAGTTTGGATATTATATAATCACATTTTAAAGAGTTTTATAAAGGTTTTATGTGCATTCGTTGTTACATTTTGAAATAAGCCTTTAAGCTTATCAAAGTGATCAATCAAGATCTTTTGAGTTGAAAATTCTTTTTTAAGTAGGTTTGCACTTCACCTTAAATAAATATTGTAAAAAGAGTTGCTTTGTACTTGTTAAAAAAAAGATTGTTGTAAGAAGGTTTCTCTTCGACTTTTTAAAAGAAGAGACTTTATGGAAATTCTAAATGTCTTGGAGAGTGGATTTAGTCAAGAGTTATTTGCAACCAATATAAGTTGGTATGTCTTTCTTCATTATACTTTTTAAATTATTGTTTAACTATGTTATTGATTTACATTATCATATATTATTTTTTGTTTAATTGCATTTATTAAATAATAAATTTTTATTTAGCTTTACCAACACCGAATTCATCCCTCCCTCCTTCCCCTCCTCTCTCTTAGGTGCTATTATGAACTACTAACAACTATTCTAGAAGAGTAATGCAATTGATTTGGAATAATGACACAACTACTCCTTCTAAGTAATATAATTGCTCCAAAAGAAATGATATAATTACTCATCCTCTTTTAACACTTCTCCTCATCCAAAACTAGTAATTTTCTCACATATAATTCTTAATTTCCATTTACAAAGGACACCTTTAGTTTTTTTATGACTATTGATGCGAGTCCCAACTGGAACTTGTCCTAGAGAACCTTCAATAAGATGGAACTTTGCCCAGGAACGGCTAAAATCAAACCCACACAAAAGTATAAAAAACAAAATTGAAAAGATAAATATAGAACACAAAGAGAAAAGGGGCTACAAAAATGTTGTTCAATGGAGATAACCCTGAGAGAACTTGTCTTTTAGAACCTTAGAAAGAATGTTGGTTAATGGAAAGAACCCTAAGAGAACTTGTCTCTCAGAACTCTAACCTTAGGACGCCACAAAGGAAGATCACTCCTTCGATAAGTCAAATATTCTCAAAGAATACAAAGAAAGCAAGAAAGCTCTCAATATTATTTTTGAATGAAAAATCCCCTTTTCAAAGTACAAAGAGGGTGCCTATTTATAGGAAAAACTTACTAACTTAATGTCCTAAAGAAGAAACTAAATAAAAGTAAACAAATCAATCCCTAAAAGGGAACAAAATAAACTTAGAAAGGTGTTGACTAGATGACCTTATTTCCAGGAAAAAAAAGGAAACTAATTAAAACATTATCTGAACATATTGGACCTTATAGATCACGTCCTTCTCCTTATTTTTAAGTGGCACATGGTTGTCACATGATATTTTAAGTGAGTTCTCCCAACTGGACTCCATGTGGACCTTTGGACACTTCATGTTGGGCTTCAAGAAGTAAGACAATGCCTCTTAGACCTTTATAAGATGAAATCTGACTCAACAACATAGGCTCTATCTCTTGAAGGTCTTGGATCAAACAAGTTAATGCTTGCTTCATTGCTTTGGCCCTAGCTCTTGTCATTGGGCCTCCAACATCTTGTAATGGATCTTTAGGAATATTAGACTTGAATGTTGG
>JANKOD010000192.1:30698984-30713125 GCA_026284645.1 Erythroxylum acuminatum
CACAACTCTAATTAAACAGAAAAACCAGCAATTGCAAGTGATCAATCTTCAAGAAATGCAGCAGTTCCTCCAACTTCCGTCCCACGCACTCTGCACGTATATTGCACGTATCATATGGTCGATAGAATTCTTCAATCTTCTTTATGAAAGTCCACTCTAAACATGTAACAATGAAGATCATTAAACAAACGCGATTTACCATATTACTGTTCATGTTCTTTTTACATATTCTTTAGAATCTTATTATTTTACATTTATTCATCTAACCGAGCACATTTCCAACACTACAATTACCACGAACACAAACACTCCATTATTCCACTTTTTTTATAGGTGTCGTGCAGCACAAATACTTGGAACAAAATAGAGACTAAGAGATTATACACCTCAGTGAAAAATCTAATCAAGGGTGAAGGTATCAAAGTAAACCTTTATTGTAGGAATACAAGCGTGCCGCAGATCGCAACGCATAATTCTGAGAACCTTGCCCCGATACAGCCTACAAAATTGAAGAAATCAAGATTCAAGCCATCTACGTAACCCTAAAATTAACAGGAAATCACTCGCAACTGAAAAATTCGAGGATTTCGAACATTCAATCGAACTATTGTTACAATCGACTAATTTCTGCATTTCCTCGGCATCCAAACAAAGAGAGCAAATAGGGCAAAGAAGCACGCACAAGCTGACGAGCGAGAAGAGCGGAGAGAGACTTGCGAGCTAAGATCGCCGCCATCTCGAGAGAGTCGTGAGAAGACACTGCGTTTCGATTCTCTCCTCTTTCTTAAGTCTTTTCCGCGACGGCCTGAAAATTGAATGAGAGATGGAATCGGTGAGAAGTATGGCCGGCACACTCTGCTTAAGTTTTTGGTTGCTAAAACGCTGCGTTTTAAGGTATAAAGAAACGACGTCACATCTAGAAGCAGTAAATCTTGATTAAACGGAACCTACATGGGTTGGGCGAAATCATATTTAACTAAATTCCAATTCAAACAAATTTTAAATATTCAAATTAAAAATTAATTATATATTCATATCTTATATTTTTTTAATAATTATAAAATAAAATTAAATAAATCACCTTATTATTAGTAATTAAGTTATTGAAAATATCAAACAAATCTCAAAATTTGAAAACCTAAATTTCTTAATTACAAACACTTTTTGGTAAGCATTTTAGATTTCAGTTGATACCAATCAAAACCTTGCATATAAAATGAACGAATCTAACTTTTAATTTTAAATTTAACTAATTAAATATAATTTAAATTAATAATTTATTATAATTATCTAAAATTATTAATTTAAGTTAAATTTAACTAATTTAAGTCAGATTTTGATAGTTGAGTTAGGCTATCTATTAATGACATTTAATTAATCTATACATGATTTTCATACTTCTTATATTTTTTGGCTAATGTTTTTGGTTTCGCGTATAGGTACCTTTTTACTGAAGGTCATTTGAGCTTTTCTTGGGAATATGGTATGGGTTACTTCAACGTCGTAGCGCTTAGTACTCAAACATTAGCTCTAGGCATTTTTTTTACCCCTTCTTACCATAGAAAAACAGGGACACCGTTCGTCCTTGAATCGATAACCATCTTTCGATTAACCTAGCCTCTTCTGTCTCTCTGGACCAACAAGGGGTAGTATAGGAATGTTCACCTATTGTCCATCAACTACGCCTTTCGCCCTGATCTTAGGCCCTGACTAACCCTTCGTAGAAGAACTTTGCAGAGAAACCCTTAACGGCCTATTTGGTTCAAAGAATAGAATAGACAGATAATAGAATAGTTATTCATAGGAATAGAAAAGACGATGAATAGAACAGAATGAGTATTACTTTGTTTGGTTTAAGTAATGGAATACAGAAAGAATTTCTATTCCAATGTTTGATTTGAAAATATAAAATTGGAATAAGAAAGGAATAAGTAACAAAAAGACCAAAATATCCTTATCATTATATCATTATATTATTATTATTATCGTCGTCGTCGTCGTCGTCGTCATTATTATTCACTTTATTTTTCTTATTATTATTAAATATTGTTATAAATTTTATACTTATTATTACATTGTCAATTTTTATTCTTAATTATATTATTAAACTCATTATCATTCTTATTATTATTTCTTTTTATTATTAATATTATTATTTTTATTATACAAAATTATTATTATTATTATTATTATTATTATACTTTTCTTATTATTTTTTATTATCATTATTACACATAATTAAATTTCTTATTATTATTATGATTATTAAATTTCTTATTATTATTAATTTTCTTCTTCTTCTTCTTCTATTATGATTATGATTATTATTATTATCATTAATTATTGTTATAAATTCTCTATTATTATTATTGTTATTATTATTAAACTTTTTATTCTTATTATTATTAATTATTCTTATTATTAATAATTATTATTATAAATCACTACAACAATACATCAAGTTTTAACTGCTCTCTTGCAATGCGTGGGTTTTATTCCATGATCTATATCCTAAAGCTAAGAGCTCCATTTCCAGTTTAAAATTCATAAAAACTTGACTTTATATGTTCATTACACCAATACAGCACATAGCAGAAGATAAAACACAATTAAAAGGCTGTTAACATAGTTGCAAGTAGCAACTCTCTCCCTGAGCACTCAAGAACTCAACAAGCATTGAAAGGGAAGCCTCAGAAATTGCAAACTTAGGTGATGACTTGACTCCCACCGTTTGCAATAACTAAGTAAAACTCCTCCTTTTCTGTTCATGCCCCCCAACCTTGACAGGCTCAGTGTTTGTGGGGTTGGAGTCTAAAGGTGAAATGAATAACAACTGATTAGGCTTTATGGTGAAAACCATTAAGTCTAAAGCAGTTCAAGATCAACTCCATTGCCTAAAAGTTCATCATTGTTTGATATATTTCACAACAAAGATTTCAGAAGTTGCAAGGACAATAGGTAGTTACAATGTGATCTAATCAAGAGTTTATTGAGACTAGTAGACAAACAGAAACTTGAAAGGCTCAGTGTTTGTGGGGTTGGAATCTAAAGGGAAGATAAGACCAGAGTGAGTTAAGGAATTGTAAGAAACAATTCTAAGTAGCAATTGTGAGTAGCAATCCATAAAATCCAAAAGTTTCAAAATTTTTCCTAAAATACAAAAACCAAAATTGACCCTTTATAAATTGCAGAAACAATTGAGCATGACAATGAGACTAAAAACTATCATGCTTTACACCTAAAACTTCTGTTTGTTTATACAAGGTCATCACAGTAGAGTAATCTCCCATTCTCACAATGGCAGTAAATATAGTTGAGGCATCATTCATATTAATGCACTTCTGTCTCAAGAATTCATCAAACCAATTTCCTCTTCGGACCAAAATATCAGCTATGTCACAACTCCAAGGTAACAGACAAACACAATTGAAAGACTATACTTCTATGTATCATCTCAAAATTGTTTCTCAGCTATTTCTATCAACACCATACATAAGTTACGATTAGGACTAAAGCTGATAGCTTTATGAAAATTCCAGAGAAAATAGAACAAAAATTGCGATGGGCAGCAGCAAAATGGAGCCCTAACATCCAGGTGAACTAATCAATTGGGTTTGAATAAGAAAAAGGATTTGATGGTCGACAATGAGAGTGAAGCCGAGGTTTTCCAGCTTTTGATTTGAAGACTTTTGGAAATTCGAAAGCTTACCCCAATATTCCCAAAATCAAGAAATCGAATTGGATGATGGCTTCGACCTTCCTGAGAAGAAGAACAAGAGCACAAGTCGTTCACTCAGAGGCAACACACAAGAGAGAAACAGAGACGAGAAGAGAAGAAGACTTCAAGATCTATCTCAAGCGTGACTTCAACTGTGACTTCAAGCGTGAATCTGGAGTAGAGAAGACGACATAAGCGATGTGGAGGCGAGAAGAGAAGAAGACTTCAAGCTTGTCTTCAACCGTGAATCTAGAGAAGAGAAGAAGAAGCTTCGTGAGGAGGGTCGAAGACGTGAAGACGTCGAAGGATAAAGATGTCTTCGTAAGAATAGGCTTTCCTGGAATAGAAAAAGATAGGTGAAGAATGTTATTAGCTATTCTTCAAATTTACGGAATAAATATTCTGTATGATTAGTTATTCCCAACTTATTTTTAACCAAACGCAAGCTTAATAAATAAATCAGGAATACGGATAGAATAGAATAAGCTTTTCCGTCAAAGCAAACAGGCCCTTAGATTGTTGGGGCATGAGATTCTCACCGATGTTTGCATTACTCAAGTTGACATTTTCGCTTCCACCTTTGTTCGCACTGGTGGTCTTTGCTGATTCATGCGGGATTCTACGTGCCAAAGTTTCCCGAGGTTTTTTTTTAACTGTAAAAGAAAGATTAAGCATTTTTAAAAAAAGTTTCTTAAATTATTATATCTTTTACTCTTGAAAATATTTATAAATATAGATTTAGGATGAAATTCTTTACAACCTAAATTCAATCTATATATTTTTTAAATTTAATTTGGCCTGGAGCGGTTAAGTAATTACCTACTGTTTTCAAAAGAACAACATAAAAAATAATAATATAATAATAAAATTTGAAACACTATCGGTAAATTAATTCTTAAGCCTATAATTTTTAGATTTAACCTATTGGGCTAAGCGGTGCGTTGGAGGGACGGGCCTAAACGGCGTCGATATTAAACACCCAAAATCTTGTAGGGTTTAAGGCACTCTTCGTCTCCAGCGCGTCTGGTCTATTTGTTCAATATTCTTCTGTGTACTCCAACGCTCAAATGGCGTCATTTTGCAGATCATCTGTAACGGCATGTTCTAGGTCACTGGCTGCTCGATCCAAAACCCTTGCACAGAAAACCTTAAACCCAAAACCTGTGTCGTCTGCTTTCTCTTCATCACTAACACGAATCACCAAAAGTCCTTCAAGGTAATAATTTTTGTATCTCTTGATTTATCCTTGTCCATTTTATTTAAATTCTTTGTCCATGATTGTAGTTTGGGGACTGTAGTCTGGTGCTTGATGGACTTGTTACTCATTCTGTAATGTTTCTGTTTTACATGTGGAATCTTTTTCTGGTTAAATTTATCTTAGGGCTTTTAGGGTTTTGGGAAGTGTGGAATCATTGATGCCGTTTCATAGTGCCACTGCTAATGCTCGGCTCAGATCCAACATAGCAGTTGATTCTTCCTGCTGGAGCTATCTTTCTCAAGGTATTGCCGTACTTGATCTTCGTTTTCTCAGTAATTTGATGCATGTGATCACTTGTTTATGTGCCTAATAGACCAGAAATGTTGTAGATTGTTTTGGGTCTGTTTTTCTTTTGTTCACTGCAAATCACACAGTGATGGTGGCACCTGACATGTTTTTCTACTTAATGTAATAGGACTTGCTACACCATTGTGACAGCTTGTTGCATCAGTTTCCAATGATAAATCGCAAACGAAATGAAACCCGAGATTTTTGGCTCTTCCTTATATTCAGCATAATGAAACTTGTTGGACAAAATGCTGCTTTTGATGTACTCAATGCAGTAGAGCTTTCCTTTGTTATTGTTTCTCCCCCTTTCCCCTTTCCCCTTCCTTCCTATGAATACAGTTTATTCATTAACTGCTTTCTAGGGTATGCTTTGGTAACTTTTTAAGAGCAGTAAGGATTATGAGTTGCCTTGAACTTATACTTTATTGACCCTCTTGGTTTTAATTGTCACTGAGGGTATCGAAGTTATCAGCTATGATTTCAATGTTAAATTTCAGAAACAGTTAATATTTTAACTCTTAGACTTGTGTTCTTAAATTGGATGTTGTTAACGATTGAAAAGATGGAGTAAGAAGTGAAAGCATTTTTAGGTAGGCCAAGATGGTTGAATGAGGCGATAGCCTTGTCTATTATCAGCTAGTGGACAAAATTTGTACAGGTGAAGAAAGGAGGTTGTGCATTAGAAATGATATTGCTTATTTAGTTCATACTGCCCCGTTACAGAAAAATTGAACGAAGAAGAATATAGAAGAAAAATGATTCATTCCATCTCATCATAATTTGTTAGATGATACACTTAACAGTATACAACTTATGTTTAGGTGATATTTCTCATTACAATAACAGTTTGGTGACATAATTAGACGGATGACTGTTAAAATCTAAGTATTTCTTGTTTTACCGTCACATTTTCTGAAAGCTCTATTCTATCTTGCATTCTTTTATAGTTCATTCTCACTCTAAATGAGTTGAGCTTTGAGTTGGTTGAAAAATTCGCAGTCTTTTAGTTAAACTTCTTCAGCTTACTAACTTTGCAATTGGTACGGTTCCTAGATTTTGCAGTTCCTCGGTGATAAAGATTACAATCATTTGAAACCAATTTGGGTCACGTTTCAGAAAATTTTCTTCTGTTTCACCTCTTTCCAATTCCATTCCCATTCATGCCTGTTGCTTTATGTAAGTTCACTCTTAGCCATATGATTTACTTGTATTGTAAAATGTCTGTCCTTCAAACACAATTATCCTTTGATTCATTTAGCTAGAGGGTTCCTTCAAACACTATCCTTTGATTCTTTTAGCCGGATGATTTATGCTCATTCCTAAAGTTACCAACTTAGACGTACACTATTTAATACATGTTAAAAGAACCATATATTGGTTTCTTGTGTAACATCATTTACCTGTTTACTTATTTCATTGTTTAATTTCAAAAGAGTTACGTTGTTAGTGGGCATAGTTTGGTAGAAGGAGACATAGTAGAGACTTCTGCAATATGCAAGTTCTTTTGGGATATTATGAGAAGGGTGTTCTACCGTCTCTTAATAATTTGTCAGAGAATAAGCAGCTGCTTGTATCATCGTTTGGGATTTTAGGAGAAGGCTCCTAGATGATATCTGATAATAAAGTTTGTCACAGGGTAAGCAGACACTTGTAAGTGGCACAAAACAAAGTTCCGGACTTGTGTTGCAATGTTTTTATGAAGTTGTTTCCTATACTAAATCTGTCTATAATTGAATTAGGGCGTATTTGTGTGTACTTTCTAGATTATAATGTCCTACTTGCGTCAAAAGGTGTTAGAGCCAATTGAAAGGTTTATGTGAGGTTGCGAATCCTTTGATGAGCCATTGAGCCTTGCTATTGTTGACGTTCAAACCAAAATGAGGGTCTTAAGTAGCCAGTTACTGGTTAGTTAATAGCTTAGAACTATCGATGTCTACATAGTGTAGAGGAACAAGGATGGCAAGGCTGTCCGGACTCGGCCCAAAAATTTTTTTGCAATCCAGGCTCCAGCAGCCTGAAGCTTGACATAGTTTGGTGTTTCAACTGAACTGGTTCGGATCAGGCTGGGCTGGACTGGTTTGCCATATATGAGAAGGTTCTCACCTAGTTATATAACATATAGAACCAGATAGCAGCATATGAGATGGTGTCCAATTAAATGAAGACATTTGAACAATCTGAAAAATCTTCTGGATGTTATGTTTGCTTCGAAGTTATTGGTATTAAGAGAGTCCACATAACTTCATGGTGACAGCAACAACTATTCAAGTCGAGGAAACGATTTCCTGCAAACGGAGGTGGCTATGTATCATTCTTGTCGTAGTTATTGAAGGTCATATTCACCAAAACAATTTGAACTCTGTGCCAACTAGGGAAGAAAACACAATCCGGACCTGGTCTCGTTCGACTGGAAATTAATAGATAAAATCTAATTTTGGTTCAAATTCTGGTCAGACTCAGGTTTTAAGAAGTAATTTTTGACCAAACCGTGCTCGAATCTCGAGAATGTTGTAATGCACATTTGAAGAAACGCAAGAAAGAATTGATGAAATTCAACTTTGTTTGTCAATGCTGGAATTGCTTGTGCCATTGCTAAAAGTTGCAAACGGCGTCTCAAATATTATAGTGATGAAGCCTTTCTATTTAGAACAAGAACACGATGTAACGTTCCTGTAAAAAAAAAACTTTGCATTACTTAACCAGGTATGGCAGAACCAGTTGTAATGATCATCCTCTTGCTTTGAAAGTTGTATTGAACTTGGGCTCAAGGCAGTCAGACCCAAGTGATAATTTATTTAATATTCAAGAACCATATGAAGATGAACACGGACGGTAATTTTTAACTCGTCGGTCTAAATTTAGTTGTTTTCAACGGGTAACTTGTGGGTCAACTTCAGATCTATAATGATTCGAAATTTCAGATCTATACGTTATATATTTTTATTTTAAAAAAAAAATTGACAAGGACCTGTTTATTGTCATTCCTAAATATTTTCATATAAACATTTTACTGGGAGCCTTTTTGCATTTCATAAGATAAAATATTGATAGTGAATTTTAAAATTTTATAACTAAAAACTAGATACATAAATGTTTTTACTATAATTACAAAGATTGTTCTAAAAATTGTGGTAATATGAAACAATCTTTCTATTAATTAAGAATAAGATTATACAGTATTGAGCTTTTTCAAATTGACATATTAATGAGATTCGTACTAAATTGTTGTTGTTGCTTTAAAAATATGCAGTAATAGTTACCTTAAAAAATTTTGGGGATGTGATCATCTGTGTCCGTTTTGTTGTTCCAACCTTGTTCTAATCCATCTCGTCTATACATTTAAGTGGGTCAATTTTCCCAATCTAGAGTTGGAACAATAAAACTGATACAAGTGATTTCGTTTGAAATTTTTGAGCAAGACTTGATTTCTCCTATATAAATATGTGGATGAGATGGATTGAAATAGAGTTGAAACACTAAAATTGACACAATTAATTTTATTTGAAAATTTTGAGCAAGGCTTGATTTTCTCGTTCTTTTTTTTATATATATTTTTACCGTTGGAAAGTAATAATAAAGCCGTAGAAATGAATGCATACTAGTTGGCTCTCACGAGGGTAGGGAATATGGAATAAAAAGCTAAATGGATGCTGATGCTCTTTAGCTCTTTTCTGGTCTCCTCAGTGTGGGTTCTTTGTGGCAGTCGTTTTCAATTATTTTGACTTTAATTCTCATCCACGTAAAATGTTTCCACTAAATACTTTACTTTACTTAAGATAAGGTAAAAAAATTTATTTTAAAATTTATATTAAAAATTAAATATGATAATTTTATAACTTCAATTGATATTAGATTGTTATAAGATCAGCTAAAAATTGAATAAAATTAAAGAATTTAAAATATCATTTAAAGAGACTTTTTAAGTAACTATTTGGATAGATTTTTAGGAGGTTAATAAGTACTTTTCTCTACTACAAAAGCATTTTTTTAAATAAGTATTTGACTGTAAAATATAAAAAAATTTAATAGATATGATTTTTTTGACAGTTAAAATACAAATTGATCATTTTTAATAACAAAAATTATCAAAGTAAATTAAACTAAAAATTAATTGATTTAAAGTTTTTACATTTAAACCAACCGAATTGATTCGAATTTATTGTCACCAAAGAAGATATTAATATTTAGTTTTAAACCATGTCCAAAAACTAAAAGATGAAATTAAGTATTGCATGAATTGGATTAGGTCTCAAAGACAACCTTTGTGTTGTAATTAAATTATAAAACGAACAATTTTATTTTGTTAATATCACAATTATTTATCACAAAAATTTGAAAAGTTATTTTATAAAATTTACATAATTATTTTATAAAATTGAAGAAGTTCATAACTTTTTTAATATTAATTTTTACATGCCCTATTTTAAAATACTTAATTAAAAATTGTAGAAGGTTAAATATTGAAATTAAAAATTAAAAAAAAAACTTATTATCCCTATCATATATAATATTGTAGTAATACATTTGCACTAAAAATTTGATTATTAGGTAAAAATATTGAGGATTTTTGTTTCAACACTTGTCTTAGAAGGTACATAGTCGTCAAGCTACGTTGTAGTGGTGGATGCACGTATCTGAAGACACACATGCACATCCCTTTCAATTACATCGGCCTTGTGAAACCTGTCCACTTTATTCCATGGATAAGATCTGAAGAAAAATGGGATTCAAACAGACCCCACTTCTCCGATTTAATAGAATTTGCTTCAATACGCAATTTGCACCCGCCCCTACCTCCTCCACGTTTCAAGGTTTGGTTTTGATCGTTGTTTATAAATTGTTGATCAAACCAAAGGTAACCCAGTTTAGTTTCTGGGATTTGGAGAACTGGGTCGTTCGCTATTTGTCAAATGACTGTACGTAGATGAAGTTCGATTTAGCGGTAACCCAGGATTGATCGTGTAATTTGTCAACTTGGGTTGTGATCTCTTTTTGCATCTGATAACTTGGTTTGCTGTTTACATATCAAAAGCTCGGTTTTGTATCGTCTGAGCGGACTAGATTCTCACAGTGGCCTCAAATTTGATCGTATAGGATTATGGAGGTCCCATAGAGGGACAAGGTTTAAGATACTTGAGGTGAGTTTTTTTTTTTTTTACGTATTAAACAATGTTTTGTTTGAACTTTTGCCGTTAACAAGTGTAGGCATACAGCAATTGTGTGTGGGAGAGATTTGTCTGCTTTTGTGACGTGAATTTGTCTTTTATTGCAGGCAATTTCGCTGATCCTTTTTGTTTTTATCTTCCTCTGCTTTCCTTTTCACCTGCCGTATCACTTTAACAAGGGGTTTAATTTCAGTAATTTATATTGGTTTCTTTTCCAGTTCTGTGGTGTGGTTAGTATGCTTTCAGGCGATTAATTTCATTAGTTCATGTGTTTCGCTTTCTAAACCTATTTTGCTAGGTTGCCTTCTCTCTTTTGTCGAGTTCTATGTTAAGTCTGGACTGTCAAATTAGGTACAATTAGTCTGAGGTGACCCGTTTTGGGTTTCAGCAATCACTTTTTGGACTTTTCTGTATTTGTCTTCGAAGCATGGTTATATATTTTTGCAGTTTATGTTTCTCATCTTCTTATCCCTTTATCTTCTTGTTTCTGCTTCTGGTACAAAAAGTTTACATTTTTATTTCTGCCTTTGTGCAGAGAAATAACCGTTTATTTCTCAAGTCCATTACTCGCTTGCTTTAGATTCCTTTCGTTCTTAACTTCTAGGTACTGTGTCTCTCTCTGAACTGGATGAGTCACATATTACAGTTCAATTGTAGTAATTAACCTTTTGTTTCATTTCCTTCCTTTGCGATTTCCATGTTGGTTAGTGACTAATTTGTTGAATTTAGTTGCTAATAGTCATAGTAGCCGGATTACATCTTCTTATATGCAGGATTCATGCTTCATAGTAATCCTATCCATACATTTCTCCTCTTGTTTCCTACTTTTACATTTGTTCTTGCAAATCTAATACACAAACAGTTGGTTTGAATCATTTAGTAGTGGCTGTTTCTTCCTCTCTCCCTCTGTGATATGCAAAGTTTCCTGGTTATTTCTCAATTTTCTTTTGCCTTCTCAATACCAAATCAGGTTCTTGTGGTATGTTGGATTTACCATGTTGACTTGGCTGCAGGTTTTCTTTATGTTCCTAAAAGTTTCACTGGAATGGATATCCCTAAGCTAGCATGGAAATCATGGTGGCAGGATTTTATTGACAAAAGGGATTATTTTCTTTAGGATCATGGAGAATTCTGGTGAAGCACCCAACGGAAGTGTGCCAAGAGATAATGGCCATATATCTAAAAGGTTCACTTCTTATCAACCTAACATTAAGGCTTTGTTACCTTGGCTTGATTTGAGAGTGTTCTATGTGCGAGTTAGCAAATGTGAGATTGATGATTCAACTCCTGAGTTCCTCACAGTAAATCATATTCCGTTATATCCTGATACCCTTCTCGAAGTAAACGGTGTTACAATAGGTATCAGTTCTGGTGAAGCATCAACTCTTCTTAGAAGGGATAGGTTGGATAAGAAATCTGAAGAAGCTACATTTGTTAGCACTGATATCATAAGGATGGCAGGGAGTGTGAAATTCGATGTTTTTGATAAGGAGATCATCATCTTATCTGGGGTTTTAGAATTATGTAACAGTAATGGATTTGTTGGAGAATCAAGGAGCTGTAGCCAGAAATGGAGAATGAATTGCGAGTCAGATTTAACAGTTGGAACTGGTTTCCTGAAGACAAAACAATTTATGGGTTCAGACCTCACATCACCAACAATTGAGGTCTATGTTGCAGGGTCCTTCTCTGGTTCTCCAATTGTCCTGACGAAAACTTTGCAACTTTGTCCTCGTAAAAGACAAATGCAAATGGCGACGTTGGACTCCATACCAGAATGTGATGCTGTTGAAAACCAGAACAATGCATATTCTAGTTTTCCACTTCAGGTATTTGTCAATAAAATGTTGGTGATCTCACAAAGTTTAGTGTTCTTGGAGGGCTTTTATCTGTTTTTGTTATGAATTGCAGCCTCTGTTGTCTTCAATATGCCATTGCTAGTCTGCAACTGGATGATGATAACACATTCAGCCAAACTTTTGCCTCCGTGGATAGTGGATATAAATCCAGCCACACTTTTAAAGTTACAAATAACATTAAATCCTTTTTTTTTTTACTTTGTTATTAATATCACTTCGAATAACCTATTGAAGTTTTGCAGTTATGCATGATAAATGCATTCTTGTACAGGGATAACTACCTTCTGCCTTGTCTATGATATAATTAAGTATCCAAGTTATATACAAACCATGAAAAAGGGAAAAAAGAAGACTCTATTACTAACTTTAGTTAATGACAGTTACACATGTAACAAGAATATTACATTATTATTGAATTTGAGTCTTAAATTTATCTGTGTTCAGTTCGGATTATGTACTCCATTAGCTAGTGAACATATATTTGATTGGCTCTGAAGAGCTTACTGAAACTCCAATGTCTTTTTGCTTCATATTATGCCATGCCTTGAATTGTCTTCTCCTGTTTTCTCCTCAAAATTCTGCAGTTATCAGAATATTCAAATCACAAGCCAGAGACTGATGACTACAGCCACATATACTCAGGGACAGAATATATAGAAGGGGAAGAAGGGGAATTATCATGGTTCAATGCTGGTGTTAGGGTCGGAGTTGGCATCGGCTTAAGCATTTGTCTCGGGATTGGGATAGGTGTAGGATTGCTAGTTAAGACCTATCAGGGCACAACTCGAAACTTCAGAAGGCGACTGCTATAACTAACAGCTTTTTTCATCCTGATATGTTGTGCCTAATTGCCTGCTCTCCATCTGAAAGCTAACTCCAGATGTTTCTGACAGGTTTGATTGTGAATAAAGAAGGCATCCTCACATTGTTGCAACTGATTTGCAAGCATTTGTTGATATTGTAAGCAAGAAGATCAAAATTAAATTGGTGAGTGAAGCCTGACTGGAAGCTCTAAAGCTTTTCCTGTACTTACATTTTCCCTGCAATGATTTTGCTGTATGTTTTCATGTCTGACGAAGTTGTAAGTATGAAATTTCTTTTTGTTTGCTCCTCTTGTTTTGGTTAATGTAAGAGTAGAAATTGAATTAGGCCGAATCCATTAATTTTGAGACCGAGATTAAGCAGGGCCAATTCGAAACTTATTTGTCAAGCTTAAAGACCTTAATTAATGTACAAGGTAACTAATACGTATAGGAATTGTGGAGATTTGCAAAATTCCAGGGAAGGTTTCAATGTCTAATGATTAGTTAAACAAGTCTAAACTTACATTCATAAATTTGGTTTCTTGTAAAGTACGTGCTACCGTAATAACAACAATAACTCAATAAAAATTTTGTTGATATACGAGATTTAGGGAAATCTAAAAATATGCAATCTTATTCTAATTAATGCAGATACTATTTTCAATAAACCTACAAAAAAAAAACGAGCCTTGGGATTATTAAGCTTTACCATCTCGCCTCTGTATAGTTGGGCTTATATCAGTACAGCTTTTGTCAGTAGAGTTTTTTTTAGAATAACTTTTCTAAGAAGCCAATTGACTGTTTGGCTGTTATTTAAAAAGGAACTTTTTTTAAAGAGCTTCATACAGTAGACTGTTTAGCAATATAAAAATAAAAAATACTTTTAATTTTAACTATATTTTATTTTGTAATAAAAATTATTTATGCATATAAATGTTATTTAAATTATATTAAACAATATGCAATGCACAACATATTAATTATTATATAATTTTAAACCATACGAAACATAAATGAAAATATATCTTACCAAATCTTTTATATATATTA
>JANKOD010000192.1:30758914-30770565 GCA_026284645.1 Erythroxylum acuminatum
GACCTCCATTTCTTGACAGCCAACACAATAGCCATGAGCTCTCTCTCATAAGCTGACTGCCCCTTCTTTTCTGCCGATAATGTCTGGCTAAAATATGCAATCGGTCTGTTTCCTTGCATCAGTACCGCACCCACACCATAAGCTGAAGCATCCGTCTCCAACTCAAAAGGCTGGCTGAAATCAGGCAAAGCTAGAACAGGTACTGTGGTCATGGCCCGTTTTAATCCTTGGAAAGCCCCCTCTGCCTCCACTGTCCACTTGAAATTGTTTTTCTTCAGCAGCTGTGTTAATGGCCATGCAATTTGGCTGTATCCTCTTACAAACTTTCGGTAGTACCCTGTTAGCCCCAAGAATCCTCTCAATTCCTTCAAGGTTTCTGGTTTGGGCCACCTCAACATAGCATCAATCTTAGACTGATCAGCTGCCACCCCTTGAGCTGAAACAATATGGCCTAGGTATTCCAAATGAGTCTGACCAAAGGCACATTTCTTTTGATTTGCATACAGCTGCTGCTCCTTCAGAATGTTCAAAGCCATCCTCAAATGTTTGAGATGCTCCTCCTTACTTCTGCTGTAAATTAAAATGTCATCAAAAAATACCAGTATGAACTTCCGAAGATGGGGCTTAAAAATCTGATTCATCAAGGATTGAAAAGTTGCTGGGGCATTTGTCAATCCGAAGGGCATCACTACAAACTCATAATGCCCTTCATGAGTTCGAAAAGCGGTTTTCTCAATGTCTTCTTCCTTCATTCTTATTTGATGATAACCCGACTTTAAGTCGATCTTCGAGAAAATCACTGCCCCACTTAACTCATCCATCAACTCCTCTATGATAGGTATGGGAAATTTATCACTAACAGTAACCTTGTTAAGGGCCCTATAATCCACACAAAAGCGCCACCCCCCATCCTTCTTCTTCACTAACAGAACAGGACTAGCATATGGTGAAGTGCTGGGCTGAATAATACCTGATTCTAGCATCTCCTTAACCAGTCTCTCAATCTCGTTCTTCTGGAAATGGGGGTATTTGTAGGGCCTAACCCTCACTGGTCCTTCACCTTCGAGTAGGTGAATGTGATGTTCCTTCCCTCTCATTGGTGGGAGAGTTTGTGGCCATTGGAACACCTCTCCAAACTCCTCTAATATGCTGTCAATATCAGAATCTCCTGGATGAACACTCCCCACCAATTCTGACCCAGATTCTTCCATTTGTAACAAGTACACCAAATCCCCTTCCTTGAGATCCTTGCCAATAGATTTGGCACTCACCATCGACTTCGACAATACTGGATCTCCTCTAATGATAACTTCTGTGTCCCCAATTCTGATTTTCATAGTCAGTGTGCACCAATTACACAGGACATCCCCTAATGTCCTCAGCCATTTAACTCCTAATACCGCATCTATGCTGCCCAGTTTCATGGGCAGAAAATCCTCACAGATGTTCAACCCTTGAACCTTCAACTTTAACTTCCGATACACACCATTCCCTGCTACTTTCTCTCCATTTCCAACTATAATTTCATACTTACCAGTTGGATCCCAATGTGAACTCCATTTCATGGCTAAGTCTTTTGAAACAAAGTTATGGGTGGCTCCACTATCAATAAGGATTACTATGGTCTCCCCTTCCAAAGTCCCTTCCACCTTCATGGTCTTCGGCAAGGTTAGCCCAGCTGCCGACCCTGCTGCCAATGCCACATCTTGCAGCTCCACTGCCGAGTCCTCTTCCTCTTCGGCATTCTCCAGCATCTCTGCTTCCATCTCTTCATCTAGGACTGCGATCACCTTCAACTCTAACATTTTACACTGATGACCGAAGGTATACTTCTCATCACACTTGAAACAAAGTCCCCTCCTCCTTTTCTCTTGCAGCTCATTAAAAGTAAGTCGTTTAAATTTTCCATCCCCTTTTTCGGTGGCAGTGGTCTTTCCAGGTGTAGTTCCTATTCTCTCCTGCTCGCCAGCTGTCTCCCATGTTCTGTTTCCCCCAAAGCCACTTGCCCGATTACCCCCCATGGTTCTGTTTCCCTTTTCACGCCCCAATATTCTATTCTTCTCCTCAATCTGCTGGGCCAAGGTCATCATTCGTGCCAAGCTGCTGGGGTTGGCTATTAAGAGCTCTACTCGGATTTCTTTTGTTAGTCCATTTAAAAAAGCACTCTCAAGCACTTCATCGGGTAACTCATGTAATGGAGCCGCTAACTCCTCAAACCTCCAAATGTATTCAGCCACTGTCCCCGTCTGTTTGCTAGCCAACAGACGTTGACACAGAGTCCCTTCTTGGAAGGGTCGAAATTTTTTTATCAGTAACTCCTTGCATTCCTCCCAGTTCCTCATCGGCCGTCGGCCTTCCACCCACCGAAACCAAGCCAAAGCCTTCTTCTCCATACTAAGTGAAACCAGTTCCATCTTCTCGCGTTCATTGAACCTGCCCACCGAGAAAAATCGCTCCACTCTATAAATCCATCCATCCGGATCCTCCCCATCAAACACCGGCATCTCGACTTGTCGAGTCCGACAATCCCTTCGGTGTTCTCCTTGTCGCGCAAACCCAGGCGGTGGCTCCTCCATATAGCTCCGCCATTCTTCTCTCGAAGGTTCGGGTTCACGTTCTTCCGCTGCACCCGGCCCACGTCGGCCCCCGTCATGGCGCGCCCAGCCCCGAAATGGCTCAGGGTGGGTCGTGTGAGTCCACCCGTACTCGGGTGGCTGCTCCGTCCGGCCGCCAAAGTCAGGTGAGTGTCTCCGACTCCCATTCCCTGGTTCAACCATCGACGTCGGACCCCGACTTACCCCTGGCCCCATTGGTCCCTTCCCCTTGTCCACTCGCGATTCTTCCTCCTTCCGATGATGTCCTGACGTCTCCCCATTCTTACTGACTTCTCGGTGACTCATCATCATCGTTACTATTTCACGTAACTCCTTCATGTCGAGCTGAGAACGCTCCCAGTTTTTTTGCAACTCCTCTTTTTCCAGTCTGCGTTCCTCCCTCAGAAGTTCGAAATGTCTTTGCAACTCTTCTTTTCCCAGTCTGCGTTCCTCCCTCAAAAGTTCGAGATTCTGCTGAACATCTTCCCGTAAATTTTCAATCTCCTTCTCAAGCCCATCTATCCGATTATCCCCCTTCTTATTAGCCATTGTAGGATCTATGCTCTGATACCAGTTGATAGGTTTCCAGAAACAAATAAGGAAAATATGTATATTGCTATAGATTTCCGTAAACGATTACAACTATAATCTGGTTTCGAAGACCAGGACCTCCAGCCTTAGGCTCAAACACTCACACAATCAGTATACGCAATGCCTTGCTCTTCCATCTATTGCTTATTTATACACCGAATTCTGTTAGGAATTCTAACAGAATTCGGTTAGCTCCTCATAGATATGCATATTAATATATTTACTATATCTGTAAATTTTATTCCAAGTGTCCTGGGTCTAACACAGAACTGTTTCAATCATCATAAAAGCATCACTTATTCAGTTTTGTTGCTTTCTCTTACAGGATGAAGAAAGAATCTGAAGTTCCATTCAGACATGTGAGAGTACTCATTACTGCTTAATCTTACTCTTCCAGGCAATTCAAGGTCGTAAAGCAGCAATATATACTACAAGTTCTGATTATCAAGAATCGAAATAAATGGTTCTCTGTTTCTTTTTCATCTGGACTTTTTCTATGCATCTATTCATCTGTCAGGGGAATCTTCTGATTCCTTTTTTTTCTTTTTCCTATTGTACGTTCATAAGATTCCCATATAAAATATATACACTTTCTCTACAAAAACTTGCTTATAGACTAATCCAAAACACCACAATCTATTTATTCCCTTAATAATATGGAACACTAGAATCCTCAACAGGACAACTGTTTGTCTCATGCTCCAGTGTTTTAGGTAGTTGCAATAATCTCCTCCAATGGAGGAACATGTGCCCATTTTTGCGACACATCAGATCATGGCTCCAAGATTATTGGTTGGTTATTTAAAGTGTGGATTTTTGTGTTGCAGAGAGGACATATATGGCCCTAGTGTTCATAAACATAAAGACAACAACATGATGGATACATGCTGCATGTACTGCTTTTGAGTTATAATATTATTAAGAGCAAGTTTACAGGTCTAATCAGCTCTTGATCTGTGGATTAGTTTACTAATTAGGTTAATTATAACAAGAATTCCCCTAATGGTATAAGAATAAGAAAATCCAAGCTCAGAAATTTCTCAAGATTGCTTGATTTGTTCAACATCTTCCTTACAAGATAGTATGAGAAGCATAAGCCTCTCCAAGCCTTGCCTCCCACTTATTTGATGACATAATAAATCTTCGTCTTGAATCAAAGTTATACTTAAGGGTTAAATTGGTTACGTTTTGGTTTAATTTTTATTTTTTTAATTTCAATATTTTAAAAAAATTATCATTTATTTTAATAATATTAACTATGTTTTAAAACAACAAATGCACAAAAAAAACCCTAGAGGTTGGTCAAGTTGGTGGACTCGATCGAGTCTGTCGTATAAGACTTACGTAGTGCGGAATACCCAGTTGGCATAATTTGCAAGCTATTGTGTTAATTCAGAAATTTACCTAGTGCGCATCCAAAAAGATAGCGGTTGTAGATTCTTCCGTTCTTAAAATATAAATGCACAAAAAACTAGACATAAAAAAAAAAACAAATCTGACCAAGTTGTTGCTTAAAATGATTAAAATTTCGAATTTGAGACACGGCTTGATGTTAGAACTTAAATGGCCGAAACTCTTATAGTAAAACGTCATTTTTAAAGATTTTGCCAGAACCATATCATCTTGGGCAATCAAAGCAGGCTTGAAATCGGAATCGAGCGGCATAATTCAAGCCCATCGAGTTTTGGACTAGTTGATAAGGAACTGAGATAGGCCCATTTCTCTTTTTAGTCCAACAAGTTCATGTCAAAGTCAAACACTGTCTGATCTGTATTGATAAATCCAATCAAAATCATTAGGCTTGGCTGGGGATGGCTTGGATTGTAAACTTGTATATGGAATCAGGAAACTCATTCGTGAAACGTCCTCTTTGTTTATTTCAAGTCACAGGACCAAGGGAGCTTGCAAAGGCATAGTGTTTGAGCATACTTTCACCTAATTCAGTTGGTAAGAATCAAAAGTTCTTTCCCAGTTAATTTGATTGCTAAACTACAAAACTCACGTTTATCTGTCTTTAAAGATCCTTTCAAGTAAAATCCCACTCAAAACATAGTTTAGCTTCTTTCCCATTTGAATTCACTCAAGCTACCTGAAATTTAAAACTGTTGCAGAACCAGAACTACATGAACTTTCTTTATGTAGATATGGACAAAACCAGAGTAAATGCTACTGGTTTGATACCACTGTTCGGAGGGCAAGAGAACTTTCAACTTCCTTGGTTTCTGCATTCTTTGCAGCAACAACTTTTGACATTCCAAACATCTGAAAACGAATCAAACTCTTAGGCCAGACAACGATATTCATAAATCATATGATGAGTAAAGCAAGGGTGAACTTGAATTCACCTTCTGAATGGTCTTCTTGAAACAAGTCTTGTGCTCATCCATGGAGGCATGGATGAATTCATCTATGTGATCCTTTATGTCCTCAAGAAATGTTGCTTCCTCGCTCTTCTTCTTTCGACATGAAGTAACAGCAGGAGGCAACTGCTTCTCCTGCTGAGTTTTTTGTGTTTCCATCTTCAATATTTCCAAGCTTTTAACAGAATCAAGTTTCACAAAATGTTATCAAAGCAATACAACAATTGACTATTGTAGTCTATACAACATCAGGAATCATCCAAATCAGGAAAAAGAGTATAAACAAAAGTTCCTGTCCATAGTGTCACACCTCTCCTTTTCAGCTAAGCATTTGCAGTCAACCAAGGAACACTTGTGCAAAGAAACTTAAATGGGCAAGAAGTCGTAATAACAACTGAAAATTTAAGCAACTTCCATATAACCAAAAAACTCAAGCCAACTTCTTAAAAAAGTAGAATTACTCAATTATATTTATAGACTCTGACTTCTCAATTTTCTGAATATGGGGATAGGACAAAAGCCAGAGCCTTGTTTAAAGACTCTACTCAGAACCTTCAAAGAAGTACTGGATTTCACTTACAACAATCACACGCCACCAAATCTTTCAGAAACATATTCTACAACATGGCCAAGCACTGTAAACTTAATGATTCTATTTTATACACTCTAGATTCTCCTGTTCTGAATACGGGTTAGGACAAAAGCTAACTCCCTTGTTGAAACCCTCAAACCAGATCCTTAAAAGCAAAAATTCAATTCCATAATCACTTGCAGCAAATCACAACCCACCAATATTTTCTGAAACAAACTCAACGACACGATCAAGACACGTGCACTGTAAAATTATTCACTCTATTTATAGAATCTAGATTCTCAAGTTCTGAAAATGGGATATGGAAAAAGGCTAACTCCCTGTTTGAAACACTCAACCCAGAACTTTAAAAGCAAAGTTGGATTCAAATTCACATACAAACATCACAACCCACCATGTTTTTCAGAAACAAATTCAAAAACATGGTCAAGATAGATAATTTACACAAAAAATACTCTAAGCCAGTAAACGCCATACTCGAATGAATCCATGCACCGTAACCACTAACCAACAAAAACCCATGTTCGATTTAAACAAAAGTGTTCACGCAATGAAACATCAAGTGAAAAAATGTGAATAAGTTCCAGTCATAATCGACAAGACGCTGAATTGAAATAAGCTCACCAGATTAATGGCGAAATAGCTGAAAAAACAACCCAATTACGAACCTTACCTCGATCAAAATCAGGAATAATTTGGCTGAAACCTAACTGGCAATTAGTTATGGTTTGGTGGAACCAAGTTTAATCCATTTATGCTTGTAGTGTGTTCTAACTTGGTGGGCAAGTTTCAAAGTTTCAGCCCAGAACAACTTTGATGGGTTCGTTAGGCTCTTCAAGTTATGGGCTTTAAGACTACGTCAATCTTTTGTTAGATTAGCTTTACTAGATTCATTAAATATGACAATAGATTGGGTCGGGTCGGACTCGACATTAACCTCGTAAAAAATGTAGCCTCTATCCAAGCGATTGGCCCAAAATAATATTATTTGGGATAAAATTTTTAAAAATAATGTCATTTTGAACAGATAATCAAATCTTTCGAGTTAAAATCTCGTACCCTAATTTAGCTTGACATCTGGTCAAATAAGATTTGCCCTAACAACTGCAAACCGGTCTAACTAGATTCAATTATCAGTACTAAGATCCATCAGAAAGTATAAATATGAAATATATTTTTTCTTTCATACATTTGATAAATAAAATATAAATAAAAAACTCTCTATTCCAAATTAAATTTTATTTGTTTATTTTTTTTAACATTAATTTCACAATCCCACTTATTCTCAACGTGGCTTGGGTAGTTAGAAATGTGGATTAATTCTAATGAAAGTAGTTAAGAAAAATAATTTAATATAAAATTTGTAAATTAATAAAATTTAATCTTATAAAATTTAAATTTTAATTATAAACATAAATTTTCACCTTAATTTTAAAATTATATCAGTTCGATCAGACCCAAAATTAACAGGCTCGATTAAAGTTGAACGAGTTTCGGATTAGGGTGAAGTTCAAGATTTTTACATAAAATGATGCCTTCTTTGAATTTTTATAAAAATAAAAAATAATCGAATCCAATCAGATTTGAAACGTCGGGTCGAGTCAGATAGAGCTCGGATCAACCAAGCCTATTGCCATTTCTAAGCTTATATTACATTGCTATAGGAGTCTATTTTAACTAAAAGCATTTGTCCCAAACAAAGAAAAATAAAAATCTAGTAGCAATCCACTTAAAGGACAAAAAGTTGAGAAAATATCAAATCCCACTCAAAGAAGGTTAATATTTTCTCATCACTTAATACGTCTTTTTTATAAAATTTGAATCTGAGACCTTATTTAAGAGAAATTAAGTTTTCACTATTTGGACCAAACGATTTGTATTTTTTTATTTCTCATGTTTTCTAAATTACAATTTGATAGAATATAACATTATTTCTCATTTTTTAAAATTATCAAATACCACCCTTCTACTTTGGTTAATATATTATCCATACTCTTTGCCGTCAAGTTATTATTAAAAATTTTATTTATACACACAATACGACATATTGTTTTTTTGATACAAAGAAAATTAAACTAATACATCAACACAACAAACTAACGCCAGGATCAGCTATACATAGCTCCTTGCTTGTCCCTGTGATAGAGTGCTCGAGTAGACAGCGGAGGCTGCTGAAGAAAATGGATGCCTGGACGGGCGTGAGGGCTAGGGCAGTCATACTATCTACGCTTTGATTCCCTTTGCGGTACACGTGCTAGACTGTGACCTCCCAATTTTGGTAGAGCAGGCCGCAGATATATGCTAACAAGAAATGATTTGGATCAGTTATGGGAACGGGAGACGAGAGAATGTTAACGACTTCCAAATAGTCGACTTCTAATATGATCTTGCGATAACCCAGCGACCAAGCTAGTGTGAGTGCCGAATGGACTCCCCATAGTTCGATTGTTAAAAGTGAACCATTGCCAATATGTTGGAGAAATCCGTTGCATCACTAGTCGTGCCAGTCTCTAAGCAGACCACCTGCAGCAGCAGTAGCTGAGCCCTGATGAAACGCTCCATTTGCGTTGTGCTTAACCTAAGGATCAGTCGGGGTAGACTATCCCACAAGGCTACCTGCTGAGAGGCCCTGTGGCGGAAACATACAGTTTTCCACTGCTCTCGCCCTGGCTATCCATTCTATGTACGTCAATATAGCATGCCAACCATCGTTCGGCCATGCAAACTCTGCTTCAAAGATATTTTTGTTGCTCTAATTCCAAAACATCCAGCAAGCAACGGAGTTTAAACTTATGAGAGTATTTCTGGCAAATTCAACTCACATGACATGGTTGCTACGTGACAATGAATGTGTTCATGTCCATTTAAACTGACTTTTTAGTGGCTGTTTGAATAGGCTTTTGGGAAATCAATAATCACTTTTCTGTATTACAAAAGTCTTTTTTAAGAAAAATAGGTGTTTGGTTGTAAAATAAAAAAGCACTTCTTTAATAGATGTGACTTTTTTGGCAGCCAAAATACAACTTTTTAATAAACTTAAATTTAGAGCTTCTCAAAAAAACGTTTTTTTAGTTAATTTATTTTGATCAATTAATAAGCCTATTTTTAGTTTCTTTGGGCCTTATGTTTTTATACATAATTTTCACAATACCCACAAACTTATCTTTCCGATTATTATGTATTTAACTATTTATTCAACTTGGATATTTATTTTTGAATTTATATAATATTATTTAGTTTTTTATATGCTTTAATATTTATTTTCGATATTATATTACTTATGTTATAATCTATATAAAAGATTTGGTTAGATATATTTTCATTTATGTTTCATTTGGTTTAAAAGTACATAATAATTAATATATTGTACTTTGCATGTTGTTTAATATACTTTAAATAATATTTATATGCATAAATGATTTTTATTACAAAATAAAATATAGTTAAAATTAAAATTTATTTTTATTTTTATGTTGTCAGACAGTATACTGTATGAAGCTCTTCAAAAAAAACTTTGTTTTCAATGACAGTTAAGCAGTCAACTGATTTCTTATAAAAAAGCTATACTGGTATAAACTTAATCAAACAGAGACTTGGTTTGGTTTGACCCGATCTAAAATTTTAAATTTTTATATAAGATGATATTATTTTTAAATTTTTAAATTTAAAAAATTAATCATACTTTATTTATTTTAGAACTATTCAAATCAGATTAAACTCAAGCTCGAACTTAAGTTTAAAGCCCTTAGAAGTTAGACCAATCAAACTTCAAGCTCAATCCGACCGGTTGCCACGCTCGGGGTCAACCAAGTCTTCGAATAGACTAAAATCTACCGCGTAAATTAAAGAAGCCGTTCCCATGCATAATGACCTCCACGTGGATTCTGATCCTCTATTTATTATTCACCAACGTAGAGGTTTTCTCCATGAAAGCTATCCTTCCCAGCTAAGTAGCTAGCTGTATCTTTACGAAGCTCCAGGTTGGTTGCGGACCCTGTGATCCTCACCAGAGGCTTTCATGCACATGCATGTCGGCTTTGAGATAGAAGCCCACAAGTGATTGAAGATTGAAGAAGAACGATAGTTCAAACGAGTTGGTTTATACAAAAATTAAAAATTTTAACTGGTTTTATTATTTGATTATTTTAATTATAACAATTTTAAATCGGTTAATTTTTATTTAATTTTAAATATTTGAAGTTTAATTTATTTTAATAATTTTGTTATTAAAAAATATTAGTTTATTAATTAATAAGTTAATTTTTGTAAATTTATAAATTCTTATAAATAATTTTTATTTAACAATATTTTAATTAAACTTTAAACTCTTTGATAATTTAAGAATAATATCCTTCAATCATATTTCAAATTCTTAATTTTATTCTATATTTAATTAGTTTTATGGCGGTCTAATATCGATTGAACCTTTTAAATTTTAAACTTCTTATTTTACGGGTTTAATGTTTGATTTGGTTTTTAAAACTTTAGATTTATAGATGAACAAGTGAACACTCAAATATCTATTTTTGAAATGATTTTTTTATTATTTTTAAATCTTATATATTCAAATCCATGACTCTCTATCCATTCTATATACTAGGAGATTGAAGGGTTTTTGAAGAGACCCGAGAGAAATTAAACCGGATTCAAATAAACCTATATACAATTAAGACATAAACCTTAACGCAATGAATTATGAGTTTAAATTCATGAATCTCTATTTATCTGACTTCTTCAACCTAACTCTGATATCAATAAAGAGTTCAGAGAGAGTCCGAGGAGAAACTATACCAGATTCAAATGTGCTCGTATCATTCATGACATTATATCTTAATCACAAAGATGTAACTCACTTTTCATCTTTGTATATCACTTCATCTTTGGTGACATTTACTATTACGTCACCGTTTCTTGAAAGTTACTGCTGCGATGATTCAATGGAGTAGTTGATCGAACACGAACCAAAAGTGAATGATTGAACAGAATCCGAAGGCTCAGCCGCGCAAGTAAGTCTGGTTGCCATCAAATAGAAGTGACGTGTAGTCGTGTAGACATTTCGTTAACGTATAAAACTTGAGTTGATCAGATTTGAAATTAAACGGGAGGTCGAGAAGATTTACTTGATTTAATACGAATTAATTTAGATTAAAATAATATTATTTTATTTTATGAGAAATAAATAAATAATTAATTAAAAATCTTCTTCTAAATTTGTATATCCAATGTTAAAAAAATATAATTTAATCCTAGGTCTTTATTTATATAATTTATGTATCCAATATCAAAAATATATAATTTAAATCTAACTTCGTCTTAATTTATATTTTATCTTAGCAAATTTTAAAAATTTAACATTATTTTATTTGAGATTCGAAAAGAATATAATTTTAATCTGACCCTTCCCGGTGTTATCATATGTCTCTTTATTTTTTAATAATTTTGAATTATCATATATATATATATATATAGTAAATTATAGGTGTAAGAAAATTATCAAATCCGGAGGCTTACCCA